>JARHVA010003725.1:392500-715000 GCA_037957365.1 Torreya grandis | reverse complement strand
CTAAGGAGTATTATGTTAGATAGAGATACTAAATTTGTTAGACATTTTTGGAGAACATTGTGGTAGAAATTGGGCAAAAGATTATATTTTAGTTTAGCCTATAATCCTCAAACAAATATATAATTAAAATATAAATCATAGTCTTCGTAATTTATTGAGACATTTAGTTGGAGACAAACTCAAATAATGGGATTTGGTGCTAGCCTAAGCTTAATTTGTTACAATAATTCATCCTATTGAAACACATATATGGGACCTTTCCAAATTCTATATGTTAGTGTCCCTAAAGGGTGTGAAAGAAGAATTTCTATAGAATTAAGTATAATAAGTGTTGAAGGTGAGGAATATGCATAAGCTATGCAAGACATACATATGGAGGCAAAAAATATTGGAGGAAAGTGGTATAAAATATAAATAATATGTTGATCAAAGGAGGGAGAACAAAATTTTAAAGTTAAGTATTTATTATTCATATAATTGCATAAGGAGAGGTTTCCAAAAGGTGAATATAACAAGTTCAAATGGAATAAAATTGAACCTTGCCAAATTATCTTAAAACTATCAACTAGTGCTTATGGAAATGAGTTAACAAAATAAGTGTATATCTCCCAAAATTTTAATGTGTTTGATTTATACCCACATGTGGTGGGGGAAATAAACAAGGAAGAATCAGAAATGGATTATCCAAACATTGGTTGGATTTAGAGCAACTACCAACCAAGAAAAAGTAAGAGATAAAAGCCATTATGGACACATGGATTTCTAAATAGATGAGCGGAAAGAGTACTAAGAGTACTTGGTGAAGTGGAAGACCCAGCAATAGAAGAGGCAACTTGGATGAATGCATTAAAAGTTGCTAAACATGTAAGATTAGTCAAGGAACAGAAGAGGCAACTTGGATGAAAAAATAAGAGATAAAAGCAAGTTGAAATAGTAAGAGATAATAGCCATTATGGACACATGGATTTATAAATAGATGAGGGGAAAGAGTACTACAAGTACTTGGTGAAGTGGAAGAACCCAGCAACGGAAGAGGCAATTTGGATGAATGTATTTAAAGTTGTTAAACATGTAAGATTAGTCAAGGAACTATCAACCAATTCATGGGAAGGAGCACATGGAAAATTTCATTTACCTTGGGTGCCTGATGCAGGAGAATATAAGGTGAAAAAATAATCTTGCATAACTAAAAATAATGTTGGATTTTTGCATAATTTTCTATAAGGGTTCTTAGGTAAGTCATGGGTTCTCCAAGATCAGATTAATCACATTTTGGGTCACATTCCTTACTATAACTCTAAGTTGCAATGTTGCCTCACATGTACAAATATATGATTTCATAGTGGCATCTCATTTCACTAAGTGCTAGCTTTGTTAACCACAACCATATATAGTATAAGACTCAATTAATACTAAGTATAACTAAAGACTTCACTTCATCAAACCCACATGATAAAATCATGAAAACCTTGGAATAAAATATCAAAGTCACAACCTCGATATCCCCATAGAGTCCTTATCAATCATAAATAATTCATGAACTATGTGATTCCATGAAAAAGAAACGTCTCATAAACAAAAGCAACTCGAAGTGATCATTCTTAGGAAATCCCCACATAATCCATAGATTGTGTGAGTCTGTGAAAGTGTCAAAGTCATAGCTCATTCAAAGAGATCTCAGTTAAAGTTATCATAGAGGCCACATCGTTGATGAAGATGCATGATAATCCTTTAATGGATTATATAAATAGCATCTCCATAGAGAATATAGAGACCACGTGAACTATTTGAATATTATGTCTCAGTGAAAAACATCTATTTGTAGAGTGTCCCACATATGGTAATCATAATATGCACTACTCTCATATCCCTTAGGTGAATGCCTACTCATATCAATGTCTTTTGGGGGAGGGAGAGATATAAGGTTGCACTCAAGTAACTTTTACAATAGATTATGAGGAGGTTCAGGGAATCATGAAATTTGATTCCTTCATCGAATGGATAGGATACACTAATTAGTAGGTCATGATATTGCATTAACTATTAGTTTTGTCTCATTCTTAATATCATTCATTTTGGCCTTGTGACTTGGTTTGATTTGAAACTTTGTATTTGAAGTAGTTGTGGGATTAACCACATACTTTAGCTTATTTATAGATAGTATCTTAACTTCTCGATCCTTAATTATATGCATGTCATCAAATAATTAGAATTTGTTAACATAATAGGCTCATGTAGAGAGATAAGCAAACTTTTTTTGAATATTGTAACTCATTTTCAGCCATAATATTTTTCATCTTAGAAACCATGGTCTTCTATCAAAACACATAGTCACTGATTAGTTCATTGGATCCTTATTTAAGCTTTGTAATTTGGGAATATAATTTTTTTCCATTGATGTTGATTGAAAAACATTGTAAAAATTAATTATCCAAAGGATTAAATGCATTAATTGATTGGAATGGGAGGTCATAGAACTAATGCAAAATCCATTCCTTAAGGTTTTATAGAAATAACCCATTCAATAACTTGTCATCGGAGGCATATTCCAAACATGTTGCATGAAAAGCTCTTAGGTGTTGCTTTGGATCACCTTTACCATTTATACACACCTTAATTTGGTCAATCAAACATAAGCACTATGTCTTTTATTGATCTTTCATAAGAAGGTATTAGTTATGGATGTGACTCTTGTTTGTGTGGCCATTTTGGGTCTTTTGGTTTGTCTTATGTCTTATTTTCCCTATTTGTTGCTCCCTCAGTGGTCCTATGTCATCCCCTCCCAATCATAAGGACCCCCTAACCTATTCTGCATAGTCTTTACTTGGTTCTAGGACATTAGTTTCATTCTTAGACACTAGCACCATGCAATAGTGTCCACTTTTAGCGCTAGTGTCTAACAGTCACTTTCTTGTTGTGTTTTGGGTCCTAACCATTCGTTGAGCCTTATCTTATGATTTTATCTCTCTTTTCCATCTATTTAGCCAATGAATAAGGGCATTACATTCAAATCAAAATTCCTTCTATTTAAAGATCCTCACAAGGCATTTTACATCTACCACTTACTATCTTGGCACATAATTACATAAAACCAATCGATAGTACAACTCAACATACTACATATTACTCAACCATCACACCTAGATTTTCATGCTTGATCAAATAAAAGCCTAAGTAAAATTTATTCTAGCATATTGTGTGCATTGATTACGCATATTCCCTAAGGGAGAACTATATGTGATCTAATACCCCTATCATTGGGGTTAATGTAGGCAACGACTAGGACAACAAGGGTGTTATCCCATGCAATTGTAATATCCCACAACCCAATTTTTCCCTTCCTTTTGCATTTGATCATATGGTTATTTTATGTGTGCATGTGTTCATTACGTTTTGGATAATAATCAATCAAAATAGTTTATAGATAGTGAAGTAGGGTTTGTCCACACATTAATAGGCTTAATAGACTTAGACACAATTACTCCAAAAAGTATAGATTAGCTCTTGCACATAAAACATTAGCACCAAAAGTCACTATTTACAATGCAATGCTACTATCTAAGGTATGGAATTATTATCCAGGAGGGTTTCTAACACCTAAATCTTGTTTGTGACACCCATACTAGTTCCTTTACCAGTTTTTAGCTTCCAGATCCTTCATCTCAGGTAGTTTCCAGCTAAGTACTTATTTGTGTCATTCATTATTATTTTTAAAAATATAAGATCAGGTCAATTCTTGCACAAATCAGTGGCTATATTTATTGCATATTTTATACCTTAATTTATTATACTCAAACCCTTTAACAACCTAAGATTTACATGTACTAAGTCCTAAATAGTTAAAACATTTGGTGAACCTGACTTACTTCAAATATTTCTTTAAAACCTTAGTTTCATCCTAGGGTTTACCTTCATCATTTTTGTAAAATAAATTAGGTTTTATAAAATCTTAATTTTTTACTATTTTTTTACAAGCTAATTGATCTAAATCAGTCCTTTATTAGGGTTTCATTAATTTAATGTAATTTAAATTTTGTCAACAAACCCTCTAAAACCCTAGATCTGCAGACTAGGTCCCTATACATATAAACACTAGCCTTTAGGGTTCAAATAAAATTCTAATTTGTTTCTATACATTTGGTTGAATATTTCCCATATTTTCACATATACCGATGTTAGATTACATTTTATCTATTGCGTGCTTGTTATTCATTATTTAATTATCTTCTTTGGCAAGTTTAAAATGACATCCAAGAAGCCTCTTGCCTCTCACCCAGTTGATGAATATCTAGCCTTTTCTCATAATTATAAGAATGAATGGACAAATTTTCAAGATTGCACATTAGCACATGATAATTATTTCATTTATAATGATGATGATTATTGTTGTTATAATGATGGATATGATGACTATTATGAGCATGATAATGAAAGCATTGATGAGGATAGATTAGATGTATCTTCTTCTCTTTCCTCTCCCTCTTCTCCTACTTCTCAAAATCAAACTAACAATATAATGACAAAAGAACATCTTATTGGTAGTGATTTATTCCAATGTGACCCTAGATTTTCAACCACTTTTCCTACCTCCTTATTCAAATTAAAATAATATAAGTGAAATAAATGAACTCTATTTTAAAAATGGATTTCAAGATTCATCATGTGAGCAAATATGTTATCTAATGTTTTGAGTACCAGATGTGTACTCGTCCTCAGGGAAAGAAAGCAGAGAATAGAGTGTTATTCCATGGATCAAACATCCCCTTCTAAACCCAAATAAATAATGTTCAAAAACAAAAACATGGAGAAGGTCGGCCACCCCAAAAGATAAATGGACTAAAGACAAAATATTTTTTCACCTTTAATTAATATGATTTAAAACAGGTTTCCATGAGCTACCAATGCCAATTCCATTATCTCTATTGAGGTTATCTGGTCTTTTTTCAATTTCAATAGTATCTCTGATTTCAAACTAATGAGAGATCTTATCCTAGAGTAGCATTTAATTTTGCTCCATATTCTGATAACAGTTCGATACCAAAGAATTCATACAATGCCCTCCCTCCTGTTGCAACAATATGAATATTATTAACATTAACTAGGCTACACATTTTAATAATGTTAACTAGGCTACACATTTTAATAATGATATGAATATTATTAACGTTAACCAGGTGAGTAGTAATGATGATAGTGAAGGTGGTGGTTTGCTTGGGAAAGATGATATGACATGTGGGATGATTTCCCAATGTTATAATCTTAGACAAAGGAGAATTAAGGAGATGGTTTGCAAGTTACCTTGGTATAATAAAATTTTAAAATAAGAAATAAATAAATTAATAAATAATAATGTTTTAAATTTATCCAGTTTACACTTAGATCCTTCATCGATATCTCTCCTAAGTAGAGGTATGGGTTTTGCTTTGGCACATTCAAATATTCCTTTCGAATAAATTACTACTAATGTTGAACTTTGTGTTAAAAATTTAAATATTGAAGTGGCTGAAGAATTAAGGGATGAATGCTCCTTTGCATTATGCAAAGCTTTACCACCCAAGAGGAATATCTCTTAAAACAAACACAAAGCCTTGAAGTGTTTAAAAGCTAATAAAGATATTATCATTCTCAAAGCTAATAAAGGGAATGCCACAATGGTTTTGGATAGAAGTGATTATGATGTTAATATGCTTGAAAATCTAAATTTAAGTGGGAGTTACAACAAGCTTGCAGTGAACCCTATTAACAAAATTATTATTAAAGTTTCCAAAGCTATTAAAGGTTATTCCTTGAATGATAGAGAGAAACTGAAATTTATCCCTAAAGATCCCACAGTTCCTAGAATTTATGGAGCTCCAAAAATCCACAAGGAAGGCATCCCCATTAGACCAATTGTTAATACCAGAAACTCCCCCACCTATGTTCTTGATAAACATTTAGCTTTGAAACTTAAACCTCTTGTTGTAACACATCATCTTACAAAAAAAATTTAAAACAATTTGTGTGCAAAATAAAAATTTGTTTGATAAGTGAAGATGATATTATGGTGAGTTTTGATTTGATGTCTCTATTCACTAATATCCCCCCTGATATAGCTATTGAGGTCATTTGTGGTAGCTCCAATTCATAAACAATGGATCTTGTAGAATTATGTTTACGCTCTATGTTCTTCACTTTTAAGGGTGATATCTATGAGCAAACGAATGTAGTAGACATGGAACACCTTTATCACCTATTGTGGCTAATTTGTTTATGAACACTTTGAGAAAGATGCCTTGGAGTCTTATCCTTTAAATATAGGGTGGTAGGATAGATTTGTGGATGATATTAATGCTAAATGGTCACATGGTGAAGAACTTAATAAGTTTCTAAAAGATTTAAGTGACAAGAATGTTGATATCCAAATCACCATGGAGAAAGAAATGAATAATATGCCCCCTTTCCTAGATATCATGATCATTAAGAAATAAGATGGTTCACTTTCCCATGAGGAGTATAGAAAAGTAACTCATACTAATTTATATCTTAAAGATGATTCTCATCATCATCCTCACCAAAAAGTTGTGGTTTTGGACTCATTAGCAACTAGGGCAATAATTTTTTATTATTCTAAACACCTTAAGCAAGAAAAAGAATATCTCACTAGTGTTCTTACTTTTAATGGTTATAATAAATGGGAAATCGAGAAATATTGTTATAGGGTTGAAAATAGAAGACTAAAAGGCATGGATGATAATCAAAATATTTAGTGAATTACCATTCCTTTTGTTAAAGGGATTTCAAAAAAAATTGCTAGAATTGTAAAGAAAGATGGGATTCAAACTGCTTTTAAACCACTTATCACTCTTTGTACATCCCTCGATCATGTTAAAGACCTAATTAACACAAAATATAGAAAGGGTGATTATGTGGTTCCTTGTTCATGTGGTAAGCCATATATTGGAGAAATTGGTTGGTCCCTACAGATGAGATTAAAAGAATATGCAAATAACATTAATAGATCACGTATTGATTCCTCCGCCTTGGTTGAACATTCCCTAAATAGTAAACACCAAGTCAACATTAATGAATCAAAAATTATTGTAAATGAAGATAATTATTTGAAACGAAAAATTATAGAAACTATCAAAATTGAAAAAAGACCAGATAACCTCAATAGAGATAATGAAATTGGCATTAATAGCTCATGGAAACCTATTTTAAATCATATTAAATAAATGTGAAAAAAGATTTTGTCTTTAGTCCATTTATCTTTTGGGGTGGCCAACCTTCTCCATGTTTTTATTTTTGAACATTATCTATTTGGGGTTGGAAGAGGTTGTTTGATCCATGGAATAACACTTTATTCTCTGTTTTCTTTCCCTAAGGATGAATACACATTTGGTACTAGAAACATCAGATAACTTATTTTCTCACGTGTTGAATCTTGAAATCCATTTTTTAAATATTTTACATCATGAAAACCGGATTGTTCTTAAACAAACTCTACTTTCACATGATTCAACAAATATATAAAATAGCAATTCATCTTCTTTACCCTTCTTAGTTAATTTTGAAAAAGCATGTACAAATGTTATGACACCTTTTACCAATGCACAAACTAAAGTGGGTATAATTATTTTATCACATTCTTTTACATTCCAAGTTCAACACAATGATTCTTTGCAAAATATTAATAATTAAAATATCTCTAACTCTTATCCCACATGTCATAATATGCCAAATGAAAACATGATTGCTACTTTTTCTACCCTTGACTCAAAGATTGAAAATAATGATCATACATTCACTCCGCTCATAGATAGTGAAGACATGCATTGCATTACACCTACACATGATGATATATTACATAGTAGTAAAAAGTTAAAATGTTTTTCTACTCTCTCTCTTTTTGAACATGCAACTAAAAATTCTTCTACTCTTACCTCTACTAGTGAATTAAACTTTGATTTTGATGAACCATGGAATAACAATACTTATTATGATGTTAGCGAAGAAGAAAATGAGTCTACTACTTATAGTTATTTCCTAATCCTCTCATTCCTTGTATTAAAATTGAATGCGTTTTGAATGCTATTTCAAATGCTAAAACACACACACACACACATACTTATTATTATGTTCATAGTTTACATAATTTACATTCACATGATGATGATGTATCTTCTAGTCCATTAGCATGTGATACTTCTTTGAAAATTAACAAAATAATAAATACTAATGAATCTCCCTCAACCCCCTTACTAAAATAGAACTCATTTTTCATCCTAACCTCCATGAGGGTGATAGCCTATTTCCCTCTCACTAGGTCCAAGATATAACCCTTCCAAAGATTATGGTGAGCAAAACCAAAGGTCCCTGATGTAGTGTACCAATGGTTAAGATTAATAATAAGATTCAAGAATTAAATTAACCCCTCGATGATGTTAATATAACTTCATAAGGTGTAATCTCCTTGATGCATGTCGTGGGTGCTTTATAATAACAAGTACACCATTTCACATTGGAAAGTAAAGCATACCATTCTTGGTTTGATTCTAATACCATCCATGGTAATCTTATTCTACGTATAATCTTCACTACAAAGTTTCCACCCAACTTGCATATACCAATATTATAAAAATTTGATGGGTATGGAGACCCATACTTACACCTTCAAGCTTATGAGAAAGCCATGGCACATGTCACTAGCAGTTTGACTCTACTACAATTATTTCCATAATTTCAAGAGGGTGAAACATTAAATTGGTTTCATCATTCACTCCCAATTGGTTCACTACATACAAATGATGGGTTAGAATAAGTCTATCTCATGCACTACATATAGATTAAGGGACCTCAAGTCACATATGATAGGTTGCCTTCACTACACCAGGGTAAGTTAGAAATAGTGAGTGATTACATTCTATGGTTCAAATAAAGCATGAAACAATTGATTTATTAGCTAGAATATTTAGAGGTACAATACATTTTTGCTAGAGGTCTCATCTTCCCTCTCAAAGATAAATTACTATACGAGACATACAAATCATTAGGGCATCTATGTAACATAGTTATGACATTAGATAAAAAGTTTGGACTAGTTGAGACACATTCAAAGGCAAATTTGAATGTAGATTTCTTAGAGCCACAATCATCTAATATGGTACAATAACCCACTCTACCTGTGATTAAGAAATAAGTGGAATAAAAACAACAAATCAAAATACTCAACAAAGGAAAAGAGCCACTTCACAGAGCATCTCTTATAATGAGTAGAACACAACACACTAGTAGAGAGGCTATACAGTTTTTATATAGAGATAGGGCTCATGATATCTTACATTATTAGACAAGGAGATGATCACACTTCCTTCTACTCATCACCATCCAACACACCATCTGTATAGGATACAAAATAAATTACATTGTAATTTGCATTAGATAAATGGACAATGGGACAACAAATTTTATGCACTTAGAGATCGTATTGAGTAGTATGTCAAAAAAGGCATTATAACATTTACACAGGGGGCATCAAGATCTTATTCTCTACACTCTCCTCTATCACACTCATCTACAACTGAGTTATCCCAAGACGTTGCTTTTAAGGATCCATTGGTTACTCATAGTACAAGCCATGTGCTTTCTATGACACCTAATTATGAGAGATCTCGTGCACTATAGAGTCAGCAAAGATGGTAGCCAGTTCATAGAGATCCACCTACTTATAGAAGCATGGGAAAAAAATGGAAAGTAACTCAATCACTAGTTATAGGTCAAAAACTGATTAAGATATTTGGTAGAGATCATAGAGATTAGATCACATTTAGATACTCAATTAAAATATTTGATAGAGATCATAAAAATTAGAGCTCCATGCAATAATCGATTAAGATATTTGGCAAAGATCATAAAAACTAGAGCACAATTTAACAACCAATTAAGATATTTGGTAGAGATCATAGAAATCAGAACATAATTTAATAATCGACTAAGATATTTGGTAGAGATCACAGAGACCAAAACATAACTTAGTATGATAGCCAATTAGGCTATTTGCTACATACTCTACACATTTAGCTACTAGTAGTGTACCAGGAGTACTATCAATTCCAGAATCTATTTCTATGCCGACACCACATGAACAATATGGTCACTTGTTCACCATGCCATCCAGGTTAAAATAGTACATGTCGCAGTTACATAATCCACACTTAGATAGCCTATGATACTCCTATAACACCTAAACTAATAACTAACATTCTCAATCCAATATACATGTCTATTTAAACATTTAAAAATAGATAAATAACCAATTACCATTACTTAGACAAATAACATATTTCCATATCAACATTTAAACAATGAATATAATCAAACACATGCACATGCATAATGCCACAAATCAAGACACCAATGTACATGATACACGTGTAAAAACAAAAATCCATATACATACATACATACATACATACATACATACATACATACATACATATATATATATATATATATATATATATATATATATATATATATATATATATATATGTATATATATTTGTATATATATATATTTGTATATATATATATATGTATATATATATATGTATATATATATATATATGTATGTATGTATATATATATATGTATATATATATATATATGTATATATATATATATGTATGTATATATAGATAGATACACACACACATATATATACACATATATATAGATACATATATAGATACATATATGTATATATGTATATTTATATATATATATATATACATACATATACATACATATATATATATATATGTATGTATGTATATGTATGTATATGTATGTATGTATATACACACACACATATATATACATATACATACATATATATGTGTGTGTGTGTGTGTGTGTATGTATACATATATATAATAAATACATATACATACATACATATATATATATATATATATATAGGCATATATGTGTGTGTGTGTGTGTGTGTATAACTCAATACAAGTTTTAGTACAATGATACAAGTCACTCAATAATCAGAGCTTGGTCACCAGGACCAGCCCCCTCACTCTCAATGTACATGATACACGTGTAAAAACAAAAATCCATATGTGTGTGTGTGTGTGTGTGTGTGTACATACACACACACACACACACACACACACACACACACACACACACACACACACACATGTATATGTATATGTATGTGTGTGTGTATATATATATAACTCAATACAAGTTTTAGTACAATGATACAAGTCACTCAATAATCAGAGCTTGGTCACCAGGACCAGCCCCCTCACTCTCATTCTACAATACATCCATACTGAAGCTGATGCTCCACCATCCTGTTATATATAGTCTGAGACCGATGTCTCAGTGCTCTATCTTATAACATTGTTACCTCAATAAATAACACTTCATGATCCCATTGTAGATAAATATAGTCATCCACTATCTTGTTATCTACCCCACCCACCTAATAATATGTCAAATGTGCCTGCACTAGGTATGACTAAGAACCTAGTGGCCACATATGATGGATTGACCTATAATGGGAGTATAATATTCCCAATGGAGCTCTGAACATAGCCACTAAAACCATGAATAATTATATTGGTCACAAAAATGCCCTGCTCTAAATAACCCAAATGATGTAGAAGTGTAATGGTACACATGTTAATACTTGATCCATTATCGACCATGACACTCTAAATAAGATGATGATCAATATAGGCACGTACAAAGAGTGCATATAAATATGAATCATCATCGACAATCTCATACTCTAAGAAAGTGGTGAGAGGTCTAGATGGCACTGTAGTATGATATAGACCAATGATATTATGTAGGGTATGTGTGTGTCCTCTATAGTAGTATGATAGGATGTTGCTGGTGGATGTGCCTAATATGTATGGTGAATATGTATGGTGAACACATGAAGTGCCTCCTACCTCATTATTTATTTGTTTGGGAAATGGATTTGAAAATATTTTCATTGCCTTAGCTTCTATTGGTTGAATTTTAGATGCCTCTATAGGTGTGCCCACATCAATTATATTGGCCTCTATCAAATCCTATATCTCATGTCTCAAACTAATGCATTTATTTGTAGTATGACCTGATGCCCTATGATAGTCATAAAATGCATTGGAATCATACTTATTTGGAAGAGGCCTAGTTGTATGAACCTCTATGATTAGGGGGAGAGATATGACATTGCATTCCAAGAGTTTTTTTAAAACACACGTCAGTGATTCTGGAAGTTTTGTGAAAACTCTTCTTGGAAGAGTTGATAAAACCAAGCAAGGGGGTGGCTCTAAAGCTGCATTAACTATGGCCTTTTGATCATTCTTATTTTTAGTGGGCCTTGATTTATATGGGGGCTTCTTTTAACTCTTGTTAGTTGAATTTGATTCAGTTGTGTACTTTAATTTTCCCATAGAGAGAAGCTTGGCTTCCCTTTTTTCATTGTATGGCATAAATATGTGAACGTTAGAAGCTTCTTGAATATAATATCTTCATGCAATGCTAGTAATAAAATTTTATGTTTGAATATGTCTAGGAGTTTTTTATCTACCATGGACTAGTCATCTTTGCCAATATAGTTTTATATTGTAAGACATATCCTGCTTTAGGCTCATTGGATTTTTGCTTAAGTTGAGCCACTCGAGCATATGAAACATTATCACTAATGTTGATTGAAAAGCATGCCAAAAATATCTACCAATGGATTGAATGCTACGATGGACTGATTTGGAAGAGCATAAAACCACTCAACCAAACTATTTAAGCCATGTTTTAAAAATACCACCTACCTAAGGTTGACCTTGCACATTAATTTTGCCAATTAATACCAAATTCTTCCAAACACAACATCTTGAGAATCGTAGCTCTTATTTTTGATCTATTTCTTGTGCATGGGACTTGATAATGATATCCCTCACCCCATACTATATATGCTAATATCCTAATCAATTTGACTTTATAAAATGACAAAACCTATATTTCCTCAACAATTCAATATAGACCAAAGGTCTATCCTACTCCCAATTTAAAAACAACTCTATTACAATCAACAAATTAACACTAAAAAAACATTACCAACGCTAACTACTACTAACATATTGATTGGCATCAATTTTTGTTAAACACCCTTACCATAATTTTAGTTTTGTCACCAAAAGTGGGACATATATACACTTTTTACACAGACACACAGATTGATTTAGATGTAGATTTACATAGACACATAGATTGGTTCAGATACAAACTTACACAAATATACTTATAAGCTCAAATATTCAAATACACACCTTGACTCAGATTTATAGGATTTCATGATCTTATCATATATTGGTTTAGGTACATGGTTACATTACTCATATATTAGGCTTGGGGGCATGATGCAGGGCACATGTCCTCAATCTCAGAGGGTTCCACTAGATTGTATAAATAGAATCACAAGTTATACCATTCTCTATGTTTAGATTACCAGATTACACTTAGATTGCCACTAAGATGTCACCAATATTTCACGATTTTGGGTCACATGGCCATCTACAATGGTTGATCCATAGTTTTTCACTAGATCTAAATTATGCAGGGTGAGCGATAGTTTTGACCTCTAGTTATAAATTACATTCTCATATTCAATCCAGATACTAGAGTGGGGGAAAGCATGTCTTATTTCTCCACATTTATAGATTACATTCTTATATTCAGCCTAGATACTAGAGTGGGGACAAGCAGGGCTTGTTTCTCCACATTTACATATTACATTCTCATATTCAGTCCAGATACCAGATGGGGTAAGTAGGCCTTATTTCTCCATAATTACATATTACATTCTTAGATTCAATCTAGATATTGGGGTGGGGGAAAAATAGGGTTTCATTCCTCACAATTCAATTCACTATTCAAATTTAGTACGAGGGCACCCACATTGTGGATTTCCTCTTCACATGATCATTCCAACTCTTGTCCACTTCTCTAGCCAATAAATGGGCCAATTGTAGAGCACATTCACACATGTAAGTATAGGTATGCATTTCTCTTTTTCTTTCACTCTAGTACTTTCATTTCATTACATTACTAAAATAAAATGGGTGTAAATGTACACACCCTAATTTGATCAAGCAAACACAAGTACCATGTCTTTTGTTTCTCTTTCATATGAAGGTCTTAGTGATAGATGTGACTCTTGTTCGTGTGGTCATTTTCAGTATTTTGGTTTGTCTTGTGTCTTGTTTTCCCTATTTGTTGCACCCTAGTGGTCCTATGTCATCCCCTCATAGTCATAGGCCCCCCTTGACCTATTCTACCTAGTCTTTACTTAGTTTTGGGACCTCAGGACATTGGTGTCATTCTTGGACAATAGCACCATGTGTTAGTGTCCACTTTTAGCACTAGTGTCCAATAGTCATTTTCTCACCATGTTTTGGGTCCTAAACCTTATTTGAACATTCTCTTATGATTTTATCTCTCTTTTATGTCTTTTTGGCCATTGAACAAGGGTCTTACACTCAAATAAAACTTTTATATAAAGAGCCTCACAAGGCATTTTACATCTAACACTTACTATCTTGGCACAATTACATAAAATCAATCAATAATATATCTCAACATATTGCATATTACTTAAACATCACACTTAGATTTGCATGCTTAATCAAAGAAGGGCCTAAGTGAAAGTCATTCTAGCATACAATTCTCATTGATTATACATGTTACCTAAGGGATAACTACATGCGATCTAATACCCCTATCATTAGGGTTAATGTAGGTAGCAACCAAGACAACAGGGGTTTGATCCCACAACCCAGTTTTTCCCTTTTGAATTTGATCTTATGGTTGTTTCATGTATGCAAGTGTTCATTAGGTTTTGGATAATAATTCATCAAAATAGATCATAGACAATAATCAAGTTTTGTTTGCATAGGAACAAGCTTAATAGACTCATACACAACAGATCCTAAAAGTACAAATAGGTTCTTACATAGAGGACATTATCACAAAAATTGGATGCTAGTGCCATAATGCTACTATGTAAGGTATGGTGTTATTGTTTAGGAGGGGTTTTAACACCTAGATTTTGTTTATGACACCTAGACTAGTTCCTATACTAGTTTTCAACTTCTAGATCCTCCATCTCAAGCAGTTTCGAGCTAAGTACTTATTTGTGCCATTCATTACTATTTTTTTAAATATGACATTAGGTCAATTCTTACACAAATTAGTGGATATATTTATTGCATATTTTATACCTTGATTTATTGTACTCAGACCCTTTAACAACCTGAAATTTACATGTACTAAGTCCTAAACAGTTAAAACACCATCATATAATGTAGCTTAGGAGATATTAAACATATAGGTAAGGGATGAGTTAAAATCTTTGGGGCTAATTAATTATGAAGCAATACATGAGAATTAGTCGAATGAATCACTTTAAAAGAACCATACTCTAAATACAACACCTTAGCATGCAGATTTATAATAATCTACATGAGGGATTATGTAGTAGGCATGTATGATGATGTAACATGAGTAATGATCATAAGAGATACATAAGTTTTTTATGTAGGGATATGCACTAAAATATGAGGAAAACCTTGTGTTAGACCCAGACAATGGGTGGGCATCACATATGTAGCCATAGGTGTGGACATAGGAATAATTATTGTGGTAATAATAGTTTGAACACATGTTAAATAATCAATATCTCTAAAATTTTGATGGATATCATTGAAGGGCTTGATTTTTTATTCCTCATGTGTGATAACCTTAGCATTTTATGCATTTTTAACCTCTATGATTACTTTAAAATCTTGATCCAAGTTATGAGGTTACTGACGAATTCAATTTCATAAAGTAGACAATGCTTCCACTTGCTTAGGATTTACCCCATTAATGCCATTAAGATGGATTATATCTTGGTATTCATTATTATCTTGATTAACATCCTTTAAATGAGGTTTGTCATCATTAACAATATGGTCATCTAACTTTATATGTTTATTATTAACATGTGCATCAAAAGATGAAGAAGAAGGAATGTGTATTTCACTTATTTTAACCATTTTAATTTGAATCAAAGGAATCTGATTATACTCAAGTTTGACGCCACTTAATAAAGGAACTTGCCTTATTAGATGGCATAGAATAAGACCATGAAAATATGTAAAATGCTAGGTCTAAGATGAAAAATATTTGCTACCTTAATGCATGGGGAACTAAAAAATTAGATTTGAAACTCTTCAGACAAAAAATTGAAAAACCCTAAGAAAGAAGGATGAAACTGCAAGGGACAACCCAAATTTTGGCGTGCTTGGTATAAGGATCGAGTTCAATATTTTTTACCTTATTATAGATTAATGCATCTAAACAAGACATAACTTTTGAATATTTAATTTGTTTAATATATCTCTAAACTAAGCAAATCTTAATGCTGTAAAAAAAAATTTAGTTACACTATGATTTATGGAAAAAACTAAGAGGACTAGGGTACTTAGCTTGTTTCAAGTTTGTGTTAGACTAAGATTATGTGAAAGTGGTAGAAATGACCAAAACTAGATCTTGGATTGGTCAACTTTGGAAATCGATTATCTGGACTTACTTGGATGAATCTGACAATAATAGGATGCCCATGTTAGTTTTAGTTATTTGGTCTTTGATGGAAATGTCCCTATAACTTGTGCCCAACTATTTCATCATAAATCATTGTGCCTAATTGTAAATTAATCTTTTGTACAATACCCAAATCTCGATGTGTGCACAAATCCTTTTTTTCTCCTTGCTTTAAAACCCTAGCTCCACTTATGACATCATGTTTTACCTACAAATAGGGGAATAAAAATGGGTTGAGTCGACCCCAACAACCTCCTGTTGAGTGGTTGAGCACTGCCTATGTTTCTAATACACTGAAGAGGGCTTAAATCACACACAATTCTCCTAGTTAGGTGTATATATGTAGTAATGATCTTGTAGTATGAATGTAACCTATAATGTAGCTTTTGATACTTGAAAACAAGGAAAATTGACTTGGTTTGGGTGTTTCAGACTTGGTTAGGGCCTACACCTTATGACTTATTTATGATGTGGGAGATATAGGGCAATCCTTCTTAATGTACAAGTGTTTTCATACTAGTAGTACATGATTTCTTGATACTTTATATATGGGAATAGGCTTATACATATTATGTATAAATATATGACTCTTTGGGTAATGTACAGGTCAATCCACAGGGATGATTTAAATTTAGGAAATGACATTACAAGGTGTGCAAATAAATCTAGTATAAGTGGATGGCTTTGGTAGTTCAAAGATGTTTAAGTATGATCTAAGGCATTTGAAAAATAAGATTAATGATATAATGATCAAGAGATAGTTTTATTAAGATAATAAGTAAATTAAGCATGAACTAGGGAATGACTATAGGTGACTGATAGCAAATCAGAAATGTTGGTCCCATAGAAGGCAAATGGATAAGAGAGAAGGGTGTGGAAGAGCCATACATGTACACATAAATCATGTAGGTAAATATGGGTCAAAACTAATTTTTTCAAGTGTCTAATACCATATTTAGGTGTCTATAGTGTGCATCATCATTATTAATTTAGAATGTAATGCAATGTTTGGCTATCGACACTTAGCACCTTGAAACTTTGAATTTTGTGTGTATTTAGACATACCTTTGGAGTTTTGCCTTTAAGGGTTTTTAAGATTTGTATGTCTTTGTGATAATGTCTCAAAAGAATGCTAGTGGATTTGTTAAGTTTGGAAGGATTTGCCAAGATGATCATAACCTTATAATTGATTTGTATTTATAGCTAACTCTTTGTTATTTCTTCCTATGGCCGACCTATGAAACATGTCTAGGTTGGTCAAATAGAGACTTATAAATTATAAATAGTCATTGGGTTTTTCAGGACATTGTGCAACATCCCCACTGGGTTTTATCATTATATATATATATATATATATATATATATATATATATATATATATATATATATATATATATATTAGATTTAATTACACATATTCAACATATAGATTTCACCACGAGAAATCTTAACTAGTGATCTTTAACTAACTATATTAATTTAGTTAACCAAAAAGGTTTTAGCTAATCCACATAGATAAGGATCACCATGAACAGATATAAAAATCATGAATAACACTAAATAATCATAAATACTACATCGCATCATAAATGAAAAAGTACAAATTTAGCCACAACTGATATAATATTATAGCCACTGATGTAGAAGTATAATGTTTAAAAGTTACAGTTTTTAGTAATAAATAATAATATCTCAAATGATAAAACATGATACAAAGATCCTCTGACCAGAGTCTCCATGGCTCAAGTATCACCATGTAATCTCAAGTGATTTCAAGTATAGTAATCCAGATGGGAGTGAGAACATTATCCGATCACTTTTTCACGCCAACCACAGACCATAGATCCCCCGCACTATCTCCCAAACAAGGGGATGGCCTTCCATTAATAGATAGGTAGATAATGATGGTGCGAAAATTTAGAGTAACAAACCAGAACCCATGTTTGAAGATATCTAATACATATGTACCATAAATAAATTCATTATAATATGATATCACACAAATATGAAGACTATATCAACATATGAAATGACAAAGTTTATCAAACATTACTTTGACCAAAGTTTTCAATAATAAATGATCTCTAGAATCAGTCAAATTCATACACAACACTTGATTGGATTAATTCTTATCTTGCATTGATGGCACTAATTAAGTCATTGAAGTCCATCCACTTCTTAAATAAGGTCATGAATGCGAGATTTGGTAAAATAAATAATAATAGATTCATTCATAATATTTCACTTTAGCTAATCAAAAGTATGCTAAGTATAGAAATATTACTAACATTCATTTAGTCCGTCAAATGAAGTGAATTGAATCCATACATATAGTTTATTACAAATAATAAATAGAATCCAAACATAGTTCTCAATATAACATACCATCTAGGTAATGATGATCTAGACTGCCAGTTGCTTTAACCACTAAGCAATTTATAATATTATTTCTCCATGAAATAATATTATAACACTAGCTAAATAATTGTTCATATTCCACATATAACAACAACTAGTCCAAAACATACTATTATGTTCAATATTTAAACTCTTAAATATCTTATCTTAATGATTTTATCTAAACATTAAAACATAACAAGCATTCATTTACAAATTGTTATGTTAATACCAATTATAACACAACTAAATGCATCAACATATATTAATTCACATGTACAAATATATATAAATACTTTATTTTATATAGTATACTACTAAGTTGACATCCATTGTCATATGCCTTAGAGTATAATGTATACACAAAGTATATAGTCAATTTACATACGAAGGCCCCATAACCTTTTTCATTAAACTAAGAAATTCCATTTACCCATGATAAATAAACTCACAAAAATCTATAAATAAAACTCAGTTCTCATTTATTCATCAACACATTATAGCCATTTAAATCTAAACAAACATTCAAGCTTTGCTAATTGAATATTATTCATAAGTGCAAATATAAAGAAACATAGTCGTCTTTACTCAATTTGGGTATTAACAAAATAACAAATAACACACAATCGAATACCTACTTGGGTATCATTTGTATTATCTTAGTTTTGGTCAAATAAGATAACTACAACATTAAGCCAAATACCCTACTCAAGTATCATTTGTATTATCTCACTTTTGGTTGAATAAGACAACTACAACACAAAGCCAAATACCCTACTCAAGTATCATTTGTATTATCTTAGTTTTGGTCGAATAAAACATTGAAATCATGCAATTGAACCAGTTTACCTAGACTCCCTACAAACTAAGCAACATTTACATAGTTCATTCAATTAACCACTATACATAGTCTTTTATGAGGATAAATAATGTTTAATATAAATAACTAAACTTAGCCATGAATTCCTTATTAGTCCATTTGTATACATACTTTCATAAAGCCAAATGTAAACCTATAGTCATATTTTTCAACTACCTGTACCTAGGTTACACAAAGTGACTATGCAGAAAAGATCCCAATTTCACATATAATCCATTATTAATAATTCAGGATTTCAAAACCGAGCTTAAAGTTTAACTATAATTTATGCCCAATCTAACCAAACAACTTCATCTTCTATATGTAATACACACAATCACCTATAAAGTGTGACTATCGATTACAAGTATATATATATTGTCATATTCAAGTTTGACAGTTGAATGTGAGTGTGTGTGTGTGTGTGTGTGTGTGTGTGTGTGTGTGTGTGTGTGTGTGTGTGTGTGTGTGTGTGTGTGTGTGTGTGTGTGTGTGTGTGTGTGTGTATGCAACCACATTTAAAGTTTGTCAATTCATTAAAAAAGTGTATTGGTATAAATATATATCTATATTTATATATACAAATATGTATTATGAGTATACGTATTTATATGTAATCGAAATTAACCGAATATACTCAGGTATATATATTTGCACATATATATATATATATATATATATATATATATATATATATATATATATATATATATATATATATATATATATATATATATATATATATATATTCATTACCCCTAAAAACCCATAATCTTAACCCAAAAAGCTTGATTGGTTTAATAGTTGAATGATCATACATACAAACATTCTCGAGTCTATGTTTCAAAATACCTAAAAGAATATATAAAAACCTAGTTCAAGACAAATAACTCAAGTTGAATTGTATATATACCCATAAGAATGATTCCTCATTTTTTAACAATGATATTTAAATTGGTAAGGAAGGTTAGGACAGAGTTTATAAAGCCTATTTATATCATAACCAAGACCTACAGTTCTACCCCCAACCTTCCCAAGTTACCTTGGGTTGAATATAGGATTCTGTGGAAGCCGAGCCCTCCATAGGTCCCTATATATAGCCCTTTGTAAATTTCCAAATCGTATAAATAATTGAAAAACTAATAACCCAAAGGTAATTTGAAAACCCATTCATAAAAAGTATCACACACAGGTATTTGAATTACAAAACCTACCTGGTAAACGTATGAATGTCAAAGAAAGCTAAGCTAATTCCTTTTTCTTTGCACTTGTTCTCATCTTCTCCACCTTTTGTCTTCTCTCAATATGTCGTGAGCCATCACAACCCCTATTATCCTATTTTTATTATTTTTCCATCATCCTACTTGCCTTCCACTTCTCCACCATTGACGACAGATAAAACTCATTCAAAATTATGCATGCCTAGATAGCTTAACCAACTCATAGTATGCCTCCATGCAAACACAACGATGCCCATAATTTTCTCCCAAATGTTGCTTGACTGAAGTCAATGGATGATTAGTAAGCTAATCATCTTGATGTTTCTCTCTAATCCCTAATCAATCATATTATATTTCTTTATTAAATTTGCATGACAATGATTTAACAATCCATCGTCAACCATTGAAATCACATAATTCACATAATCCCTATGTCTTATTCCATGCAAGACTATTAACTAGTCAATATCCCATGCAATGACTAAATACAATAATGATTATATAACTTGGCATTGCAACTAGGTATTACAAGATTAGAGTTTTATGTCGAAATGTTATCCACCAACATACATAACAATTACAATGATTTCCCCAAAATCATTAAAATAATTAACTTTAATATATTCATTTATATATTATGAATATTGATCCTTTAATCAGATAATTAATCAAAGATAATATCTTTTAAAAAAAATGTTTTAGATTAAAGTAAAAACAAGTTTTGAAGGGGCCCCGAAACCCTATAACATAATCAAGAAAGATAAAGTGTTAACATGCACCAGGAGAAGCATTCCTAAAACCTCCTAAAAAGTAGCATCAACCTAAGGTTATACAGGGACAACCTCTAAATTCATTATACATTCAGCCCCCTAATTTCCAAATAATGATTTAATAACTATTTTTTAGGGGTAAAATCCAGGATTGTTGCCTGCCTTCCATCAGCTATATTCTGCTTACTTTCTAGCTCTCTGATTTTCCTTATGGGTCTTCTTGCAGGTTTGTCCAGAAAGCCAACATCCGGCTTCACTTTTACAAGCTGCTCGTCTCTTTTTCCATATTTATCCAGAATAGAAGCAAGATGTTTCACCTTTGTTTGCTGGTCTTTTTTGCTACTTCTGGTTTCTATTCCCTTTGTATTTGTCTTTTTTTTAGCCTTTTTCCTTTGGTTTAGAGAATGCTTTAAGTTTTCTCCATTATCGTTCATAGGAAGCTCCTCCAAAGGCAAATCATTATCAACCTGAATCTTCATAGGCTGAGAAAGAGGAGGATCTCTCTCCTCTAATTTTTTTCCAGTTTCAGCCAAGATTTCTCCATCCTCTAGCATTGCTTTGCCTTCTGCCTCTCTCCATCGGTCCTCTACCCTTTGGTATAGAACGATTTGCTTCGATAAATATGTCAAATCTTCTATGCTTTGTGTAGGTAATATGGTTTCTGGTTGCAGTCCATTTCCTTCTGTCTCAGAATTTTCTTTCTCAAAAGAGATCTCTGTATCCACCTCAGGAAGTGGGCCTTTAGGATCTTCAAAAGACAAGGCTTTACCCTCCTCAACATTTAGATCTTTAGTTTCTTGATTATCCTTTTGTTCTTGTCACTGGTCCTCTTTGGGTTTCCATACTTTCTTTTGCTAGACCATGGACTTTTTCCCATCCAAAACACTATTAGGATGAGTTTTGCTTCTAGTTGGACAATTTTTTATCGAATGCCCCTGTTTCTTGCAAGCATAGCAAGAGTTGGGCAGATCTTCGAAACAAATTCCTTGAGATTTTTTACCAAACTTGGAAATTAGATCCACTTTTTCTGGGAGCTTATTTAAATCTGCCACTTTAACATACATCCTGGCAGCTTGAAGTTTGGTTTTGGTTGCCGTAGCCTTGTCCAAAGCCACAAGTTCCCTAAAAGAACTGGCTATTCCTTTAAATATGTCCTCGTGCCAAAACTCTAAAGGGAATCCAGGAAGTCTAACCCAGATGGGAGTTGTTAAGAAAAAAGAATCCGAGAGATCCATATTCAACTCCCATTTTTTGATAGTAAGAGAACATTTTCCAAAAGTCCATGGACCTCCACACAAAACCATATTCATGTCTTCTTTACAGTTGAAAGTAAATGAATAGAAACCATTCAACATTGGTGCAATAAATATCTCTCCTCGAATGACCCATTTCCTTTCAACCATTTTTGTAAGAGATTCTAGATCTGGTCTTGCTCCTAAAAATTTACCCACTAAGGTGAACTCCATGGAGGACACAGAAAAATATATTAAAGGATCTAGAATAAAAACTTCATACTCACCTTTCTCCCAACATGATTTTGCAGTCACCGACGGGAAAGAGGATTTTCCAGTGGGTTTCTTGCCAAACAGAGATGACCACGTCCTTTGTTCTGAATACTCTGCTTTCAACCCATCTGAGGATTTTTCCTATGCCTTTGTTTTTCTCTTTCTCAATCTCCTGTCCCAGTCGGGAGCCACGAAATCCACAGAAAGGGTCATTTCCGCTCAAAGATTTTCCGTTATTTGCTTCAACCACAAATTTTGACTCAATACTCTTCTCAACCCCTCCTCCAATCCCTCCGGGGCCTATCCCTCCTGCCTGATTCTCCACCACCAGTTTCCCATGTGCCCGCAGCCCAGCAATTTACAAAACTGGAAGAGCGGTTCACAAACCTGCAAGTTCGAAATCAGAGGGCGCACCCAACGCGGCCAATGGGGACGCGCCCAACGCGCCCATAAGCGTTCAAATTTTAAAAACAATGTTATTTATCTTTTAATATTATAATATAATATCATAATAATAATATTTAATTATTATTATCTAAATCTTATAAATCGAGTAACAATTATAAGATCCATCACAACATCATAATGTTTTACTATTCAACCATACAAAATAAGATGTGATTTCAGTAAACACAAACAAATTCACTCAAATAATCAACATGGTCATAAAAAACAATCAAGATTACATCAGAAAACATATTAACAATCACCTAAAAGAAAAGTACATAAAATATGTTACGCTATCTATAACAAACAATTAATTATGAAACATGATATATTAAGTGGTGTGTGAAAGGGTTTTCATATTTATTCTCTATCATCCTCCAACGTCTCCAACTAAACCACCTTCTCCGATGATGCTCTCCCTTCATCACAATATGAGGGAAGAATTTATCCTACATCCATCTCATGCCAATGAAGGTAGTTATCCCAAAAAAGCATTATATCCATAAAATAATGTGGTATAATAATCAAACATGATCACAATAAACTGTATGTAAAAGTATTGCTAACTCATAACAAACTAATTATGTAAATTAAGCAACACAAACTATCCCATAATCAACATATATTATCAAGCTTAATTAAATACTAGTTAATCAACTAATTAACCACAATAATCCACATATCAAATAGGTTATTTAGCTTAGAGATAAATTAGGATGTGGCATCCTTCCCCCTGAAGTTGGCCATCATCCTGAAGACATTTAGTCAAACACAAGTTATAAATTTTAAAACATTATCCAACAAAAGACAATATAATATGCATTAATAAATCAAGCAAACAAATGTGAAAATAGCTTGTAAAACTCTTCATAGTCCTACCAAGTGGCATTATCCTCATAATATTGGTCCCACAAGACCTTGTACTATAATATTTAATATGCAAATGGAGTTTGTGAGTGTCAATTATCTTAATTGGATCTACCATGACCATCATGGGATCCAAAACCTATAAAGTATCCCAATCCAACACATGTGAAGGATCAACAAAGTACTTTTTAAGATAAGGCACATGGAAGATATTACGCAAAATAACTAGAGCTAGTGGTAATGCAAGCCTATACACTATAGGGTTGACCACTGTTGGGGATCAACCAACAATGTTGATTACAATAGAAAGCAATAAATGCGAAATTAAACCAGAAAGATAAGTAACTAGAATGATAAATAACAAAGAACAAGAGATACAAGAAACCACCCTGAAAACTTGTATTAAACTCTTTACAGAAGGAATACAATTGAAGAAACTTCTTTTCTTCCACACCTCTCTCAGATGTACAGATCTCTCTCTAGATCTCTTTCCCTCAAGAGCTCTCTCTCTCAAGTACAATCACAATTCACACCTTGAATTGTCTATCTTACAAATATCTTGTATTGTTCTTGTCCAATAAGCTAAGAAGATCTAATCCTATATATAAAATTAGGAAACATGAGCATGCATTTACAACCAATAGTTATGCCTCTTAAACAAGGGCTCTAAAACAGTCTTACTAAAGATAGAGACGCGGACTTAAGACTATGACTTAATCCTATCATGCAAACAATCTGTTCTATCCACGAAAATAGCCTTTTGGACGCACAGGTAATCGACATCGGTTCCTACCTGCACCTAACCGACGTCGGCCGATCATGACCGACGCTGACATCTCCTGGTCTGCTCCTGACCGATGTCGGTCGCTCCTAACCGACGCCAGTGACTGTGTAAACCTGCAACTTCTGCAATCTGCTCACTTGGTGAAGCTTTTAGCTCCACACCTTAACAATCTCCCACTTGGAGATAAACAGTTGCACCAGTACCTGTACAGCAACATCTTCTAGCTCCTCCATCTTCAACTCAATCATGAAGACCAACTGAAGTTGAATGAAGATTTAACTTCTCTTTTGTAACTGGCTTGGTTAACATATCCACAGGATTCTTATCTGTATGGATCTTCTCCAGCTTCAACTCACCATCCTCCAATACATGTCTTATGAAGTGGTACCTAAGCCGTATATGCTTTGTTCTTGAATGAAAGGCTGAATTCTTAGCCAAATGAATTGCACTTTGACTATCACTGTATAATCTACAACTCTCTTGCTCCTTTCCAAGCTCTTCCATGAACCATGTCATCCATATCATCTCTTTGCTAGCCTCTGTGACTACAATATACTTTGCTTATGTAGTTGACAAGGCAACAACCTTCTGCAACTTTGATATCCAGCTAACCGCCATTCCACCAACAGTGAAAACATAACCTGTGGTGCTTCTCTTGCCATCCAAATCACCTGCCATATCTGAATCTACATAACCATGTAGAGAAGTATCTGAACCTCCATAGCACAAATGCCTATTGCTAGTTCCTCTCAGATATCTAAGGATCCATTGAACTGTTTTCCAGTGCTCTTTCCCTAGATTGGCCATATACTTACTTACAACTCCCACTGCTTGGGCAATATCCGGTCTAGTACAAATCATTGCATACATTAAACTCCCTACTGCGGAAGCATATGGAACTCTACTCATGTACTCTACCTCATCATGTGAATTAGGACATTGTTCTTTACTCAACTTAAAATGTCCAGCCAAAGGTGTGCTTACCGGTTTTACATCTTGCATATTGAACCGTTTCAACACCTTTTTCACATAATTCTTTTGAGACAAAATCAACCTGTGATTTTTTCTGTTTCTCTTAATGCTCATGCCAAGGATTTTCTTTGCTGCTCCCAAATCCTTTATGGCACATGTGTGAGCTAATTTCACCTTAACCTCAGAGATATCCTGCATGTGTGATCCTGCAACCAGCATATCATCTACATACAACAATAGAATAATATATCTATCATTATCCAATCTCTTAATATACACACAATGGTCAGATTGACACCTACTGTAGCCATGCTCAGTCATAAACCTGTCAAATCTCAGATACCATTGTCTAGGAGCTTGCTTGAGGCCATATAAGCTTTTCTTCAATCTGTACACTAACTTCTCCTTACCTTTGACCTCAAATCCTTCCGACTGATCCATATATATTTCTTCATCCAAATCTCCATGAAGAAACGTTGTCTTAACATCAAGCTGCTCAAGATGCAAATCCTCAATAGCAACTAAAGACAATACAACCCGTATAGAAGTCATTTTAACAACAAGAGAAAAAATCTCACCAAAATCAATACCTGGCTTTTGTGCAAATCCTTTCACTACCAACCTGGCCTTATATCTCATCTATCCATTCTCACCTTCCTTCAACCTTTAGATCCATCTGTTCTTCAGTGTCTTCTTCCCTGCTGGCAACTCAACCAAATCCCATGTTTGGTTCTCTCTCAAGGAATCAATCTCCTCATTCATGCCTAACTCCCACTGATTCTTGGATTCCACCTGTATTGCTTCATCAAAACTCTCTGGTTCTCCACCATCAGTTAGCAATAAATAGAATAATGAAGGGGAATATCAAATTGGAGGTTTACTTACCCTTTCTGACCTCTTGATGGGTGTCTAAGACTCATTCACAACACGATGTCTGCCCAAATTCTCTGACAGTGACCGACCTCGGTCACTTTCAGGCCTGTTACTGGCCAACGTCGGTTCTCCCTGACCGACATCGGTTCCTGACCTGCCGACATCGATCACTGTATGACCGACATCGGTTGTTGTATTGCCAACGTCGATTCCTGCCTGACTGACGTCGATCTCTGTGTTTTCCTGTCTGTGATTCATTTTTCCCGCGAGCTCATTTTGGACCGTCACCTCGTCCAATTCTCCATTGCTCTGCCCAAATTGATTCAGCTTCTTCAGCTGATCACTATACATCACTTTTTCATTGAAAACAACATCACGGCTCCTAATTATCTTGTTAGTTCCTAAATTCCAAAACCTAAATCTGAAATCATCAGAGCCATAGCCAATAAATGTGCACCTCATAGACTTAGTATCCAGCTTATTCCTATTTTCCTTATCAACGTGCATAAAGGCTTCACAACTAAAAACTTTGAGAAATGAGAGATCTACCTTTTTACCTGTCCATGCCTCTTCTAGAATTCCACCATCCAAAGTTGTAGAGGGTCCTCTGTTAATTAGGTACACTACAGTATCAACAGCTTCTGCTCAAAACTCTAAGGGCAAACCAGCATGCAATTTCATACACCTTACATGCTCCATGATTATTCTGTTCATCCTTTCAGCAAATCCATTATGCTGAGGTGTCCTTGGAACCATCTTTGCCTACGTATTCCATGCATATAACAATACCAGTTGAACTTATAGCTGCATAACTCACCACCATTATCAGATCTCAGGCACTTCAATCTTCTGTTTGTTTCATTTTCAACCATAGCTTTCCAAATCTTAAAAGTCTCAAATACATCAGATTTCTTCTTAATACAATAGACCCATACCTTTCTTGTAGCATCATCTATGAACGAAACATAGTACTGTGATCCTCCAATAAAATCAACCTGAGTCGGTCCCCACACGTCTGTGTGAACAAGCTGCAACTTATGCTTCTTCTTTATTGATCTAGTCTTGAGAAAACTCACTCTCTTTTGTTTCCCAAAAACACAGTGCTCACAAAAATCCAGATCTATGCTTTTCAAATCTGAAAGCTTACCTTTTGACTTAAGAATAGACATTCTCTTCTCACTCATGTGGCCAAGCCTTGAGTGCCACAACTTTGCATCCACATCTGAAGTAGATAATACAGAAGGAGAATTATTAGTAACACAATTACATAAATAAAGAGTACCTACTCTCTTACCTCTGGCCATTACAAGTGCACCCTTGGTAACCTTCCAAGATTCAGTTGTGAGAGTTACTGTACAACCCTCATCCCTTAACTTTCCTACAGAAATCAAATTCATCTTCAAGCTGGGAACATGCATAACATCTCTCAACACCCATGTGTTGCCATTCTGCATTTTCAGCTGCACTTTTCCTTTGCCAACAATTTTACAAGGCTCATCATCTCCTAAATACACTATTCCAAAATCTCCATGGACATAGTCACTAAAATATTCTCTATTAGGGGTAGCATAAAAAGATGCACCAGAATCTAACACCCAAGATTCTATATTATTATGCAAAGAGAATATAAGAGCATCTTGTGTAATACCTGCAACTTTTGCTTCTTCTTTACCTTCATGCTGATTGTCCTCCTTAGGCTTTGACCATCACTCTTTGCTTATGTGCCCCATCTTTTCACAATTCTAGCATTGTGGCCTCTTGCCATTTCTGGATTTGGATCTACCTTTCACCTTTGACTTAGACCTTGATCTCCCTTTCTTGCCCTTCTCTTTTTGCCTTCCCCTGCTCTCAAAACTTAAAGCGTTCCCTAATGTTTTCTCTGTGCTTTTCTTGCAAATTTCTTCATTCAAGATTACACTAACAACATCCTCTACGTTTAAAATATTTGAAGCAGATGCAGTATTACTAACTGCCATTACCAAGCTATGCCAGCTTTCAGACAAAGAACATAATATTAAAAGAGCCTTAATTTCATCATCAAACACTATTTTGACTGAACTTAATTGATTCACAATTCCATGGAAATCATTTAGATGATTAGATACAGATCCACCTTCCTGCATACGCAAATTAAATAACTGCTTCATAAAATATACCTTATTTGAAGCTGAGGGTTTTTCATACAAATTTGTTAAAGTAGTCATCAACTCTACCGTTGTCTTTGCCTGTGATAAATTAGATATCACAGTAGATGTCAGACTCAATCTTATAGATCCAAGAGCCTTTCTAACAAGAACCTCCCATTCTTCATCATCCATGTCTTTGGGCTTCTTTGCAATCCCATCTAACGGTAAGTATAGATCTTTCTGATACAGATAATCCTCTATCTGCATTCTCCAATGTTGATAATTTTTGCCATTAAACTTCTCCATTCTTAGTTTACTTTCTTCTGCCATTGCTTCTCCCACTCAAATAGAAATCCCTGCAGAAACCCCTGTGAGTACCCTGTAATCAATACACACTAACCAGATCTAAAACACCTATTAGTCAACTTGAGCTCTGATACCACTTGTTGGGGATCAACCAACAATGTTGATTACAATATGAAAGTAATAAATGCAGAATTAAACCAGAAAGATAAGTAACTAGAATGATAAATAACAAAGAACAAGAGATACAAGAAACCACCCTGAAAACTTGTATTAAACTCTTTACAGAAGGAATACAATTGAAGAAACTTCTTTTCTTCCACACCTCTCTCAGATGTACAGATCTCTCTCTAGATCTCTTTCCCTCAAGAGCTCTCTCTCTCAAGTACAATCACAATTCACACCTTGAATTGTCTATCTTACAAATATCTTGTACTGTTCTTGTCCAATAAGCGATGAAGATCTAATCCTATATATAAAATTAGGAAACATGAGCATCCATTTACAACCAATAGTTATGCCTCTTAAACAAGGGCTCTAAAACAGTCTTACTAAAGATAGAGACGCGGACTTAAGACTATGACTTAATTCTATCATGCAAACAATATGTTTTGTCCATGGAAATAGCTTTCTGGACGCATAGGTAACCGACATCGGTTCCTGCCTATTTGCACCTGACCGACGTCGGCCGATCATGACCGACGTCGGCCGATCATGACCAGCATCTCCTGGTCTGCTCCTGACCGACGTCGGTCGCTCCTGACCGACGCCGGTGACTGTGTAAACCTGCAACTTTTGTAATCCGCTCGCTTGGTGAAGCTTTTAGCTCCACACCTTAACAACCACTTCCAAAACCTCAAAGGGTCCCACGTATATTGGTAAAAGTTTCACTGACTTCCTGAATTTAATCGAGCTTTTATGAGGCTTAACACACAAAAACATTTTTATCATCAACTAAAAACTACCTAACTATCCTCTTCAGATCAACATAAATTTTATATCTATCATTGACCTCAACCAACCTCTGCCTAATTGTCCTGACTTGCTCTTCCATTTTTGAAAGCATCTCAGGTCTAAAGACTACTATGTCTTCCAAAATATCCCAACTAATTATTGTCCTACACCTCCTTCCATACAACACTTCAAATGGATCTATATTCAATGTTGATTGGTATGAGTTATTCTAAGCAAACTCAACCAATGGAAGGTACTCATCCCACTTGTATTATTGATCTATACAATACATACGAAGGAGATCTTCCAAAACCTAGTTAACTCACTTTGTCTATCCATTAGTTTGTAAGTGATATGCACTGCTCAAGTTCAACTATGTACTCAGATTTGAATCTAGAGTCAACCAAAACCTAGAAGTCATCTTCGGATCTCGATCCAAATTGATCTTCTCTAGAAAACCATGGAACTAATACACTTTTTTTGTAATTCTATTGACAAGCGTAGGTGCATCATCAGTCAAGTTGTCTAGTATGAAGTGAGATACCTTGGTTAGTTTTTCAACTACAATCAAGATCATGTCATGCTTATTATTTGATAGTGGTAAACCTTGGATAAAGTCCATATTGATCACCTGCCACTTCCATTCTGGTATGTCATGTGGATATAACAATCAAATGAATACACATGTTCAGCTTTCACATGCTGACATTCCATAAAATGAGACATAAAATCCATTGCATCTCTCTTGATTCCTTTCTAGAAATAGAGTGGTCTAAGCTCAGCTATGAGCTTGGTTACTCCTAAATGTCCCGAATATGGAACATTATGTATTTCCTTTATCACTATGCTCCTCAAATTCTCCCTATTAGGCACATACATCCTACCATTGTACAACAAAAGAACATCATTATCTATTTTGAATCCCTTAAACTTAGGATTCTAAGCATTCTCATATAATGATTACTTGATCTTATCATAAAATTCATTTCATTACAAGAATTTAATCACTTACTCTATGAAAGTACTTTTGACAGTAGCCACGATTGATATGCACCTTCTATGGCTTAGAGCATTAGCTACTATATTCTCCTTACCTCTGATATAGTTAATATCAAAATCATAGTCAGATAAGAACTCTAACCATCACCATTGACAAACATTCAAATTCAGTTAGGTGAAGATGTAATTGAGTCTCAAGTTATTATTCTTGAGCTCATATTATTTTCCTAACAAATAATGCCTCCAAACTTACAAAGAATGCAAAATTGTCACAAGTTATGGTTCATGAGGGGCATAATTCACCTCATATGACTTCAGTTTCTTAAACTCATAGGCTACCAATAAACCATCCTACATAAGAAATCCTCAAATTCCATCCCCCTGTGCATTGGTGATCACTGAAAATTGATCATTAAGGTCAAGAACTCTTAGCATTGGTGTTGAAGTAAGCCTCCTTTTCAGTTCCTAAAAGGTTGCCTCACACTTATCTGACTAGATGAAACTTTGATTCTTCTACTGAAGAGAGGCAATCAATTAGCTATCTTAGATAAATTCATAATGAATTTCCTATAATAGCCCATTAATCCCATGAAACTCTTTACCTCATGCACATTCTTTGGTGCTGGTCACTCCATTATGGCTCTTACATTTGTTGGATCCACTAAAATACCATTTGTAGAGATAATATGTCATATATACTACACTTTCTTTTAAAAAAATGCACACTTATACAACTTTCCATACAATTTATGCTTCCACGCATGCTGTAAAACAATTTCTAGATGCTTTAAGTGCTCTTGCTCATCCTTGAAATAAATGAAGATGTCATAAAAAAAGACCAACATAAAATGATCTAGATAATATCTGAACACATTGTTCATAAGATTAATAAATGTTGTTAGAGCATTTTTTAATCTAAATGGTAACATTGTAAATTCATAGTGTCCATGTTGAGGCTTGAATGTTATTTTCAGGTTATTCTCTTCACGAATCCTCAACTCGCGATAACCTGCTCTAAGATCAATATTAGAAAAGACTATCCCATCACATTTGATCAAAGAGATCATCAATGCATGGTAATGAATATTTGTTCTTGATTATTACTTTATTCAATATCCTGTAGTCTATACATTGGCGAAGAGTGTCATCCTTCTTCTTGATGAAGATAACTAGAGTACCCCATGGTGATACATTTGGTTGAATCAGACATTTCGATAACAAATCCTGAAGTTGTGTCTTTAACTCAACTAATTTAGTGGTCATCATTCTATACGATGCCTTAAACTATGGTTCTGATCCAGGTATGATATCAATCAAGAAATCAAACTCGTGCTTAGGTGGCAATCTTGATCATTCCTCTAGAAATACGTCATGGAAGTTTCTCAAAAAAGGATAATCTTCAATAGATGGTTTCTTATATTCTTCCATCTCATTTATATAAATGTTAAATGCATGGCATCCCTTCCTTTAATCTTTCTTGAGTTGAATTGTATAAATCTGTCTTAGCTTCAACTCCCTTCTTTTACCCTAAAATTGTGTCTAATTTTTGAAATCATCTTGACACTCAACCTTCTTCAAAAAATAGTCAACCTTGGATTTATGCTTCATAAGCCAATTGAATCCTAAGATCACATCATGTGATCCCAATGGTGATTCATAAAGATCTAATACTATGGTAAACTCTGATTAACTTAATCTCTGCTTTGACTAGACACTTATCAACTTTGACTTTTGAATCATTCCCATATTGTATCAACTATGCATTTGCCATTACTCCAACCTTTCTAGATAATTTCCTAAGCATTCTAGGAGTAATGAAACATTCTATAGCTCCCATATCAATTAAAATAGAAACTGGATGGTCAAAAAAAATACCTGATAGTTCTATGGGTGACGCTTGATACTCAACTTGTCAATTATCAACAATTACATGAATCTATTGCTGAAACATACCTTGCTAAGAAGTTGAACCCTTGTTATTTGAATTGTCTCGAGGATATTCTCGAGCAAAATGGTCACCTCCACATATGAAGCAACCTCCAACTGGTCCTTTTTTCTCAGACTCTTGGTTTCCCTTGAAACCACCTTTTAAACCATTACTAGGTTTCTTGTTCCCTGAACCACTGGTCAATTTGGCATTCTTATTTTTGAGCTGACCCTTGGAATCTCCACTCCTCTACTATAGTTCTTACTTGAAAGTTGGTTTAGAACTTTAAATTTTATTTTTAAACTTATCTCTGACTTGGGCAAGAGATATCAGTCTATATTTTTGTTTGACTACCTTCTCGAATACTTGATCCATGGTAGATGGACCATGTACATCTACTTCACAACCTATTTGGAGTTTCAATCCTATGATGAATTTCCTGATTATGAACCTCTTATCTACCTAATACTGAGGTACATACTTAAGAAGCTTGATGAATTACTCTCAATATTTATTCACTGACAAATCTTGTTGTTTAAGATTCTAAAAATTTGTAATATTTTGATCAAAGTATAGTTGTGAAAACCATCATGACCTAAACAGTGTCACAAACTGTTCCTAAATGGCGGTGGTTGAGTCGAGGTTCATTTTGATCTTCTTGTTTGCCCATTAAGTTATTCCTTTACCAACAAGATGATAAGTTCCCCAGACTATTTTTATGACTTCAAAATAATTATGAGTTTTGAAATACTTTTCCATTTCTATTATCCACACTTCAACTCCATCTCCCAATATAATTCCATCGAACTTAGGTGGATTCACCTTTTTCATGTCATGTGCTAACTCTACAGATACTCAAGCTCTCACATCCTATGGCACCTCCTCATGCCTCTGTGCTTGAAGATGTTCTTGGTCATTATGATGCTCTTTAGGTTCCTCCCAAGCATTCTCCTTTCCATGGCCATGCACTTCTTGTTCTAGGGCCATGATTCAGTTCCGAGTTTCTTACATGGTTGCGAGGATTTGGTCCAACTTTGCAACTTGGTCAACAGTAAACTAATATGGATCAATAGGGGGTTTGGTATTCGAAGTACCCTCATCTCTTGGTCTAGTTTGCACCATTGTTCTACTTGATTATCATAAAAATAATTTTGTTTTAGTGGACACATTAAGTCTTAGAGTTTGAGCCTTAACTCTGATACTACTATATAACAACTCCATTGAGTTTTACTAAAATATTGTATTTTTTAAAAATTTAATTACACATATTCAACATATAGATTTCACCATGATAAATTATAAATAGTGATACTTAACTAATTGTATTAATTTAGTTAACTAACAAGGCTTTAGCTAATCCACTTAGCTAAGGATCACCATGAATAGATATATAAAACATGAGCAATACTGAATAAACATAAATACTACATCACATCATAAATGAAATAGTACAAATTTAACCACAACTGATGCAATATTGTTGCCACTACTATATAAGTATAATGTTTAAAAGTTACAATTTTCAACAATACATAATAATATCTCAAATTGTAAAGCATGATACAAAGCTCTTCGACTCAAGCGTTTCCACGACTCAAGTATCACTATGTAATTTCAAGTGTAGTCTTAAGTATAGTACTCAAACTGAGAGGCAAAGCATCATCTAAATATTTTTCCACACCAACCATGTACCATAGATCTCTCGCATTATCTCTCAAATAAGGGGATGGTCCTTCCTTCACGGATGGATAGATAATGACGGTGCAGGAATCTAGAGTAACAAACCAAAACCCATGTGTTGAATATATCTAATACATAATATATACCATAAAAAAATATGTTCTGATATGATATTGCATAAATATGAAAACTATAACAACATATGAAATGATAATGTTTATCAAACATTACTTTGACCAAAGTTTTTAATAATAAATGATCTCTAGGATCAGTCAAATTCATATGCGCCACTTGATCGAATTACTCCTTATCTTGCATTGATGGCGCTAATTAAACCAGTAGAATCCATCCACTGCTTAATTAGGGTCATGAATGTGAGATTCAAAAAAATAAATAATAATATAAAAACTAATACATTCATTCATAATATTTCACTTTAGCTAATCAAAATTATGCTAAGTAAAAAAATATCACTAACATTCATTTAGTCCATCAAATAAAGTGAATTGAGTCCATACATCTAGTTTATTGCAAATAATAAACAGAATCCAAAAATAGTCCTGAATATAACATACCATCTGGGTAATGATTATCTAGACTGCTAATTGCTTTAACCACTAAGTAACTTAGAATATTATTTATCCATGAAATAATATTATAAGCATGGCTAAATAATTATTCATATTCCACATATAACAACAACCAATCCAAAACATACTATTATGTTCAATATTTAAACTCTTAAATATCTTATCTTAATGCTTTTATCTAAACATTAAAATATAACAAGCATTCATTTACACATTGTTATGTTAATAACAATTATAACACAATTGAATGCATCAATGTATATTATTTCACACTTACAAATATATATAAATACTTCATTTTATACAGTATACTACTAATCTAACATCCATTGTCATACGCCTCAAAGTATACTGTATACACGAAGTATACAGTTAGTTTACATATGAAGACCCCACAACCTTTTTCATTATACTAATAAATTCTATTTGCCCGTGATAAATAAACACACATAATTATAGAAATCAAGCTCAATTCTCAATTATTCATCAACACATTCTAACCATTTAAATCTAAACAACCATTCAAGCTTTGCTAATTGAATATTATTCATAAGTGCAAATATAAAGAAACATAGTCGCCTTTATCCAATTTGAGTATTAACAAAACAATAAATAACACACAGTCAAATACTTACTCGGGTATCATTTATATTATCTTAGTTTTGGCCGAATAAGACAACTACAACACAGAGCCAAATACCCTAATTGGGTATCGTTTGTATTATCTCAGTTTTGGCCGAATAAGATAACTACAACATAAAGCCAAATACCCTGATTGGGTATGGATTATCACAACTCAGGCTTGGTTGAATAAAACATTAAAATCATGCAATTGACCTAGTTTACCTGGTCTCCCTATGAACTAAGCAACACTTACACAATTCATTCAATTAACCACTATACACAGTCATTTTTTAGTATAAGCAATGTTCAATATAAATAACTAAACTCTGCCATGAATTCCTTGTCAGTCCAATGGTATAAGTACTTTTATAAAAGCCAAATGTAAACCCACAATCATATTTTTCATCTACACGTACCCGAGTTACACAAAGTGACTATGCAAAAAAGATCCCAATTACACATATAATCCATTATTAATAATTTAGGATTTCATAACTGAGCTTAGAGTTTAACTATAATTTATGCCCATTCCAAATAAACAACTTCATCTTTTATATGTAATATACACATTCACCCATAAAGTTTGACTATATATATATATATATATATATATAATGTCACATTTAAGTTTAATAGTTGAATACAGGTGTATACACACACACACACACACATGTATATAATCACATTTAATGTTTGTCAATTCATCAAACAAGTGTATTGGTATAAATATATATCTAGATTTATATATACAAATATATATTATGAGTATATGTATTTATATGTAATAAGAATTAATTGAATATACTCAGTTATATATATTTGTGTATATATATTTATTACCCTTGAAAATCCACGATCTTAACCCAAAAAGTCTGATTGGTTTCACAGTCGAATGATCATACGGACAAACATTCTTGAGTCTATGTTTCAAAATACCCAATATAATATATAACAACCTAGTTTAAAACAAATAGCTCAAGCCGAATTGTATATATACCCATACGAATAATTCCTCATTTTTAAACAGTGATATTCAAATTGCTAAGGAAGGTGAGGACAAAGTTTATAAACAAGACCTACTGTTCTACCCCCGACCTTCCCAAGTTACCCTGGGTTGAATATAGGGTTCTATGGAGGCCGAGCCCTCTACAAGGCCCTATATACAACCCTTTCTAAATTTACAAATCTTATAAATAATTGAAAAACTAGTAACCCATAAACAATTTGAAAACCCATTCATAAAAAGTATCACACATAGGTATTTAAATTACAAAACATACCTGGTAAATGTATGAATGTCAAAGAAAGCCGAGCTAATTCCTTCTTCTTTGCACTTGTTCTCTTCTCCACCTTCTATCTTCTCCTCTCAATATGTCATGAGCCATTACAGCCCCCATTATCCTCTTTTTAATCTTTTTCCATCATCTTACTCACCTTCCACTTCTCCATTGTTAACGACAGATAAAATTTGTTCAAAATTATGCATGCCTAGATAACTTAACCAACTCATAGTCCACCTCCATGCAAACATAGTAAACTCCATAATTCTATCCCAAACATTGCTTAACTGAAGTCAACAAATGATTAGTAACCTAATCATCTCGATGTTTCTCTTCGATCCCTAATCAATCATATTATATTCCTTTATCAAATCCACATGACACTTATTTAACAATCCATCATCAACCATCTAAATCACATAAGTCATATAATCCCTATGTCTTATTCCATGCAAGACTATTAATGAGTCAATATCCCATGCAATGACTAAATACAATAATGATTATATAACTTGGCATTGCATCTAGGTGTTACAAGACTAGAGTGTTACGTTGAAATGTTATCCACCAATATACATAACAATTACAATGATTTTCCAAAATCATTAAAATAATTAACTTTAATATATTTATTTATATATTATGAATATCGATCTGTTATTCAAACAATTAATCAAATATAATATCTTTTAAAAATAATGCTATTTATCTTTTTACATTGTAATATAATCTCGTAATAATAATCTTTACTTATTATTGTATAAATATTATAGATCGAGCAACGATTATGGAATCTGTCACAACAACATAATGTTTTACTATTCAACCATGCAAAATAAGGTAGTGATATAAGTAAACATAAACAAATTCACTCAAACAATCAACATGATCATCAACAATAATCAAGATTATACCAGAAAACATATTAACAATCACCTAAAAGAAAAGTACACAAAACATGCTATGTTATCTATATCAAATAATTAATTACGAAACATGATATATTAAATGGTGTGTGCAAGGTTTTTTGGATTCATTCTTTATTGTCCCCCAATGTCTTCATCTAGACCACCCTCTCCGATGATGCTTTGCCTCCGTCACGATCTAAGAGAAGAATTTGTCCTCCATCCACCTCATGTCAATGAAGGTAGTTAGCTCGAAACATCATTATATCCATAAAATAATGTGGTATAATAATCAAACATGATCACAATAAACTGAATGTAAAAGTACGACTAGCTTATAACAAATTAATAATGTAAATTAAATAACACAAACGGTCCCATAATCAACATATGTCATCAATCTTAATCAATTATTAGTTAATCAATTAATTAACCATATTAATCCACATATCAAATAGGTTATTTAGCTTAGAGAGAAATCAGGTTGTGACACACTATCGACAGAGGCAGACCCCTCTAGTAACTACAACTATCCAGTCGTTACCGACACTATCTAGGAGTGAAAATAAGTGATTTGAGATACAAAGAAAGTTTGTTTAGGATTCTATAATGTTCTTGTATAGACTACACTGATCTTGAATAGGTGTATTTAGAGAATTGGGTTGGCCAAGATAGCATGTGGGTAGATAAATACATAGAAAGTGTGAAGAAGAGTCAAATGTGTACGCAATGTCCAAGTATATTGAAGTGCACCAAAATCAATGTTGCCAAAATGTCTAATGGCAAATTTATGTGTCTACAAAACCCTAGGAGACACGAAACAATGAGAATCAAAATAATATAAAACTTTAAAGAGGCATAAGATAATTATGCTCACCAAAATGTAGTATCATAAATGTACTTGTTGTAATTAAACATCTATAATACATTAAACAATGCCTAATTAATTATAACAATCAAATATGTGAAGGAATAGGAAAATGGAAGGAACTTATTTAATTTATGCTTTACAATAAAAGTATGTCCACAATCTAGATCTAGAAATGCATCCCTGAGGTTGTGTCACCTTGATATCTGAAACTGTTTGGAACAAGATGTTAAGATCGTACAAATGCTCATGATAGACAATCAAGACCATACAAATGCTTGTAGTAAAGAAGTGTTGCGTGAAATATGAACTTTTGGGTATGTTTGCATGTTTTTGCCCTTCACTTCCTTATCATAATTTCACATGTTGTGACTTTTGCCCTCTGTAATGAACTAAATTTAGAATAATTCCCCATTTTTGAATAGTGATATTTTAATTGCTAAGGAAGGTGAGGACAAAGTTTATAAACAAGATCTACTGTTCTACCCTCGACCTTCCCAAGTTAACCTGGGTTGAATACAGGGTTTTGTGGAAGCCAAGCCCTCCAGAAGGCCCTATATACAACCCTTTCTAAATTTATAAATCTTATAAACAATTGAAAAACTAGTAACCCAAAAATAATTTGAAAACCCATTCATCAAAAGTATCACACATAGGTATTTAAATTACAAAACCTACCTAGTAAACGTATGAATGTCAAAGAAAGCCAAGCCAATTCCTTCTTTGCACTTGTTTTCCTCTTCTCCACCTTCTGTCTTCTCCTCTCAATATGTCATGAGCCATCACAGCCCCCATTATCCTCTTTTTACTCTTTTTCCATCATCTTACTCACCTTCCATTTCTCCACCATTAACGACAGATACAAATTGTTCAAAATTATGCATGCTTAGATAACTTAATCAACTCACAATCCGCCTCCATGCAAACATAGTGAACCCCATAATTTTCTCCCAAACATCTATAATACATTAAACAATGCCTAATTAATTATAACAATCAAATATGCGAAGGAATAGGAAAATGGAAGGATCTTATTTCATTTATGATTTGTCATAAAAGTATGCTCACAATCTAGACCTAAAATGCATCCTTGATGTCATGTCACCTTGAAATCTAAAATCGTTTAGAACAAGATGTTAAGACTGTACAAATGTTCATGATAGACAATCAAGACCATGCAAATGCTTGTAGTAAAGCAATGCTATATGAAACATGAACTTTTGAGTATGTTTGCATGTTTTTGCCCTTCACTTCCTTATCATAATTTTATATGTTGCGACTTTTACCCCTGCAATCGACTAAATTTGCTTGACTTAAAATGTTTAAAAAAACAAATTCAAACCTTGTGCTAGAATATTTCTCTAATATATTGATAAACAAAAAATTGTATAACACAAACAAATTCAAATGATACATCCAAAATAACCCATAATAAAATGTTAACTTAAACAACAATAAATACTACAAAATACTACTAAATAAAGACCATGGAACCATTTTTAGGGGTCTACACCTAATATCAATAAAAGGCACCTCGAAGAGCTAAACTTTAGACTTTCAACAAAAGCATTTTTGGCGCTTTTAGTTGTGCGAATTTTAAGGGAAAAAATAGATTTATATGCTCCAAGGCAAGAGAGGAGAGGGAAGAGCCGAGCCTTGTCCCATTTGACTTTAGACCAAACCAAACTGTTGACCCCTAAAACAACTCGACGACGTGGGGTCTGTTTGGTTAGCTCAGAGTTAGTGGATGGGGGAATATACGCGTACATACATACGTATTTACGAATGCATTATACACTCATCGTACATACGGAGTCCGATATAAACTTGTTTTTCTTCCCGCCCCTCTCGGCTCAATTATCTCTACACACTTGCGCGCCTTCACACCTCACAAAACACAGCGACATAAAACGTGCTTCTTTTTTTTTCTGGATTTCTTCCGCCGCCTGTCTTCCAGTTCTTCCCATTGCCGTGGATCGAACCGCAGATCTCTGCTCGACAAGCTTGGGATGCAATGCTTTTTTTTTTCCAAGTCTTATGAACAAGATAGGGTCGTGTTATCTTTTCCATGCGAGGGTTGTTGAGATCTGCTTCTTTTTCTTAGATGGTGAAAATGGATGCAGACATGGATTCTCCAGATAGGATCCTCAGTACTCCTTCCTCGGCTGTCCAGGTACATTCTTCGTTTGCTGTCAAATGCTGTTTTGTTTCTTGTTTTTCTTTGCGTTTCTGTGGCAATTCGAGTGCTTGGTCGTCGCGACTTCGAAATCAGCTCAGAGATTTCTTTGCTCAGAGGGAAAATGCCAGAACGAAGACTCTGGACCTACATTGTGTGTTGTTGGCTTGAGCTGGCCCTTTCTTTTTGCTCTGGACACACTTTCTAAAGTTTACGTGGAGTCTGGACACTAAACCCTGGTAAAATGCGAGGTTTATGATGCACACGCCCGGTTGAATCTCAACTCGTGTGTTCTGCACGAGGTGTTCGAGTTCTGTTTGCCGATCGGAGCTCTTTTTCATGCAACATTCTTTCTTGGACTGTGTTTTGGTTTTTGATGGAGTGGATTCAAGAGCTTGCTTGCATTTGGTTTTTGAGACGAGGCTTGGAATGAGCTACGGTAGTTGAATTGGTTGTCATTGTGTTTCCGAGGCCTTGGTTTGAGTGGCGTTGGGACCTTTGGAATGGTTTATAGTTTGAGTGTATGATATACTGCATATTTTTTATCCATACTGTGGATCATGATAATGCACGGCATTTGCATCTAGGAAGTTGGAACTAGGACTGCTTGTTGGAAGGTCAATCCACACTCCATCAAATCTTGACCGTAAAGAGGGCCCTACCCTGCTGACGGAGTGTCCTGAAGTGCTCTTAGGTTCTCCTCCTAGCCGGTCATTGTTATGTTACACGGTTGCCACATGATTGAGGGCACGGATCATGTTCCGGGTAATTCTTTAATATGTACATGATTCAGGGTATGGATCATGGTCTTGGTAGTTCTTTAGTACGTCTCATGACTATCGGTGTGAATTGCTGTCTGGGAAGTTTCTTACTGTGTCACATGGTTGAGTGTATAGATTAGGGTCTGGGTCATTCTTTAGTATGTCACATGATTGAGGGCATGGATCGTGGTCATGGTGGTTCTTTACTATGTCACATGATTCGGGGTATGAATAGTTCTTTACTATATAGGATTGTTATACCATTTTTGGCACCTTGTTACTGCATGCCAGACTGTATTTTTGTCTTAGAAATGGGACTCAAGACTTATGTCACATGATTCAGGGTACATATTGTGGTTTGGGAAATTCTTTGCTATGTAGAATTTTTATGCCATCTATGTTGCCTTGAAAGTGCAATGCAATTCTACTTTAGGAGCTGGGCTTAGGACTGCTATGATATGGAGAGCATGGATCATGGTTTGTTATTCCATCAATGACACATTGGGACTCGATGGTAGTTAGAATTTAGAGGTTGGACATAGGGTTGTTGTCATATGATTGAGGATATGGATAGTAGTTTGGGTAGTTCTTTACTATGTAAGTTTGTATGTGGGGCCATCAAGCATTTTGACACTATGCTGTATTGTCACAGGGGGCTTACAATTAGGTGGATGATAAGATTGAGTCTGGTTTGAATAGGCTAAGGGAATCCTTGGTGTTTGGCCCTGTGCATTATGGTTATGGTTATGCTTATGGTTATGGTTATGGTTCTTGGTGTTGTATGGTTATGCCTCTAATTCTTGCAAGGTGAAGTTCTAGCTATAATTTATAGTGCCTACAAAATTGTCTTACATCTGAAATCTTGTTATCTTTGTGTAATTGACATTGTATTTTTTGGTGGCCTGGTACCGTCCTTGGGACCTGGTCTCTCAAGTCTTGTTGCTTCAGAATTGAATTGATGACCTCAGCATGTCTAAGGCTCCAGTTTTTGTGGTAATAATCCAATGTGATTTGAGTTTATTGAATTATTTGGTCTTGCTCCTCCGGAAACAGAATTTATGACCCGAAAATGAATGGAGCTCATGTTTTTGGGTTTAGTGTTATTTGGGGTTTATGTGGGAGCCTTTTCTACACTTTGATTCAAGGTCCCATTCCTGGATGGTTATATAAATTAGCAGTCTTGGGATTGTTAAGGTGGTATGATTTTGTGCATGCTGAACTAACAAGTCTTGTTTGGCAAAGAAGCATATGTCAACTTAATTTTTCCTTCTTAGGGTTAGTAAATGGTGCGACTTCATGCAAATTGAACTGATAATCATGTCTGGCAAAGAAACCTATGCTATCTCCTTTACTTGTTTTCCTAGTCTACAGAAGCTGAGTAATCCTCCTTGTATTTCATACGTTGCTTTGACATTTTCTACCATGCTTTTGAGTTTGGTCCCCATTAGATATCATCATTTCAAAGGTATGTTGTGTAATTGTAAAGAATAGAAGTGTAGTTTCTTTGAAGCTCTCTGTTTTTTTCCCTTTAATTTCATAATATGGTTGCTTCCAATCTTTTTAGCAAAGATTATAATGATTGTTGTTGCAGATAACTAGCGTGTAACTGATTCCTTCTGTCTCTAGCACTTTCCAGCTTGTTTTTGGGATTTCTTTCTTCTAGCATTGTGAGAGATCCTAAACACTTTCAATTTTATTTTGCAGGGCTCACCGTTCTTTACTTACTTGTCTAATCTTTCACCTATTAAGCCAATTAAATCAGCACATGTGGCACAGACGTTTTCTGAACTTCATTTCCCCCCTCCACCAGCTGTCTTCACCTCACCACGTGTTTCTTCCCAGAAGGAGTTAAATTTCTTGAGAAGGTAATGTGTCTAGCTCTTTTTTTTTGCTAGCACTAATAAGCACGAAATGTGTTTTTATGGTTTTTGCTAGTTGTTGAGGAGGTCGTTTCTGAAATGCCATCTGTGACATTATCAACATCACCATCGAAAACATTCCTCTCCTTTCTTACTCTCATCTTAATCATTATCTATGCTATGTTTATTTTTCAACTACAGGGCATCCCCAAAAGGCATAGGAGAAGAAGAAAAGAAAATTTTGAACACATCTTGTGAGAAAGTTAAGGACTTTGCCGTGCCTTTGTCTGATTGTGATGTGCCCACTTTCGTCAGTCCTGTTGCAGGTCAGGTTACAAATCATGATATACTTGCTGCAGACCAAATAAAATGTGATGATAAGAGCATGCCCACATTCCCTGGCTGTAGTCCATCAAAGATTGTGGAACAGTACTTGGCTGATCCAGCAGAAGGAGGTCACTATACAGTGGATTCATCTAAACTTTATTCAAAGACACCATCTCCTGGATTGGTTGAAGCCTTGTTCACGGGTTCAGACAAACTGGAAGATGCCATTACAGATCAATGTGAGAAAATGAAAGACATGGAAGTCATTTCTCAGTCAAAATCCTCTGAGGAATTTTTGTGTGCTAATGAAAGGTATGCTGAAGCTGAGATATCACAAGGAAATGAGGAAGGTTTATCTTCAGACTTGGAACAAAGTTTGAAAATATCAACTGTCAGAGATATAGGCAATACTGATCAAAATAGCAATGGAGAAATGCCTAATGTCTGGTCTCATGTAGATGCTGATCATACTAATGCATTAAACTTTGCAAATGATTGTGAAGCTTCGGGAGCAGGTACTAGCCATGATGAAAATTTGGTGGATCAAACAGCAAGTGCTTTTGCATTTCTTCTATCAAAAGGCTCGACCCACTCCATTGAAGCATGGCAGAAGGCATCATCTGCAGATCCCTCAAATGTTTCTATTCAAAAGGATTTGAAGGATCTAGGAAAGCACTCTAACCAGGTTGGTGTACATGGGAACTTTGATGGCACTGCACAACCTGCCTATAACTCTTTACAGGATACAAACTCAGTTGGCAATCTCAATGTGAAGACCGACACTCATCCAAACCGACCAATGGAACACACATCTTATGCATGCAAGGTAGAAGGTTCTGATCTTCTTGTTTAATGATTTTATATTTATTGTTGTTGTCTATAAATCATCTTTGTTTTTTGATTTATTTTCTTGTCCTTGGTTTTCATCTGTTGCTTGGGTGTCTCTTCAATTTTTTGATTTGTTTCTTGTTATCTGCTTTTTTACCAACATCATTAGGCATAGGTTATTGGCAAGTACAAGCAATTCTCCATGTTTTAGTCTTACCTCTCACGAAAATGAGTTTGCGTTTTGTTGACTCTGCATAAGACGTCAACTCCAGGGACACATTTTTAGTATAAAACTGTGCCATAAAGGTTAAATGGAAGTGTGACATTTTATATGGAACTCTGATATTTTCTACCTCTGTTTGGGAATGCTAGCTTGAGTTTTTATTATTTTTAGAGTATGGTTCACTATGAATTCTACGTATGCATCGCAGAGTGAATTCTTATATTGCATACTCTTTACCTAAACCTTAGTGAGCGGTTTGAGTTTCTTGCATCTACTGCCAGTTGCATTTTCCATCTTGTATTGTTAATATCATGATTTTTTCTGATTTTTTTCGTTTCCCCGTTACAAAGTAGTTTACAAGAATGCTGTCTAAAGAAATTTAAGAATTAAAAAAAAAATCTTACCAAAGATAGGAATGCTCTTCAATTCAAAGATGAGTTATGATAAAATTAATAAAACAATTTTGGGTAAGAAACACATCTACAAATTCACCGCCCTTTTCCCTAGAAAAACATTTGCATCAAACAGCATAAAGAGTACAGGACCTTTCTAGAAAATCCATAGTAAGTGCCTTCCCAAATTAAATTGCAGCACACTCCCTTGATTTGAAAGCATGCTTTCCATTTAACTATGGAAGAAATACAAAAAACGATGCCTTTTATGTATCTGACCCCAGGGGCACCCATGAATTTTGAGAAAGCCTTGTGTGAAAAATATGGTCGACATTTCAATAGAAGTAAAATGCAAAATTTGAAAATCGCATGGGTGAATTTCTCTAAAGAAACTTGCTTTTAGACTTAGTGGTTCTATTTGACTTCCTTATGATAATCAATGAGAAATCTGATCGATATAGTAAAAGTTTGCATACATGAGCCTTAAAATGGATGGCCATATGCAGATGCATAAGCCCCTTGCTAGTAATGTTCTTTTGTGCCAAGTAATTGATATTATTATTCCAACTAAACAAGGATATCTGATAAGTCACTCACTTCATGAGGCTACAACCTGATGGGTTTTCAGGAGCTGGTCTTTACAGCATGGTGGCTCATGAGGTACTTGTGGTTGGAATTTGAAACGTCTGAATTGTGCTTGGATAGGATGGATATGTTGGAGTTGGTTGAAACTACAAACAAATGAGCCTAATTCCTAAAAGGAGAGTAACAATGAATGCCAATTGATAGATGATTTAGTGAGCTTGGTTTTGATGGAATATCTATGATGGACAAATAAAATCATCTATAACTGTGTCATCAAATATATCATCTCTATCTTTGAATTCTAGCATTTATCCAACTTTTCTTAGGAAGAACTTCATCTTCATCCTACCGATGGATTTTACATATTGCTAGGAAATTGAATCTTGGCAAAATGAATATCCATAGTAAGAGATGTGTTGTTGAAGCTCTCACCAAGTGGTACTCTCACTGAAAATATAGTCTTTTGAAGTACAAATATGTGATGGCTCTAGAAGAGCAATATCTTGAATATGAATGGATGTAGAATCTGTAATAGGACAACTAAGGTCTGGCAGAATCTTGTTTTGTAGTGGTGGCTCGATAGAAAGAAGAGGATTGTCCATCAGGAATGTGTCATCACAAGAAATAGAAGTAGGAGGAGAGATTACAATAGTCTCTAAAGAGACAATAGGAAGAGGAGTGATATAAATCTCAGCATGATTTCCAAAAAGCATTTGAAAAGTGTTCCAAATAGTGGAGGGACACTTTGTGTGCTCCACATGGTGGTGTAGATCTCATGAAACGTGCATCAATAAGTGATCATAGACACTGTCACAAGAGTTGGCCTAGCCATTATATTGACAAGGGTCAGTGAGGACAAGAATCTGTCCATATAGAAGTGGATTGAGGTCTTATTCCGTGAGCAAGAGTTTCATGTACATCCGCCATGAGGCATAGTTGGTTTTTCCAAGAACCACTAGAGTAGAATCAGCTATCCTCATTTGATATCACCCAAGTGGAGATAGGTGAGTCTACATGACCATAAATAACCATGCATGCTCAATGTGATGAACGTCGGACTCAGCGGAAAATACATCTAAATGAACAATTTGTACAATAGTCATCAAATTCAATAACATTCCAGGTTAGTTAGCCAAAAGTACATAGGAAGGTTCATTATATAGGTGGAAGATAAACATGTCCTCACATCCTCATGAATGTGGGATTATCTTCCCCAATGACCTTTATTACAAACCTAAGTGACACCTAAGCAAGCTAACTAGACTGTGTAGGTAAAACCACAGGGTGGGAAAAAGCTTACAACAACATTTTACGCATATCTAGGAAACTTACTCTTGGCTAAATGGACTAAAACTTGAAAATTGTAAATCAAATCCATAGGGAAGAAAGATACTATTAATACTTTACATTTGACTAATACATCTGTATTAAATCAGATCTTACAATCTAGTGGACTGCCAACAATTGCATATGATTTCAAAATGCTTCTCTTGAAGTCTCCTAAACTAATTGCCTGGAAACTGTTACATTAGTCATGTGATGCGTCTTGTAGCTGATAATGAAATTTTGTTGGCTTATTGCTTTACTTTTTGGTAAAAAATAATAAGTTAATCTAACTATTAGAAAATAGTTTCATACACTCTGACCTGCTTCTGGAGGAGAGATTTCACTTACTCAAGTTAAGGAGAGTATGTTGCATTCATAGTTTGATTGTAAGTGTAACACAATGAAGTTTAAAGACAGAAACTCTTCCTCTGACAACTTGTTTGAATGCTGATTAAATGTGAATAGCGTCTTATTATAAGCATTCTCAGTCTTTCTTACACGAAAGAGAGAAACTGTGAGAGATATGATAATCCATATTAATACACGCTTTGATTGTTACCCCATGAATATTTGTTCCAAAATAACCAATAATATATTAAAATACATGCATAAATTAATGAGGGTCTTGTGGTAGGTCTTTTTCCTTGAATGGCAAATGTGGTCCAAACAAACTAACAAGTTTGGCTGTATTTTCTATTTTGGGAGTATGATCCAACTCTTTGGGAATCCACACAAGTGCAGGTGCGGGGTATGAGAGAGGAGTATCTTTGATATACCCCTTACAATAAATAATTATTAATTGTTTTGTTAACGGGCATGTCTGTTTCTCGTAGTTTGTTGCATACATCTTTTCATGTCTATTTACATCCACCTTGTTGATATTATTTGTAAAAGTCTTTTACATTATTCAATACACACACGCACATATATTGATTTCATTTTGTACAACAGAGTATAAATCTTTTGTTTCTATGTCGGTATGAAGGTGCATGACAGGCAACACGTTGATTGGGCAAATACGCCTTTTGAAGGGAAGGAGGAACAAAAAAAGACTTGATGAGCCAAAGTTGAGTTTTATTAGTATTTCAAGACTTGTTTATCCTAATGGGAATAAAAAATCGCACATTGACTATCCTAATGGGAGTAAAGAATTCCATGCCCATGTGGGTACCTCCAAGTATGCAATTAGATGCGCATTAGTACAAGAGGGTGTTAACAAGCTGGATCAAAGGATCATCTAACGTAGAGATGAATTAGAACAAAATGGAGAGGAAGGACTTTTTTGGTGTGTCTTGTGCAGAAGTTCTGTTAGTCACCAATTCCTTTGTGTTTTATGTTGACCATGAAGTACTTCTGTGTTTCATAAATAAGGTATTTATTCAATAAAGGCCGATAATATTGTTGTTTATTCACCAAGAGTAACCATTTTATGGTGCGCCTTGTTAAACATCACACCATTGCAGACCAACATTCCGAGTTTCATTATAGAGAAACCTCAGCAGGTGTTAATGATGTGTTTTCCAATGTACAATTGTTCAGAAATTAGAGGTTTTCACGAGGAATATTGCAAGATGAGCTGAGGAATTTTGAAGAATAGGTTCTTTGTACCTATGTTGCAAGAAACGGGAAACAAAAACATATGACCACAATGACAACCCTATAGAAATGGGGCCTATAGGGTTTGCGCATTAGAAACGATCTTTTTATACATATAATTTTTTCATGAATTCATCATAATTCAGCCATATAGAGTTTAAACTTTGAATTTTTCTTAACAAACTAAAGATAAATAGTTTATCTTAAGACAAAAATTGTTGTATATCACACCTTTACTTGTGATCTAATGAATAGGTCAAAATTCAAATAAAAAAGCACCATATTAAAATAAAATATCATCAAAATAAATCAAAGGAGTTCTAATTATATAATTGACATCTAATTACAAATTAGGGCCTTTACATCATCTTCTAAGTTATTTATTATTTCAATTTTTAACCAAAACAATATTAAATCTAGATTGTTTTGAATTTGTTTTATGCTTTAATCATTACTGTTAAATTTAAACATTTTTTTTCAATCTTAAATATATAAAGTTAAAATTTTAAATATAATTTTTTGAAAATTTTTAATTTAACATTTTAAATGTTTTAGCTAAACATTTTCCGACTGAAGCCTGCACCAGCTGTATTTCACTGTAAATTAAATGACCATAAAATGCGGCTGTATTTCATCCCGTTGCTGTTAGATTGCTGTTTTGGAGATTGCTGTTTTGGAGCATTATAATGGGAAACAGAGACAATACATTGCGTTTTTTGCAACAAAGCTTGGTACAAAATGAGATATGAGAAGATCTCAATGATATTTGTTTTATGGGGGGTGCCATCCATTTTAAGGAAGCACAAGAAGGTGTGGTAGGTGGTTGCATGGATCTGGATGCCACGTTGTAGAAAGTGTTAGAAGTAGAATTGTGGCACCTACTCTGTTTTTGAATGACAAAGATTAGGCAAGGTCATATGAGACATACCGGTGTATGAGGAAACCCTTCAAGAAAACTTTAATGCATTGGCATCCAATAGCCTCATAATCTGTTTTAGTAATTGGGTTGGATTTTGTAGGGAGACACAATATACAACCAAATGGGCACAAGTGTGTGCATTTTTTGACGGTATGACAAAGAGTTATTGGCAGATTTTTGTATGAATAGCGGTGACAAGATTCAGATTTCATTTGAGTTTTGGAAGAGATTTAGGTGGACACTTCATTAATGAAATCATTCGACACATCACTCAAGAGATAGGGATTGCATGCTCTTGATATATCTGATAATTCTCTCAGCTGCCTTCCAATAAGTGGGTTGAGGATTTTTCTAATAATTGAAAACTAGTCTAAAAGCTATAAGGGATATCTGGCTTGGTATGAGTCAAATAGTTCAGATTCCCAACTAGTTGTCTATATAGTTTCATATCAACTGGTTCTGAACCAGCGCTAGCACCTAATCAGCTTCTAGATTCAAGAGAGGTAGTAACAGATTTGCAATTCTCCATCCCAAATCTGTACAGCAGATCCTTTGCTTACATGAACTGCAATATTTTGAATTTTGTTTTCTTGCTGCTGAACTTTAATATGAATAAAGTAATGGAGTGGGCCTAAACCAGTCATGTCAAATGTGTGTTTTTCAGGTTGCCATGTTTTGGAAAATAACCAAGATATTTCCATCATAAAATTTAACACAAATAATGATGAGAGAGGGATTTGTCATAAATCCTGCCCTCAATTCATTCATTGATGTTTTTGTGCGAAGTTCTAGGTGTCTGCTTGATCGCATGGAAAGAGTTATTCAATCTGCAGACAAGATGCTCCTGGCCTTTCATGGAAAATCTTGGAGGTTGCTGGAAACAAATCTCTTCTTCAAGACCATCACGGAGAAAAGTGAATGTTCACATTCATTGTTGAAGATTCTTCTTAGAATGAGCAATAACTGAAAGAAAATCTCTGATTATGTTTATCATAATTGCAGAAACAAAGATTTCATTATAAATATTTCCTTGTTGTCAGTAGCCTTTGGCCAACAATCTGGACTTGTTTTTCAACCTTATTATTGAACTTGAATTTATTCTTGTAGACTTCTTTGCAGAAAACAAAATTCTTTCCCTTTAGACAGGATATCAACTCTCAAGCTTGATTTCCACACAGAATTATGGTCCTCTGTTATGGCTGATTCTCATTCTGGGCATCCTTGTCATGCGGTATTCTAGGTTTTGTTGTCTTGATGCCTGGCATCTTAGATAGTTTTCTTTGCCCACCAGGGCATATTAACGTAACAGCAGGGGGATACACGTTACTAGATGACTGCTTGTCTTTTTCTCTATGAACTGGTTGGTCAAGAATGTAGATAGGTACAGGTGAAGATGACACTTAAGTTAATGATGATGGTTGTTTTGGTATAAAAGCCGAGTAATGATCAGATGGCTTTTCTTCATGCAGAACAGTTCTCTTAATAATAATCTTATTGGTTTCAGGGTCATACAACTTGTGGTATGTGGTATTTTGATTCTTCACTGTATCATACAAACACATGTTCATCTCGTGTTTTGTCTGTTTTCTTCCTTTTCTCATGTGGCATCCTGCACAAATATTTTGAGATGTTCAACAGTGGGTTTTCTGTCAGTTCATGCTTCTCCAGAGAAAGCATCTCTAACAGATTTGGTAACAGTCCCATTGACTATAGAGGCAAAACTACTTGAAGTCCAAGCTTCTAGCCTGATGCATACATCAAAAAAACCTTTTTCCACGGGATTCTATTTTTCTACTCAGCAATTGCTTTCTTTTGAGAGGTATATGGAATTAATGGTTTTCTTCTTAATGCCATGATGCACAAAACTTAAGAAAATAATAACTGCTATGCCCTTACCATTGTCAGATCCGAGAAGTTTGATCTATTTAACGCTTTGATTCTCCACTAGGGCTTTCAATTTTCCAAGTTTAAATTTTCTAAATACCTCATTCTTTGTTTTGAGAAAACAGGCCTAGATTTTTGTACTGAAGTCATGAATAAATGTGAGAATACACCTTGTGGCTGAGAGTGATGGTTTCTGAGAACCGAATGCAGCTTGGTTTAGGTTTGCCATGATTTTTTCTTCACAAACCATATATGTGATGCTTTCCAATCACACATCCTTCACATACTCCATGCCTTTGAGATATGTTTGTTAAACTGTGAATCATATTGAGCCAGAACATGAGGCCAAGAGTCTGATAATTGATATGTTGCACTGTTTCATGCCCCACAATTATCATTAGCCTTTCCTACAGATGGTGTTTTGAGTCTCTGGAAATATTTTTATGAAACTTAAATAAGGCAACATAAAAAAACTACTAGCAACTGGCTTGAAATGATCGTCACTGTATTTTGATTTGACATTTATTTAGATAATATTCCCCTTTATTATTCTGCAATACCATTTAATGTACAGACAACAGATTGGTGTGAAGACAAGGCACCAACATAAAATTACTAAAGACACCATCCTTGATTCAAATAAAATCAGTTCCTTTACGTCAAGAGCTCTTTCACCACCAAGCTCCTGTGCCTCTGAATTTAAACAACCTCTGACCATGACAAATGTGCTTGGTTGCACTAGAATCTATGATCCGTTATTTCTTTGAGGAATCATTGACGGTTAGGGAAATAGAAAGAACAGTGTACCTATTATACCTACGTTTGCATCAGCATTTGATTTATTGTGTTTCATCCTAACAGCTCTCTCCTTTGTATGACAATCCACACACATGTTGGGGTTTACCACGATCACAATGATGATCTTGAAATTGTGCTGACTGAAATGATTGTTTTCCTGTTTATCATAATACAGCTTACAATGTCGAACATGTCTACTCCTTGCTGGACGCACAAGCATGGGTTCCGAGTCCTGACAATATTACCAGAAACTTAAGGGCCAGGTGCTATCATGTTCCAAAATTTGTTTCGCTTGAAATAGATGTTTCCTAGGCCATTTCTGCTCTGTGAGAACCTGGCTGATAATTCACCAAAAAAATATTTCAAAATTTTGAACTTTTTCTTCCCATTGTCTTGTAACCATTTCGATATCTTTCCATTCAAATTCTGTCTTGTGATTTGTCACATTGAGCTCTCCATGGAGATGGACTTTTGGCGGTTTGGGAAACTCTGTTCATAAATAATCAGGAAAATTTCTGAATTTCTGTTTCATAGAATTATCCCGATTCTTTTAAGTGTGCTGTTAGTGGTGAACATGTTGATCGCGTCAATTATTCTGTGGTTTTAAATTCTGCAACTTATTTATCTGGTTCCGAATATTTAGCTGGTTTACCTTCACTAAATGATTTCTTTACTGGAGACTTCTTACCATGTGTGTATGTTTCTATCTGGTTCAAACTTGGTTCATTATCTCACTATGAAATCACATTTTTATGCAAAATGTATGAACTTTCTTGGCTGCTTTATGTAATATTGTTTGAACCATGTAAGTTTTTTGGTTTCTTTCAGCCTTTGTAACAACACAGATAAATCTTCTGTTGAGGGGAGGGGGGGTTGTTAGGAAGGATAAATTGCACTATAAGAAACAGTGTTCCACGGGGATGCATCCCCCCCCAAAATCCCCATGTTTCTAGGACGGGGACATCCTTGGGATGTGTGGACATCAAGGGGACGTCCCCTTGCCACATCTCCATCGCCGCCCTGAACCGTTGTCGTCGCTTGGATGTTTCCCTCTAAGAAGGGACGTCTTCGGGGTGTCCCTTCAAAAAGGGGGCGTTTGGGGGACTCTAGGACGTCCTTGGGACATCCAGACGTCCCTCGACGCCTCACGAAACATGTAGGCATCTCATGCGCTAGTGGATGCCAAAAAGGCTTTTTTTTTCAAATTTAAAAAATATTTTGGTTTGTGAGCCATCTACCTCCATTCCCACTCCCACCCCCAAGGCCTCCCAAAAGCTTATAAAAAGCCTTATCCCTCTCATTCCAAATCAGTTCTTCTTTGACTCTGATCTAGCCATTCGTTTGTTGTCCCAGGTTTCTAGTTCTTCTGTTGCTAAGAGGAATTGGTTTACTTATAGCATCCACTCCGTTAAGAGGAACAAGCTTACCTCTAGGAGGGCAGGGAAGCTTGTGGTTGTACATATTGCCTTGCGTCTCATTGATCACAACACACTTACGTACAAGGAGAGTCCAGTAGCCAGATGGGATGTAGAGCCAAAGGAGCCAACACAGATTGATGATGATGCTACACAGATAGGGCTGGTTGGTATTGGTTTGGAGGAGCTTGAGCATGTGGAGTCCAGCAGTTCTAGTGATGAGGAGTTTGACGAGAACTTTGGGGATGATTGGTATTTAGTATTTTGTTTTTGAACATTGTTGATACTTGATTATAATCATGAATCATCATTATGAAATTTTGAAAATTTTGAATTCGATATTTTGATTTTGATTTTCAATGTTCAATGTTCATTGATTCAATGGTTCAAACTTGAAACTTCATTGTTAAAAAGTTAAAACTTAAATGTTATTTTGTTAATGTTCAATGTAATATAGTTATTCCTTATACATCTTTTTATAACTAATTTTTCAAATATTATATGTATTTGCACTGCTCCCTCGTTGCCCCCCAACGGTCCCCAAACTTTGGCCCTCTGCCCCCTTATCTTGGAAACCCGTCCCCGTGTCCCCCCGCCCCCCCATCAAGAAACTCCGTGGAACTATGGTAAGAAATTATGTTGGTTGTTCCAAGGACACTGAAATTCATGATGGCTTGATGTCCATCATTTATGGCAAAGTGTTTTTATCTTGTCCTTGTCATCTATGTAGATCGTTAGACTTCCTTCTTTGTTATTTTCCACATTTGCGTACTCTTTTGCCTATATTTCCATGATTGGCAGCTGTTGTATAGAACTTAGTCTTAAAACTCGTACTTGGCAATTACTGGGCAGCCCAAAATTTTGACCAGTACTTGGGACTTGACAACTATTTGGCAACTTTATTTCTATTTAAAAAAATATATAAATTCATAAATTAAACGGAAATAACATGTAAAACACACAAAAAAGATGAAATGATTGTAGAGAACACATAAGTATGTTTTCTATTAGTTTTCGACCAAACAAGAGTACAATGCTCAATTTTAGACAAAAAAAGAGTACAATGCTCAGTTTTAGACAAAAAAAGAGTACAATGCTCATGGACTAGACATTAATGCACCATAAAATTGTTTCCAACTCCTATTGTGTTGCGCCTTGGAAGTGGAAGGTAAAGATTCCTCCTCTGGAACACCATTTGCAAACATATTGTTTAGATCCACACCAACTCCTCTCGATGTCTTTGCTACCCTTGCTACTATTGTTTCTTCTACTTCCTCCAAATTCGTGACCTCCTCGGTAAACAAGGGCTCTTGTTGTATATCCTTAGATTCAACAATCTAGTCTGTGTATGGATCAATGTCATCCTAGTCCATTGCCTTGTGACCATCTTTCTCTTCCACTTGTTTCACATGAAGATGAAGGCTAAAATCAAAACATAGGGAGGGTTGTCTGAATGTGTCAGGACTGATATAGGTGCCAAACAAAGCTGCTCTTTATCCCTGACTCTATTTGGGCTATAAATTGATAAGCTAGAAGATTGGATAAACAAATTCATAGGAGAGGGGGTCCACTCAGCCAATCATGTGGTGAAATTGCTGCTCTACACCAATAACCTAATTCTAATGGTAGAGACAATCTAAGATTTAAGAGACCATCTCTGGGCTCTAGAGCTATTATGTAAAGAAGTAGGGATGCAGGTAAAATCAACAAATCCAAAATTATGTTTCTCTCAATGAAAGGAAAGGAACAACACCCCAATTTTCAGTTTGTAGAAGGGTCTCTTCAAGTGGTGTCAGAATACAAGTATCTCGGCTTTGACCTCCACAACAAGCTCAGTGGATATATTTGCAGGATGAAAAGAATACAAGTTGGTTGGAGAGCTGTTTATGCACTTCAAAATAGATGTCAAGGTCTCATTTGGGTTACTTGTAACACCAGTGGTATTGTATTGGCTATGTGGTGTGGGTTAGTGGAACGAGTTTGAAATGGAGGCAAATAGAAAAGATCCAAAAGTGTCCAATAAAAAATAATTTTAGAATTAAGGACTCAATCCCATATGAAATCATTCTTGCTGAAACATGTACTTTCTCGTTAGAGGCAACTGCTATGACCAGGTTATTATTTTAAATGCAAAAAACAAAAAAATGAATATCGACAGGTGGCCTAGGGTCTCAAGAGACGAAGAGTTGCACAAGAGGAAGAACACTTGGATGAAGCAGAACCACAAGTGGATGAACAATTGGGATATCAACTTAACTGAATGTCCAAACTGTAACAAAGACAAAAAACTATGTGAATGAAAAATTTAGAATGGTAATGTGGAGGAAGGAAACAAGCAAGAAAAGACAACATTGTATTTCGGTGTTCAATTTGGCTTATGAGCATCATGAAAAAATAAATACAACTGAGGACTAGCTCTCATAGGCTTAGATGCGAGATAGGTAGATGGATGACTCGTAAGGAACAATGGGATGAAAGGGTTTGTGTTTTTTGCATCATAGGAGCGATCGAAATGGTAGAGTACTTCATTCTTAAATGTCATCAGTACATGAACATACTAGCCAAATATGTGGAAATTTTGAAAGTTTGCTCCATGGTAGATATATTTGAGGAAAATAGAATAAAAAGGTTTAGGGAGATGCTAACCAGATCAATAAAAGGCAAAGCAACCTTCTAAAAGATACCCCACGTCTTGACGTGTCTTGACAATCTTTGAGTGGTTATAGCAATCGATGGTCTCATAGGCCATTTGGTCTTGTGGATGTAATTAAAACCATTTCATTTCATTTCATTTCAGTTCAAAGACAAGATCATTGAGGCGTCGTGTTGTCAGCATGTTGTGTTTTTTTGTGTGAATGGCCTCAAACATAGTCTAATTTTGTTCACACACACTACATGGCTGGGACAAAATGCAAATGGCTAGCTTCTGAATATTTGGTGTTTTTACACCATAATCTTCCCACCACAAATCTGCAAATAAGATATTTATAACTTTGTAAGTCAATTAGGCACGTGTTTATTAAAGAAGTAACAAGACTACAATCAAATGATTCAATTTGAACTTTTCTTTTAACATGGTTAATGGGTAATTCTCCTTCGAATGCATAGAGGTGAAGACAAGAGCCTCTCTTCTGCAATTTTTTAAATATGTAGCTCATTGACAATCATGTCTTTAGTGGCTGCGTTAGGGATCATCCTTTCTATGCATGTGTTTAGGTTATCCAGGTCTTCTTCATCGACTTTAAATGAATCGAAGAAGAAAAAATTGGGGTTCAAGTAGTAGGCTGTTGCATGTATATGTCAATGGAGCTTTTTGTGCCATTTCTGCTCAATTAGGTGCCAAATGGGCTCATACATATTTTTAATTTTGCCCATAATAATCTGCTATGGCTTCTTTGGCCTTGTCCACGACCTTTTACAAATATTCCATTGGATATTTTTCTACATCCACCAACTGTAGAATTCTAACTAGAGGCTCTAACACTTAAAACAAAATAAAGTACAATTTTAAAATTAAAATTAAGAGAAATTTGAGCTTAAAAAATTATAAAAAAATATATAAAAAATGCAAAATATTTAAATCAAAAGTTACTTTGATGATTCTATTTGTTGTCTTTGCAAACACCATCAAAAACAGTCTTCACGACGCTTTCACCTTTGGTCTTCCTATTATAGGGGGACTAACCATTGTGTGCTCACAAATATCTGCTTAAGAGATGTTAGTGAGGTTGCAATGTGATGAAGTTTGTGGCAAATCATTTGGCTTTCGATCACACAAGATCCTTTTCGTTGGTGTGCTTTCTCATCAGACTTAGCACCCAAAGATGATTGTAGATGTATTTTGTGATATTTTTCACCTCTTCGATCACATTTTCACCCATATCATCTTTCTTATATCCTCAAGTAGGTCAATGCAATGCGTTGAACATGGGCTCCAAAAAAGTGGAGTTTCCTTTTTCAAGAAATCTCTCTGTTGCTACATACACTGTTGCATTGTTGTTCACAACTTGGACGACATTTTGTACAACCACCTCCATGACCACTTTATTCAACATATCACACAAAGTTTGTATTTTTCACTTTGTTGGAGGCATTGTTTGACTTCAAGAACATCAATTGCCCACTTGAAGCCATTAGAAAGTTAATGAAGGTGTGGTTTCTATCATCCGTCCACTCATCAGAGAAAATGCTGTAGCCCTCTTTTGTGCCATATTTTTTTGGTCATCTACAATAATTTTTGTATTTTTAATGGTGTCCAACATTGGGCCACTCGAGTCATGAGGAGTAGGGGATTTGAAACCCTCCCTACAATGGTCAAAGCAGTTACCGAATTCTCCCATCACGGGCTTTTTGCCACATTGAATGGGATGTTGTAGTATTGGAAGTTTGCTACAACCACCCTTGATTCATATTGCAATTCTTTATTCCAAACCGTAACTTCAAGTGAAGATTGTGCCCCAAGGGTATTTCGAGGATCAAAAAACCCTATGTAGGTGAACTTGAATTGTCTCTGTTAGGTGAGCCCCGTCCCCAAACTATTTTTTGGGCAATAGAAGAGCCAGAGGCTTCTAACTCATTACAATTAACTCTTGTGTTCCCCCTATTCATCATGGCTGCAAGTGCTTCACAAACCTCTTTTTCTTTTTCTTTGCATAAGCAACTAGGACAAGTATCTCTCTTTGAGCCTTTGATGGTGCTTTGTTGCACAACTACACATCATTACTTGGAATCCGTGCTAAGTGGTATTTGAGGCGATTGATGCTTGCATTCATCTAAACTCGTAATAATTGCACATGGAGTTGTTCTTTGGGCTGTCATAGCAATGCTTTGATGCAAGAGCAACCTAGACTAATTAGCAATCTTGCATCTTCCAAAAATAGAGTCAGTCAACCAGAGCAATAATCCACTCGAGAGTGCGTAGTTGCGTAGTGCAGTGTTTTGGAAGACTTCTAGATAACACAAGCGTCCACTTACGAGGAGGAAGGATAGTCAAGTTGCGTAGAGTTGCAAAATAACAAAGGGTTGCAATTTTGGGACACAAAGGCAAACAATGCGCGCACAGGCATTGGAGAGAACAAGGGACCAGGGAATTAGTGCACAGAAGGACTTGCACGATGAAGTGCAAAGGAATTCGTTGAAGACTCATTGCACAAGTAAGCAAGGTTCAGATTTGGGTAATAAAGGCGCTAAAGGGGAGAGAATGTGCAAAAGAGCTTGAGAAGTGTGCAAAGGGCGTGAAGAGCAGGGAAAGTCAGCGAAAGAGCTCTAAGGAACTTGGTAAAGTGTAATGGAACGTAGGGAGGAGCATCCAAGGCACGGGGGTGTAGAAGTTAGGTGCAAAATATTAAGCGCTGGACCCAAGGAAGTGGCAGACAATTGGATGACCAGTTAATTGCAGGGATTGATGGGATGATGTTGTAGTTGACTCCATTGTATTAAAACCCGTGGGTAATCGCTAGGTACCTGCGTCTAATCGATTTTTTTTTTGGGCTAGACAATTACATGCAACACTAACCACGAGCCGAGTAATACCTTGAAACCCGTGGTAACTATGGGTCATTACTCAGTTAATTGTGGGTTTCAGGTTATTACTCAACCTTAACCCATGTACATAGTCCACATACCTAAAGGTGAACAAAAAACCCATGATTTTCATTATTCTATCGTGATTTTTACTTGTTTGCCTTTGTGGTTCGATCACCGTTTTAGCTGCTAGCAGGGTTTGGTCGTCGTTTAGTGAGTGAGTAGTTTGTGCACTGTTGCATGTGACTCGTGAGCTTCGAAGTTAGAAGTTGAATAGTGAGTGGCGAGTGCAAATTGCCACATGTGAGTCGTGATGACTTGACCAGTGGCTACAAAGTTGTGCAAACAACATGGAGTAAGCCTCGGGCTCGAACAATCATTGCAAACTCGACCAACGAGCTTTCAGGCTTTAGTAGCAGTAGGGTAACAATGTTTCAAACTCAAAGTTCAAACTTCTGGTTTCAAGGGAGACATTATAGTTTACTAGCAGTTTGCACAAGGCACAAAGTTCAAACTTCAAAGTTAAACTTCAAACACTGTGATCTTCAAGGCCATCTAGGCTCTAGCCTTTTAGGATTTCGAGCTTCCATGGTGGTGTTACTGGTGTAAGTAAAGTGCAAGTGTAAAGTTTCAAGTTTCAACTTCAAGTTTCAGCATATTGTGTCACAATGTTTGCTATTATTGTAAGTTGGTAGTTGTATGCTAAATACCCATTGACTGTTTGAGCTCGAAGTTGAACTGCTTATAGCCAAATCATATTAGATCATTGGTAAGTTGCTGTTAAGGAAGTTATATCACAATAATACATCAATGATCACTCCAATCTCAGTTTTAGAAACTATAATAGAACCCAAAGGTGAGGACCGATGTGACATCAACTTCAAAACAATTTCAAAATGGCATCCGCTTCTCGTAAGCCTAGGAAGTTTGATGATCCAACATGGAAACATTGCTATGATGACCCAAAGATGAACTCTGTCATATGCAATTTTTGTGGGTTTAAGATGAGTGCAGGGGTGAATCATCTCAAGTACCACATAGCACGAATCTTAGGGAATGATGTGCGGATATGTGACAAAATGCCACTTGAAGCTCAAAGGAAGATGGCTACTGTCCTAGTAGCGTATAAGGAGGAAAAAAAGGACTGCTAAAGCACTTGAAGCCGTGTTGAATAAGGGGGTAGTAAGCGTTGATTCTGATGAGTTAGGAGCCTTTGGCTTTTTTGTTTCCCAAAGGATAGTTTGAGGATGAGGCTCATCTAGTGGAGGCAGTTCATGTTTACATGCACATGGCTTTTTTATTCCTTAAAATACCCTTGGGGCACAACTTTCACTTGAATGTACGATTTGAAACATAGAATTGCAGAATGAAGCAAGGGTGGTTGTGGCAAACTTTTGGTACTACAACATTCCATTCAATGTGGCAAAAAGCCTATGCTAAGAGAATTTGGTAACTGGTTTGACCTTTGCTTGGAAGGGGTTCAAAGCCCCTACTCATGACTTGAGTGACTTAATGTTGGAGGATGATGTGAAAAATATAGAAACTATTGTAAAGAATATGGCACAAGAAAGGTTGCAACATTTTGTCTAATGGGTGGATGGATGAAAGAAACTACACTTTGATTAATTTTCTAGTGGCTTCAAATGGGTAGTTAGTGTTCTTGAAGTCAATTGATGCATCCGACAAAGTGAAAAATGCAAACACTTTGTGTGATATGTTGGACGAGGTAGTCATGGAGGTGGATGTGGCGAACGTCGTCCAAGTTGTGATTGACAATGCAATAATGTATGTAGTAGTAGGGAGACTTCTTGAGGAGAGATACCTTTCACTTTTTTGGAGCCCATGCTCAGTGAATTGCATTGATTTCCTACATGAGGACGTAGGAAAGATGACATGGGTGAGAAATGTGGTCGAAGAGACGAGGAATATCACAAAGTGCATCTACAATCATCTTTGGGTGCTAAGCTTGATGTGAGAGCACACCAATGGAAAGAGCTTGTGCGACCAAGAGCCACAAGATTTGCCACACACTTCATCACATTATAGAGCATTGCAGCCTAGCTAGCATCTTTTAAAGCATATGTTTGTGAGCACATGGTGGTTAGAGTCTTCCTATAACATGAAGACCAAAGTGGAAAGGGTCGTGAAGACTGTTTTTGATGATGTGTTTGCAAAGACCACATATAAGGTCATCAAGGTGACTTTTAGACTTAACTATTTTTTATTTATCATTTGTTGGGTCCATTGATCCAAAACATATTGTTAACATTGTTAGTAATGTTAGTAAATTAAATAAAGCTTTTAATAAATAAATGTTAGTTTTGTTAGTTGGGTGGTTGACGTTGTTGGGGTCCCACAGTAACCACCTAGTGAAATCTAATTAAAAGCTTTCACATTGTAAATAATTTTAATAATGGGATTTTACCCTTTGGATAGATTTATCAAACTTTTACAATGTAATTATTGTGATTTACCTATGTGTGAGCGGTCCTATCAGTAGTATTAGAGCCCAGATGAAGGAGGAATCTATGCAGGGAAGGGAAGATAAAACAAGCAAGCACCTTTTTGGAAGGTTTGAGCATTTTTGGAGTGATTGAGAATTTATTTTTGATTCCAATCTTCCATAAATTATTATTTTTTATCTCTACAAAAGCCTTAACAATCAGGGTTTACAGCCCTGTGGTGCAAGAACAAGCATATGTATGCATTAAAGCTGCCTTAATTCCATTTGTATGGCCCATGTTTGCTTTATGCAGCCCAAGACGATGTGTTTATGTAGTAATTTTTGTTTTGTATGGTCCAAATCTATTATGAATCCTTGTTTTGCTGTTTATATGCTTTGAAAGTCCAATTGTACAGCTTTCAAATCCTCCACATAGCTATTGTATAGCCCAATACAATGAAAATCAATCCCCGAGCATTCAATTTTATTTTAAACTATATTTAGTGTAGCCTAAACCAAAAAAATTGTCATTTGCAAGGATTTGGAGCAGGTTGCAGGCAGTAGTATGACATAATATTATTTCCTATAACATTTGTATGGCCTGGAGAGGAAGAATGGTCTAAAAACATCAGAAAAACTCTTTTGTATGCCCCTTAACCAATTGTACGGCCTTTTTTTGTGAAATCTAAGAGCTTCAAAACACATTTTCAACCCTGGCATTTGTAGTAGTACGGCCTCTGTACTATGTGGAGCATGCTATAGTGAAATAAAGTGCAATAGTGAATGTTTTTCATATATTTGTTATATTTTTGCTTTTCCAAAGTTTCCTATATTCTGTGGAGCCCATAATGGAAGAAAGACGGAGTTGTTTTTTCACATGCAAGTGAAAAAGTGGGTGAATCGATTTCACATTTAATTTTAAATGCAAATATTTATTTATTTTAATTTTTCAACTTAGCAAAATAAGGGATAAATAGAACTTTTTCCCTTTATGTTCTCAAGTTGGTTGAGGACGAGTTGGCTAATAATTTTTTGTAAAAACACTCTCCAAAGAGAGGTCAAGTGTTCAAACATTCAAAGTATATTTTTACTCAAATTTTCTTTTGGTTACAAACAATGTCGCGTTCGTCATTCAGTAGTTTGCCTTGTGACATTTTTTTCGACAAACCGGTATTTTGTTCGAAGGTGGTCATGTGACCAGTCGATTTATAGGTTTTTGGATGTTCTAGACACATTGGAATTGTCAACTATATGATTTGAAACTTATTTATATGGTTTTTGCAATAAATGTATTGAAAATAATGTATAAAATTGCATGTTCGGGGAAAATCGACACCTTCAAAATGAAAAGTTTTAAAATTCCATTCCATGCTTGTGCTATTGGAGAATGGATTGTCCTTCACATGTTCATCAAGGTCGTTGTGATTGGTAAAATATAAGTCACACTGGAAGTTGGAGGATCCGTTGGAGGCTGCGAACTATTCTCTTCTCCAATCAACTATTCACTTGGAGTTTGGGTCAAATGTTTGAATGACAATATCGATAGCAATAGTTTAGTTTCAATTTTTAGTTTTATTCACTCCATTGATATTCATGATGAAGAGCAGACATAGTAGTTTTAATTTGGTTTTTCGTTGCAAGGGCTTCTCACGTCTCGTTTGATGGAGGGAAAGATATTGCATGGCCTTCAATTAGTTGTCAGTGATTGTATGAGATAACAGGGGTTGCTAGCACCTTCAGTGTTGAGCAAAGGTTGTCAACATTTGTTGGATATTAGGGAGATGTGTCATACATAGTATTGAATAGTCACTTGGATGGGTTTTTGTGTGAGATCTTATATGGATTGATGTGGTTGAATAGGCCTTGATCGTGTTTTACCATAATATGGTACAATGATCACAGTGGATGAGCAGGGTTTGATTGTGTTCATCAATGTTTGTGCCACAACTCACGAGGCGGGTTTCTACATGGAGCAACATCGGTTTTAGTTAGTATCAGGATGTACATCGTGCCAGTTGCAAGTGCAACTAATATTTTTGATGACTTCATAGTCATAGCTTTGGATCATCTTTTATACACTTTTTTGGATCAAGGGGGTTTGTTGGATCGGTTGATCCAAATCATATTATTTACATGGTAAGTAATGTGAATAAGCTTCTAGTAAATAAATGTTAGTTTTGTTAGTTGGGTGGTTGAACCTGTTGGGGCCCAAGTAACCACCTAGTGAAAGCTTATTAAAAGCTTTCACATTCTAAATAATTTGAACAATGAGACTTTACCCTTTGGAAAGATTTATCAAACTTTTACAATGTAGTTATTGTGATTTAATTGTGTGTGAGCGGTCCTATCATCGTTTTTTTTTAATATTGAAATATTAAGAACAAAAGTCTATGCATCATCGATGCAAAACAACCAACAAAAACCCAAAATAAACAAAACCAGAGGAGAGTAAACTCCCACAAGTCAGAGTAAAGTTATTGATATTACAATATAAAAATGACCCCATATAGGTGGCACAAACAAAAAGAAAAAAAAACCCAAAAAACAAAGACCCAACCAGCCACCCAAAGAAGAGGGTGGCACTATGAACCAACAGCTACATCACCAAATTATTAGTCGTCCTATTAGTGGCGCTGTCCACATCAGAACCATCATTCAGATCTGTGTCCACAAGAACAGGGTCCATTGCAAGACTCGACTCCAAAACAGGGCCCATCTGATCCAAAACATTGCTAGGAGGAATATAATATTCAACCTTCCCAAGCAAGGACTTAATATTATTGGATTTAACATAATTTATAACATTTTCAATATTTGCAACACCACCCCTTTCAATAAGCTTTTTCAGTTTGCCAACAAGAACATTCACATTGTCATCAATCAATTCCCAAGGATCCTTTTGCTCATCAAAATTCTGCAGCAGGAGGGGGATAGTAGTAGGGGGAGGTGATTGAATCACGACATTTCCAACAGAGCACAGGTCAACCTCGATATCCATAGAAACATCCTCATCCTCAACATACTTGTTCAAACTTGCACGATCGACATAATTAGTGCTTTGACCAGCCATAACTACATCATTATTGGCAACAAGCCAACTAACAAAACCATTCTTATTAGACTCAGACAAATTAATCCAGGCATGAACATGACCATCCACTTGATCAAAATAAGCCTCTTTAATGCAGCCCCACTCATATTCAAAAACTTTGACTTCAGCGGTAGAGCCATGACATATGCCCCAGTTTGGATGAGGACTAAGTTTAGGATAGCCTCCAAATTCAATCAAGAAATCAAAAGTAATTTTCAGCATACCAATTCTCATGAATTGTTCTAGTTGTGGTTGTGGCATCTTCAACTGAAGAAAAATCTGCAAGGAAACAAGGCTAACAATGATTACAAAAGTGAAGTCAGTAAGCACTCTAGCCTTTGCTTGGAAAACATCAAGGTTCCTTTGTCTCCATATAAACCACAAGATTTCAGTGGAAAAAACAAGTCAATATTTGTGAAAAAAAGGATGAACTTTCTTTTTAGGACACAACCAAATGCAATATTAAGCCAACCAATCTCACAATCAAAGACCAAACTCCAACCTTTAAGACACCAATTTCAAATTTTAATAGTGTATGGACATGAAAAAAAAGATGTTCAGTGGATTCAATACCATTGCAAAAAAAACAATAACGCTGACCAAAACCACTTTTAACTGAAACTTCACCCATAACAAGTTTATTATATATCAGTAACCATCTAAAACATGATTTTTTAGGTTCAATACAGGAGGCCCAAATTACATCGAATCTAAATGACCAAGAACATAAAATATCACAAACATGCCAGATACAATTAAGGGTAAGATAAGGGGTCTTGGAGAAAGTTTATCATACATTTTAGTGGAGAAGTCATAGAGGGGCAACCCCTTCAACCATTTAACATTGTTCCAGAACTCATCCTCATCATCCATAATTGAGATATTGCTAACACCCTGTAAAGCTTTTAGAAGTCAAGTATAGGTCCTACGTTGAGATGAGGGAATTTGAAATCTAGATTGAATTTCCATCCAAGAGGCCTAGCCATATTGAGAATAAAAGTCCCTAAAGTTTCTCAACCCTTTAGTGAAACACTCAAAGGCAAAACGACCCTTTGCGAGTGCAAGAGGCTGTCTGTTAACACATAGATTTCACCATAAAGATCTATACCCTTGGTAGCATGTCCCAAACCAACTGAAAACATGTTTAGCAATGATAAAAGGCTTGATTGAATCCCAGGCAGACCAAATAGAACCAAAGATTGGGGAACCAACCACTTTAATTGAAAAAAGTCCTATAAGAAAATCAACAATATTGAGACCTTTCTAGTTTGGTTTACCTTCGGGGAAACCTTCCAAAATATTGTTATCGACTAAGACTTTCCAAGGCTCTTCTCTTTTGAATGCTCTGATAATCCATTTAACAACAATAGCAATACCTTGAATCTTGAGATCTTTCAAGCCAAGGCAACCAATTTTTTTAGGCTTCAACAGAATTTCCAAGAAATAACATGTCTTTTTTAATTTCCTTTGTCTTCTGACCAAAGGAAATCTCTAATAACTCTATGAAGCAGATTGACTTGAGATTTACTAAATAGCCAACAAGAACCATGGTATATATTGTAAGAAGCCAATACTTTTTGACAGACTTGAATCCTACCAGGCAAGGAGAGCAAGTGGCCTTGCCATTTCTCAATCTTTTTATTAATCTTGACAAAGGCCCATTTCCACATAAGTTTCAAAGAAGGTACGAGAGCAAACGGAATACCATCAATTGATTAGGGCCTTTCTACTCCCAACCATAAGGAGCCAACCAATCTGGAGGAGTACTTTTCCAACCCAACATAAAGGACTTATGCATAGCCACTTTAGAACCAAAAACAGAGCAATAGATCTCAAGCCTTAAGCCAACCTCAGTCAAATTATCTTTCTCAAGTTTGACAAAAAGAGTAGTATCATCTTCAAGAGGAACATTAATCAACTCGGATTCATTAGGCAAAGTAATCCTTTTAATCGAGGGACCCATCTCGGTACTTCTTAACAAGTAGTGTAGCGTTTTTGTTGCAAGCACAAACAACAACGAGGCCAATGGGCATTGTGTGATGGATCTTTGAAGAGCAAGGGTCTCAATAAGCTCACCATTAACTTCAATAATTGCAAAAGCATCTTTACATAGAACATTAATCATTCTACAAAATTTGTCTTGACACTCAAAGGCTCTCAATATTCGTTCAATGAAGGGCCATTCAATTCTATCATAAGCTCTCTCAAAGTCAAACAAAATCATTTCACATCCCGTGTGGAATCTTGGGCCTAATCCCCTCCCAACTAGTAATAAGGTTATCCATAATATATCTACCTTGAACAAAACCAGTTTGAGTTTCAAAAACAATCGAAGGAAGAAGGGAGGAGGGATGCTTGGCTAGGATTTTCACCAAGATTTTATAGGAGACATTTAGGAGAGTGATCGGTCTTCAATTTTTGACTTGAGTGGAGTCTCCATCCTTATGGAAGAGCTAAATAACACCTTTGTTAATCTCTGGGCCCAAGGAACCAACATAAATAACTTCATTGTAGACCTCAAGACAATCATTGGCAATCCAATCCTTATTAGCCTTATAAAATTCAGCAGGGAAGCTGTCAATACTCGGAGCTTTATCATCTTTCAAAGAATCAATAGTCTCTTTGACTTCATCTAGAGAAATAACCTTATCCAAACAACGAGCTTGTTGTTGTGAAACCTTCTTTGGGATGCAATGATCACAAAGGATTATGTTCTGTTCAGTTTGAGAATTAGTACCATTTGATAGGAAGAGATTGGAGTAGAAAACATAGAAAGCCTTTTTTATATCGATAGGATCATGAGATAGATTACCCTCAAAGTCAATACCAATAATTTTGCTCTTCTGGCTCTTTATTTTCAAAAAGCGGAAGAAAATTTTTGATCTCCTATCACCTAGTTTGAGCCAAGTGAAATGGGAGTGAATCTGAGCTTCTATGGCAAGGTCGATTTGGGATTGACTGATCTGATACTTTAGAGAATTGAGTTCATCCAAAAGCCTTCCATTGGAGTATCAATTTGAAGGGCACTTTTAGTCAAAATTAACTTTTCTTGAGAGATCCTAGCAATTTTCCTTTTCTGTCTAGCCTTAAACTGTCCGTAGGTTCTTGCAAAGTTTTTTGACAGTTCTAGAAAAGAGTTCCATTTCACAATGCTAGAAGAGGAGCTGCACGAGAGCTTCCCAATGTTCCAAGAAGAACGGAGACCATCCATACAGACTTGATCATTCAAGTGAGAGACACTAAACTTATAGAGATGTTTTAAATAAGCAAAATCTTTCCCAACAACTTCACTTAGGGAGACACCAATCTCAATGGGATGGTGATCCGAGATTGTGAAGGGTAGGACATTAACAACATTACCAGAGTTGTTTGGGCTCACCTGGAAGTCACTGTTCAGGTAAAATCTGTCAAGCTTGGAATATAGCCTTTTTCCACTTGTCTGATTATTGCACCAAGGGAATCAGGCACCTTTTATTTTTTTAACTTTATGAAGAGGGTTAACGAGTCTATGCATTCTCTTAAATTTAGACCAAAAGAACAATTCAGTGCCTTTCCAAGACTGGGGGTCCCCCCCCAACTTTGTCTTCCTTTTCCTCCATATTGAAATCACCTCCAAAGAATTAGGAGACATTCATGAGGTTGGATGCAAGCCAGTTCCAAAGCTCAGATCTCTCTCTCTATAGTCATTGGGAGCATAAATATTACAAAGACTAAAAGTGATTTTTATTTTTCTAACAGAACCTAAACAACTCTATTACAAGGAGAGACTCCATGATCAATAATGCACTCCCGCCATTTAGGATTAATCAAGATGGAGGCCCCTCCTTTGCCTCTCTGATGATTGGTAGAAAATTGAACAACATTTGGCTAAAGAAAATTGAGGACTAGAGACAGATGGGAGCTCGTAGCTTTGACCTCTTAAAGCAAGAAGTCCAACTTCTCTTTGGAGTGTCTAAACTGCCTCACAATAGGTTTTCTATTGGTGGTCTCCAATCCCCTAACATTCCAATTAATAATTTGCATAGATAAGAGAGGGGGGAGGGTCACTTACCCTATCCTTGGGGCTTACCCCCACTTTTATAAAGTCTTCTGAAACACTTGGGGACCTTATTCTCTTTTGGTTTTTTCTTATTGGCCACATCACTACTCCCAAGGGAGGTGTCTTTAGATTTCTTACTGTCAATCGTGGGAGCCAACCCATGAGGAGGAACAAAATTTTCAGTCTTGAGCCATTTTCCACCTCCTTTAGACTTCCAATTTTTAGACACATTAGGTTCCATGTGAGACAAAGGAGCAACTTCCTCAGGGGTAGGAGCAGATACTGTGTTATTCAACTGCTTCAACACAGGTAAAACCAACATTGGAGAAGATTCATTTCTTTTTTCAATTAGACTAGGTGGCAATAAATTGCTAGGGGTACATTTTTTAACATCGAGGGAATTTGCTAAGATGACAACATATTCATCAGAGAGAGAATCCTTAAGATGCGAGTCAAAAGATTCCATTAAAACCCGTTGATCAAAGAGAGCCTTTTCTAAATCATTAGGTAGGAAATTATGCATATCAGACATGCAGGTCTCCATATCAACAGGCGACGAGGAGCTGTAGAGCTTGGGAGAGCACACAAGCAAATCCTTGCCTTTCTCTCTTAAGAATTCATTGAAGCAATTTTCCCCAAAGAATGCTCAGGGGAGGCACAACCTTTGAGGGGTTCACTGCTAATGATGGGGTTTTCAAACATTTTAAGGTCTTCTATTGGAAATGGGCCCATCACACATTCTTCTTTTTGTGACACTTGGTCTTTCTGCTTATTAAGACCAACCTCCTTATTGAACTATAATGGGCAGTTCTTTCTGACATGCCCATATTTTTTATAGAAAAAAATAGGTATTTAAACCTCCCGGACCTTTGACAACACACATATTAGAGGCACCTTTGGTTTTAAAATTAAGGGATTCAGGAAAAACATCAAGAGGTTCCAAGGAGATCAAAACCCTAGCATTCATATGGGCCAATGACCTTCTTGTGTCCTCAATTCAAAGGACTTCCCCAAGAGGCTTTAGAGCTTGAGATAAAAAAATTCATAGCTGAATAGGAACATTTTCAATGTCTACCCATCTGGGGGCAGTTTTGAAGACTAGGTCATTATAGTCCATGTTAGGGTTCCATGGGACCGCCTTAAAAAGAGATTGACCAACATTCCATAGGTGTTTATTAATAGCCCTCTTTTGCATATCGGAATTTTTAAATAAAATCATAAAGACTCCCTTTTGAACCATTCTACAAAAACTAATATAAATCCCCATTTTTTTTTCCCACACTAAATTGAGCCAATTATCAAAAAAATTCCTAGATGGAAGAGGATTTTGATTCAAACAGATAAAAAAACTCCATTTTTAAACGAGTTTCTTCCTGCAAAAGGTTTTTTTCCATTGAAACATTCGGAAACAGATTAAGGGTTTTTCCAGGGCTAGGGTGCTTACTAATTTGGGCTTCGACGCGCTCCCTCGCTACATGCTCAAGTTCGCTGGACACATTGACGATAAATTTTGTCCTCTGAATGCTTAGCGGCCTCTTCTTGCCATAGAATCTCGTTGAACAATTTCTTCAAAGCTTCAACCTTTTCTGCACCTTCAGCGAAAAATGTCTCATTGCCTTTGAGATTGCAATCTTTAGTAGAACAAGAGGAACGACTATTTCATTAAAACAACTATCCTCTTCACTATTCACACGCTTGGGACCATCTTTTCCATCCCTCACCATATTCAAATGCAATTAATACAATAACCTCTCTCATCTCTAAAGGCCACAAGCACATATAACTAGGTGGAGGGATGAAGGCAAACATGGGATAGCCAGGCAAAGTAAAACAAACGCCAGAAAAAAAATTGACAACAAAAAAAATCAAACACAAACAATACACCAACCAAAGTTACCAAGGACACCAAAAAGATAAGCACATTAACACAAATGGAGCAAAGGCAACCAAGGTGAGCGAGAGAGATAGCTTGGGACACCATCAATGGAGGATGACTCTTCGCCTCCCCATTGCAGAGCTCTAAGCACCTCTCTTTTTTTTTCATTTATTTCTTTAAAAAAAATGTTTCAAATTTCTCTTAATTTTTATTTTAAAATTATATGTTATTTTATTTTAGGTGTCAGAGCCTCTAGTTAGAGATCTATGGTTGGTGGATGGAGAAAAGAATCCGATGGGTTATTTGTATGAAACCATGGATAGGGCTAAGGAGGCCATAGCAAATTATTATGGACAAAAAAATAAAAAAAATGAACCCATTTGATGCCTAATTGATTTTTAGATGGAACAAACAACTCCACCAACATATACATGCAACGACCTACTACTTGAACCCCTAGTTTTTCTTCGCGGACTCATTCAGGGCCGACGAAGAGGTCATGTATGGCCTAAACACATGCATAGAGAGGATGATCCCTAACGAAGCCACTAGAGACATAAGTGTGGATAAGCTACAAATTTACAAGATTGCAAAGGGGAGGTTCTTTTCTTTATTTCTATGCATCTGAAGGAAAATGACCCATCAACTAAGTAAAAAACAAATTCAAATTGAATCCTTTGATTGTAGTATTATTATTTCTTTATAAATGCATGCCTAGTTGAATTACAAAGTTATTAATGTCTTATTTGTTGATTTGTATGGTGCAAGAACCTCAAATCTTCAAAAATTAGCCATCCGTCTTTTGTCCCAACCATGTAGTGCTTTTGGGTGTGAAAGAAATTGGAGTATGTTTGAAGCCATTCACACAAAAAAGCATAATAGGTTGACAACACAATGCCTAATGACCTTGTCTTTGTGCGGTACAATCTTTATTTTCGTGTGAGACAAGTGGAAGGGCAAGATAGTCACGAGGCCATTGACTTGCAAGATATTGATCCATACTCATATTGGATTGTTGAATTGAAGGATGTGTAGTAGGAGCCCATGTTTATCGAAGAGGAGGTTGCAAATTCAGAGAGGCAAGTAGAAGAAGCTATAGGGGCAGGGAAAGCAGAGGCATTGGGAGGGGTTGGTGAGGATTTGGACATTGTGTTTGTGGATGATGTTCCAGAGGAGGACACTTTACTTTCCATTTTTAGGGTGCAACATAGGAGTTGGAGATGAATTCTATGAGCATTGCATTTTTCATTTTGTTTAAAATAAAACATTGTACTCTTATTTGCTTAAAAATTAGTATAAAATACTTATGACTTTGAGTTATGTGTTCTCTACAATCATTTCATTTTTTTGTGTGTTTTAGTTTATTTTTATGAATTCATATATTTTTTTAAAGTGGCGATAAAGTTGTCAAGTCTCGAGTACGGAAAATTTTGGGCTACCAAGTAATTGCCAAGTATGAGTTTTTATACCTTGGTTGATGCGACGATGGAGAATGATAGTCAACGTCATCTACTAGCATAGATGTGATTTGACGATTGTTATATATGCATGGCTCGAGGTCCGTAGTGTCGCAAGAGGATGCACAAAGATTGCAACAATGCCCTTGGAGGAGAAGGAAAGCACGAAGATGTGTGACAGAGAAAATGCAATCAGCTTGTAGTTGACGAAGGTGCAATCTTGCTTGCACAAAGCAGAGAGGATATGTTGGAAGGAGTTGGCCAATATCAGCCCAAAGCTGATATGGAGGGCACAATCTCTATTGCACAAAAGTTGGCGAGGCCACCAAAGGATAAGAGCATCAGCTCAAAGTTGATCTAGAGGGTGTCATTCTTATTGCGCAAGGAAGATAAGTCACTATCAACTGAGGACAAGATAAGAGATTGTGAACTTGAAGTTGGCAAGGAGAGGCCATTGGAGGGAATATTAGTTCGAGTGCATGGAGATGAAGGCACAATAGCAAGAAAATGAGGGAAAATGGGAGTTGATGGATCCTATGAAGACTTGATTGCTATAAAGGGCATCAAGCAAGAGGAGAAAGAGGAAAAAGAGGCCAACAAAAGGCTCGCATAGACGTACCCCGTGAGAGAAAGATGGAAGAATAGTGTGCAAGCATGTTTTCTTGCCATGAAGAATCGAAGGAAGGAGATACACTTAGTGCAAGAGGAGGTGCACAAAAAAGAGGAAGTGAGAGGTTTGGAGATCTTTGAGTGGAGGTGGATAGAAGTAGGTGGGCACATACCCACCGGAGAAGCATGTGGGCACAGATCCACCAGAGAAGAAAGAAGGTGAGATTGTGTGAAGGGTGAGTTACGTGATGCGTAGGAGAGGACAAGTGTTGAAAACACTTGGCGGTGGTGGATGGATAGAGGTGGGTGTAGGCCCACTAGAGGAAGGAGGAGGAAGAAAAGGAAGCACCGAGTGAACTTGTTTAGGTGCCACATCCATCAGGTGGAGGGGAACATTGTGGTCAAGGCAACCCACCAAAAGGGTGGTTTTATCACTCAAATCCTACTTGTAAGCGAAAGCTTACATTTTATTTGCCAGGGGAGTTTGATGCAGGAGCATTCTAAGCGAATTGGAAATCTTGCATCATCCAATTATAGAGTCAGTCAACCGAAGCAATAAATCAATTGGGAGTGCGTGGTTGTGCAACATAGCATTTTGGAAGTCTTCTGGACAACGCAAGATTTCACTTGTGAAGAGGAAGGATAGTCAAGTTGTGCAGAGTTGGAGAATAATGGAGGGTGCAAAGGCAAACAATGTGCACGCAAGTAGTGAAAAGAACGAGGGACTAAAAAAGTAATGTGCAAAAGGACTTGCGTGATGACATGTGGAGTTGAATCTTTGGGAGGCGCAAAGGGAGTTAGTTGAAGACGTGTTGCTCAAGTAAGCAAAGTTCAGATTTGTGCGATAAAGGCGCTAGTGCAGAAGCGCTGAGAAGAGCACAAAGGGAGCGAAGAGTGAGAATAGTCAGCGAAGGAGCTCTAACAAACATGGTAAACTATACTAGTGCGCAAAGAGGAGCATCTAAGGCACGGTAGTGCAGAAGTTAGGTGCAAAATATTAAGTGCAAGATACAAAGAAGTGGTAGACAATTGGATGACCAGTCAACTGCAGGGACTAATGGGATGGTATTGTAGCTGACACGACAACAGAGGAGAGTCATCAATATTTGCTAGCATAAACGTGATTTGACGATTGTCATATATACGTGGCTCAAGGTCCGTAAAAGTTGAAGCTACCTCTAAGGTAGGCCTGTAGATTTGTGCAAAGCCCCCTTAGATACAACTGTCAACGCATGCATGATGGACACGAGGTTGACTAGGCACCAAACAACTTTAAAAGGAGGGGCCAAAGCAACTTTAAGGTGGGGGATGCTTGGGAAGGTTAAGACCTATGGAGGGCTTAGATGCTTGGGGAGGCTTAGACCCTTGGAAGGCTTGAACCCAATGGGGAAAATTTGTTGAAATACAGAGGGAGAGTTTGAGAGCCAAGAGCTCAACTAAGGCTCATAGCTTGTGTGCATGGGGATCATGAAGACTCCACCGCTGTAGTGAGCCGGATACTCCATTGTAAAGTTGAGAAGCGACTAATATCTTGTAAGCTTGGCTTATTAATAAAACAAGTTTAGCAATCTTGTGTGAGCAACTTTGAGAGCTGCGTGGTGGAAGGTGTCCCTTCATTGGGAACCTCGACCATGACTGCACCATACTTCCATGCTGGGTCATCAGACTTCCTAAGCCTATGGGAACCAAATGCCATTTTCAAAGTTGAAATCTTGAAACCCTATAAAACAAACATAAAAAAAAATTAAACCTTAGGTTTTAGCTACTGGAAGTCTAGAAGTAGGAATAAAATGGGGGAAAAAAATAATTAAACCCTAGATTCACTTACCCCATAAATCCGCACTTCAAACTGTTTAAATTTTGTGGGTCTTTCTTGTATGCTATTGCTTTGCTTTGGCAACTGTAGGAAAATATGGAGGCTGGAGCTTTACAGGCCACCACCAAAGTGTTTATAATAGGCTATGGCAGATAATAGATATATTGAAGATTAATAAATATCACAGGGCACAGGCTACAACAGTCTAGCTGCTAGCAGATATAGAACTTGCTGATAGGCTACGCCTCTACAACAGTCTAGCAGTCTATCAGGCTTCCTCCTCTCTCCTCACTAGGCTGTGGTTCGTGGATATATAATTTTTGGATTGGCCCTTTATATCAAAACCTTTGGGGGCACCCTTGGCGTCAAACCTACAAGACTAAAGCGCGACCAAATAGATGGATTTAGGCTGTGATCTTCATTTGATTAGATGGCAATGGTAAAATCTCTGGTGGATAGTTGCAGAGTAGGAAATTGCGATAGAAAAATAGCAGAATGATTTTTTTTTCCACCCTAATTGTTATTTCTGCCACTTGCGTGGTTGGGGCCAAGTTGATGCATGTTACCAGCAGTTTTCAGCAAGTAATTGCGGTCAATTGCTCACTGAAAACTATGGGTAACAGGGATCAATCCGGCCCACGGTAAGTTGGCCGGAAAACTGTTTAGCAAAATAATTCTGTTTACCCGTGGTTACCCACGGGATTAATACGGAGGTATAGAACATATTTGCAGTTTGTTCTGTGATTTATTCCCTTTTGCATATTGTGTGAACAATGTGAAATAATGTTTTCCAATAGGGGCAATTATCTGTTCTATCATCACCTTTCATCCGACAGATATTCAGGTAAGTTTTTAATGCCTAGAGAAACTATTGTTAACATGTAGAGTTTTTCTTTATCCTTATTAAACATCTTATTTGCTGGACACCTCCATGATTTAACCCATAATTTCTCCAATCTGCTCACAATTTCCGGTAAACAGAAAATTTTATTTCCTTTTCTCTAACATGTCTTACACAATGCATCATTCTCGTCTACGTAAGTAATAACTAATTCAACGGTTCTTAGAGAAACATAGAATTACTCACAACTGCACTGAAAATGGAACCAGTTACACAGAGATTTAATGTATTACACGGAGCTTTAATGTGTGATGTATACTCAACTGTCTTGAATTAGCACATCATATATATATATATATATATATATATATATATATATATATATATATATATATATGTTATTCTTTGGCTCCTATCAAGAAATTTTATCTCTATTTTTGAATATTTATAAACTTCAAGGTGACGGTCACATGGCAATTACATAACTTCTCAGATTCTGTAAGAAACAACATCAAACATATTAAATCCACAATTAATGTGAGACAAATTTGTATCTACAGACCATCCATGAACGTGTTAATATTTCCATTTAGATTTAACATAATGCCATTGCATCAATGTCAAATCCCATATGTCCATGATATATTTTATGTACAGACAACCCACAAATATGGTAATGCTAGACGTACCTGAGCTTTGTATTTTTAATTTGGTAGTTTCTAATATCGTTCAATCATGACATTCTACCTTATCATTTAATGCAACATGTGGGTGTTGGTGGGCAAAAGTCACAAGATTGGCTTGTAAGTCAAATGTTGGTTGGATGTGAGGTCTTGCTGCATGTTATTTTGCATTCTGATGTGTTAGAGCCTTAGACGTCCACCAGTCAATTTTTTCAGTGCGAGTAAGATATTCTTGCTGACCTTTCATTCACCTGTTTTTCTGTATGATATTGATTGATTCTAATACTAATAGCTTGATCTATTTTAGAAGTAGGTTTGGTTTGATGTTGCATTGCATTTTTCCTGTAGCTAAAAATCTAATATGTTTTTGGGGAGTATGTCCTAGTAAAACACGCATTAGGAAGTGAAATATTGACGGAGAATCCTTCAAACAATATAACTGTTCACAATGAAGAGCACTTGATGGGAAACTGATTCTTGTAAATTTCAGTTTAACCGATAGGCTTGGTCCTTGATGCATGGAGCGCTTCAATGGTGGTATGGAGTCATGCATTCTTATAATGTATAAAAGCATTTTCAGCCAATTTGCTATCCCGGATCCAACATTGAATAAACACCAGTGTTATATAATTTTACGTTTGAATTTAGATATGGCTGTATCTATGCAAAAGGGGTGTTCAAGACCTAGAATCATTTTTCTTGGTGTTTGACAGTCTATATTCGCTTGTGTGTCAGCTAGATAAGCAGCACTTCAAGAAATTGGACAATGAATTGTTTCTGTATATCAAATTTTCTGTTCTGAATTTCATGAAACATGCTTAGTTTCCTTTCAGTTGTATTTTAAGGTAAGCTCATAGTTCTAGACTATGGGAACTGGCTTGAAGGGCATCAGTTTAAGGAGTGCTCTAAACTCCTCTTCTTTGTAGAGTTGTAACCAACTTAATGACACCTGAAGTGGCAATTAGGAAATGTTGATGTGTCTTACATGGATCTGTTTCGCTGTAAAAAGCCTGTACATGTTACATTCAAAATTCCAATCTAGTATATGCTAAGTGAGCTCTTACTTTGTGCCCAAAAGTCAGTAGTCATTGTAATCCGTGTGCAGGATGCCAATCAACCGCAACGAGGCATGCGCAGGCGCTGCTTAGACTTTGAGGCATCGGAAGCTCGTAGGAGAAATTTGGTTAACGAAACCTGGAAGTCAACAAGCATGTTGCCTAAAACTGGATCTTTGGTAACTACAGATGACGATTCTGAGAAAAATACTTCATCAGTGTCATGTGAAAGAACTGCTACTTCTGATGGCAAGCAACTTGTATTGTTTACAAGAGATATGGGTGCAGATACTGGTAGAAGTTCCCAGTCATTATCTATTGGACAGTTGTCATCTTGCTCACATAAACATTCTGAGCCTAACTCAGATAAAGTTGACAGCTCTGTTCGAATTAACGGGAACTCTTCTATATCAGTAGGTATGCCATCTGGGATTGGACTGCATTTAAATAGCCTCGCTTCTACCATGCCATTGAATTGTGGAGTGGGCATGCTAACAACTGCAAAGGGATCTGCTAGCATGCAGGGAATGCAAACTTCGTCTGTTGTGAAGGAGGCTTCAGGTGATGGTCGAGGATGTTGTCTACTTCCTGTAAGCTCAAGTGGAAATAAATCATTAGCATCAAACACAAGCATGGCTCCTGGAATGGTTGTGTCAGTTGTGGAAAAGACTAGAATTGATCAACAGGAGGTGCAGTCTTCTGGAAACATGCAGATTGGACTGACAAAATCCACCACCTGTTTTCGATCTCTAACAGTTGGTATAAAGCCGTTGCAATGTAGGCAACCTTTCAAAACTGAAGAGATAAACCCAAGTCCACTTGAGAAAAAGAGGCCAGTGCTACAAGATGTTTCTCGACAAACTGGATTTGGTATAGGGGAAGAGTATAATCAAAACAGTCCCAAGAAGAAAAGGTATTTAGAGGATTTTCTCAACTTTACAGAGATTTGCCTTTATTTGTAACGCTTTATTGTCTAAATAATTATGAATTCATGTGTGTATTTTACTTAGTTTTGACTTTTTCTTGAATGCCTAGAAGAAAGTCTGCTACAATTGGGGATAAAGAGGGCTGCAAGCGTTGCAATTGTAAAAAGTCAAAATGCCTTAAATTGTAAGTATTTGTTGTCAACCGAAGCGGATTTATTCTTTGGTTACTATAGTTTTCCTTTTTTCCTTGGAACTTTGGACATCGCTGTGAAATTCCAAGGCTTAGCATTTTAAAAGACTAAATTAATTTTCAATTAATAACATTAAATGTACTGGTTCAATACAGAAAATCAGATGAGTCAATAGGATTTTTGGAGTTCTGCTTTTTAATTTAGGCATATAACTGTTTGATTTTGTATTTTAAGTTTAAATGAGATTCTAATTTCTACTCTTCCAGGTATTGTGAGTGTTTTGCAGCTGGAGTATACTGTGTTGAGTCTTGCACATGTCAAGAGTGCTTTAACAAACCTGAATATACGGATATGGTTGTTGGCACACGCCAGCAGATAGAGTCACGTAATCCTCTTGCTTTTGCTCCTAAAATTGTTCACGGTGCTGATTCTCCACCAACTAATGGGGTGAGAAAATGCTTCAACATTTTTCTTTCTTCTGATGTTTTTCATTTTCAGTATTGCTCGACTATATATGAAGGAATTTTTAACTTACTCACCACCTTATTTCAGCAGAAAGAGTCCACCGAGACTCCAGCATCAGCGAGGCACAAAAGAGGCTGCAATTGTAAGAAATCAATGTGTCTAAAGAAATACTGTGAATGTTATCAGGTAAATATCTTCAATTCATAAAGTTAATGTAAGGGTAAAACCTGGAGTGCAGTTGCTGCTTATTCTAATTTCCATTCATATCTATATTTCAGGCTGGGGTTGGTTGCTCAGACGGCTGCAGATGCGAAGGTTGTAAAAATACGTTTGGCAAGAAAGAAGGTATCTGATCATTCTCTGTCTCCAATCCTGATGATGACTCACAGAGTGTGATCCAAAATGTTGATGCAAAAATTCTGTACATGGTTTAATCCAGAAAATATTATCTACTTCATGGACTGTGGAAATACCATCTCTATTGTATCCGATCACTTCTTTCAAATGTTGAATGCATTAACTCATCCTAATCTATGCATGAACCATAAATTTTGTCGACAATGTTTTCTTCAGGAGGATCAGATGACACAGAAGACAAAGAAGCCCAGGATGAGGTATGGGAGAAGAGCACAGCTGAAGAGAAGCTCGAGTTGGTTAATGGAAATGATATTCTGGAGACAGAGCAACGACATTCAAAGGATCTTTCACCTTTAACACCATCCTTCCAATATGTGGGGTATGCATCTTCGAATGTAAATTGTTCTTTTGAAGAGCTTCTTTCTGTAAAACTTTCCCCAGTATTCAATTCTTTGTTTATAGTCTCCATTTTTAAGTGTTGGGATGACTTTGGAATGCTATTACTGAATTTTCTCTATCAGTTGTAACAAACTTGGCTGTTGAATGAAGCTGATTTAGAAATAAATGAATACGATTTCATACCAGTGGTGCCGAATTTGGAAATATAACCATTTACCAAATTATTGTTGATGCAAAACACTTAGATGGTTTTAACGTGGAAAAATACATAATCCCTGGAGCCTATGAACAGAATATGTTAATCCTATGTCACTGTTTCCTAAACAAGCTTGGTGGTAGGACTACAAAGGAATAGCATTAACAGAATCTCTTGTTAAAACCCATAACTTAGTACACAATGATGATTCTGTTTTTAGCGTGGCAAAATACATAATCCCCGAAGCCTAAGAACAGATTATGTTAATCCTATGTCACTGTTTCCTAAACAAGCTTTGTGGCAGGACTACAAAGGGATAGCATTAACAGGATCTCTTGTTAAAACCCGTATCTTAGTACATAATGATGATTCTGGCCAGTCGGTATGTTATTTGAGGTTACCATTTACAGCATATTTGTAAACATGCTGATAAAACAGTCTCTAGAATGATGTTCAAGGCTTTATAACAATGGTCAACCAATATGCATCAAAATTAATTATATTATAACATGTTTTATATGGATAAACATGGAATTGTGAGAAGGAAAAAAGTTCTGAGGCTCTCCCTAATATTTTAAACAAATATGATAATGGACCAAAGGCGATTGATCAGATGAATTCACAATCCCCCGATTGTGATGAGTGCATGAACACAGTTTGGTGTTCTGAACTAAATATAGGTGGGATTAGGCTAATTTTCAGTTAACCTAGAGCTGACGTTATTTTGATTGACGCTTCAGGGCTTTCAAAAGCAATCTATTAACAATTTTCAAAAGGAATAAAATCAAGAAGCTTTATCCTAATAAATTTAGATTATTCGTAGAAAATAATTTATGAAGATTAGATTTGAGAGAAATTATTTGGAAGCTTTAATCGAACTCACTAACTGCCACTTCAACAAATTAAGGATTCAACAATCTGAAAACAGAGTTAGGAATGCAGTATTCAACCAAATACTTTAATTGAAAAATGCTATACTATAAATGCAAACGGTAGTATGATGATACAATCCAATAGCTAGATTAAAAAGATGGCCTACAAAATGTTAGGACAGACTTGAAGGAGAGCCCTTGAAATCATTACCATGATAGCGGTTATAGCATGTTTTTTGTGACTACTCGAGGCTACTTTTCTCGCCCTCAGAAATCATTAACTCTAACTGATCAAGCTTGATTTTACCATGATCTAATTGTCACTTAGGTTGGTAAATTTTACAATTTTGTCAATTGTAATCACTTATCTACTATCTGTAAAGCTGTCAAATTTAAATTCTACCATAAGAAAGGTCCACTAATAAACCAGGTCCAAATAATTTGTCTGTCATTGTTACTATTTTTTATTGATATTAGGCTCCTAATAATTACAACTTGCTTTATAAATTACAAGAAATCTTCATGCAAATATTTTTTGATGTTTTCAGTCAGGACAGATCAACAGTCAAATTGAAACCTTTTGGAAAACGGCGTTTTAATACAGAAGATTTAGAGTCTCCAATTCCATCATTATCTCAGTCTTCTGCAAAACCACCAAGGTCTCCAGCAAAGATTCTAAGGTCTACAAAAGGAAGTGACACTGTTATATTTAATCATCAGGTGGGATCAAAAACATCAGCTTCACCAATCTTTACTCCGAAGATGGAAAAATCAGGGCAGTTTTCATCTCGATGGGATGGTCTTGCTGATATTTGCACACTCACTCCAGCACTTCAGCCACCTTTGAGGCCTGCAACTGCCTCTGTGTCTAATGTAGATGGGACTGAGGTTTCTCCTTTTGGTGGGCAACACAATGAAATTTCAAGTTTGAACAGTCATCCATTTGCTAGCAGACATTCTTGTCATGGAGGCTCACCCTCTGTTTTTTGTCACACAGCTGCACAATCTCCAGTTTGTACCTCAGATAGTTTCCATTGGCAAACTCCTGTAAATGCACAGACAACTCCTATGACACGGCCACTTTATACTTCAGTATGCAATGCTGGGAAAAAGCTAGTAGATGGACCAGGTATTGACATGCACTCACAAGATTTATGTGGTTCTGTTGAAGATGACACTCCAGACATCCTGAAAAATGATTGTTCACCCATGAGGGGTATAAAGGCAAGCTCACCTAATCAAAAGAGGGTGTCTCCACCACATAATTACTCTCTTAAAGAGATGTCAAAGAGGGGACCAATATCGTCACCACGCCTTAAGAATGGGAGGAAATTCATCTTGCAATCGGTACCTTCATTTCCTCCACTTAATACATCAGAAGAAGTGCAGGATAAGGACTGATTGTGGATAAAGAAAGATCTTATGCTGTTCAATTTTCCAACTTTTAAAAAAATAACAGATCCTACCCTGCCTTCAAGCAGATGTGACCTAGCATTCACCTAGGACATTCCAAGTCCATTTAGGCGACTGCATAGGAACTAGCTGATTGGCATGAATTTGCATGTTTATTTGGGTTCGGTGCTTTTGGTAGCTTAAATAGCATTGTGTCATAACATGATGAGCAGTCTTTTACATGTCATACCTCCAATTGTGGACTGCTGATGTTGAATTATTCTGGAATTTACAAACATGCTCATGCTGGTACAAAGTCGATACTTTGCCAGAAGGTGATGTTACTTTGGGTTAGTTTTCAAGAATTTGTTAGTGGCCGGCCCTGAATTATTTTCCTGTTCAGTGCATTATTCATGTCATAGGATTTACATGATCTACTCATTCTGAAAATTTATGGAACAACTAACACTAAATCTCCTTTGTGGAAATTTCTGATTGGTCACAAGTCTGGCCTACAACTTGTTATATTTATTGTATTTTTCCCATCAGAGGGTGTGTACTAATTGAGATGATATGACATTGTGCAGAAAAGATGCCTGAATGATGCGGTAAGGCATTCAATACTGAGGTTTCTTTTCAGGTTGTTTATATAATTATGATATATTGTATCGCATAAGAGCTTGATTTTTATTTGTTACTATAATTGGGAATGTATAAGTTGTATTCACTTCTAAATTGCCCTGCGATATAGGAGCAATGGAATTTTTTTTTTGGTTTTTGATTCGTCTAAGATGCTCATTGTATTAAATGAAACCTTCAGTGTGCTCTATTGCATGAATAATTAGGCAATCAATTTGTTATTACATTTCGTTCGAATCATTTTAAAATGCTTTAGGTGCTTATAACTTTCTGAAAGTCTCAGGAGAATGTTGCTAGCATTGAACCATCAATAGAAGAGTATTTATGTATGCTCTGAGTTATGTGGTCAGCTACAATTGCGTGTATCTCTACACTTGCTTGAAATCGGTATGACATCTGGGATAAAGTAATCTTTCTTTGGATCAAAGCGACAAGTACATCAGCTGTCTCTGCATATTTTTCGAGATTTTCTAGTACGAAAAGATTGATCAATTTGCTTTTTTCCTTGAGAGATTATTAGGTTTGGTTATCAACCGTTTCATATGTTTATATCCAACGCTTTCATTTTCTGTGGGCTTTTGCATTTAGCTTCCTTTGTATCTGGGATCAAATTACCCTGCCCATGATTGGTGCATGACGTTAAGTGAGCAGCTTCCTCCGCTTATTGGGCGATATCACCAATTACTAATCAAGGTCTCTTAAGGCCGGGCAATTTATACCGAGGAAGGCTTTTTTTCAATGGTTTTCTGTACCTGCTTTGTTTGAAACTTTTCATTGTGCAGCTTTATTTTTTATTATGTTCATTGCTGCCAAATCTGTCTGAAACCTGCTTAAATCCATGCATTGGCAAGTAGCCCATTGTTTAGGCAATGAAAGCTGCATATTTGTGAGCATTTTGTTGCTAGCGAATTTGTCATTGCCCCCTAAAGAATCTTAACATGCAATCGGTTATTGCACTTGAAGAAACCTTTAAAGTGAAACTCAGTGTTGGTAAGCTTTGTATTTGAATCACAAGGCCAAAAAGGCCTATATAGCTGGACTAGACAATCTATGTGAGGTAGTTTTGATCCACATTCTAGAGGAAGAAATGTCCAGACAAGTTGAAAGCGGATGAGTTGATCATTTCATTGAAATGCTGTCATTGTTTAACAATTGAGCCTTGTATAGAAACCAAAGCACCCTACGGTACTTAAAACATATATAGAATAAGTGCGCTATAATGAGTTGCAAATTGCTGCTAACCAAGTAAATATTTAGGGTTCAATGGTATAATTTAGGAGTGAAAGTGCAGGGGTTAGTCCCCCACTCTATGAGTTCAAAGTAGGCTATGAACCCAAACCTTTGGTAACCTTCAAATAATTAAAAAATGAAAGCCTTATTGTATTACTGGTGAATAGAGCAAATCAATGCTGTCCAAGGGTGCTTGAGCAGTTGGTAGGCAACTACGTGCTTGCAAGCGAGACATGCTTCAAATCTTGCTAGGCCCGAATGGGGAACTAATTACTCATTATTAAAAAGAGCGAGACAATGCAAGTCTTGTAACTACCTAAGTTCATTATTCATCTCATTTCAAGTTCTATGTGGATAAAATTGGGATGATGTTGTGTAGGATTATATGAGAATAGTTACGGGGATGATAAGGTAGTGTAGGATTTTATGAACATAGTTATTATATCATTTCAAGAATCATGTGGGAAAAATGGGGATGATATAAGGACAGTGTAGGATTATATGAATATAGAAATGGGGATGATAAGGTGGTGCAAGGTTATATGAATATGGTTATTATCTCATTTTAAGATTCATGTGGATAAAATGTAGATGATATGGTAGTGTAGGATTTATACGAATAAACCTATTATTCATTTCATTTCAAGATCCATGTGGATAAAATGGGGATGATTGGTGTCCATAGGATAATATAGATATAGTTATGGGGATGATTAGGTAGTGTAGAATTATATGAAAATAGCGATTATCTCATTTTGAGATCTACATGGATAAAATGACAATGATAGGGTAGCGTGGGATTATATGAATATGGTAGAATTCTTTTGGGGTTGATTGCGTAAAAATATTGTTATATGAGATTTTGGATCTCACTATTGGATCCATTTTTAGGGAAGAAAAAAATGAACCTAGTAGTGAGGTCCAAAATGTTGGATAACAATATATATATATATATATATATATATATATATATATATAGTTAAGTTATTGTCTTTTGACTAGGGCCAGAATCGGTTTGGGATAATTGGAGGCCCAAATCCCTATTTGATACGAGTACTACAAGTATTGAATGTTACCAATTATTATCAGCGATTACCAACAACTACCAAGCCACAACCATCCCAAGAATCACACCAAGGGCCAAGGATGACCCAATTTCCAACAACGACCACAACTATCGAGCCACAAGCAACCCAAGAATTGCACCAAGGGTCAAGGATGGCTCAGTTTCCAACAACGGCCACAATCGGATTGAGCATTGCTTCAACGCCCAAGGATGGCCCAAGTTCCAACAATGGCCACAATTAGCGTTGAGGATGTATGTGGCCACAATTGGCCTCATGCCTTTCCAAAGATTTGAATCTGGGTGGGGCTTGGAACAACCAAACCACTTAACCAATTCACCCAAATTTCATTGCCCAAAATTTTGGGTACAGAGATTTTTACAACCAGAATGCCAAAACCAACGATGAATAATATTCTTAGCCATGCGTTGTGGATTTGCCTCGTCACATTGAACACATGTTTCAAGCCACATGTCGACCTCTGTCGTATTCAATATCGAGCCGGTAGTTCCTTGCAATGGATATTTTTCACGAATAACTTGCTATAGCTTAGTGTGGGAATGATGCTAGAGAGTGGACATCCCAGGAAATGGACTTTGAGACTTCCCACTTCTAACACTCAGCTCACTGTTAGGCTATCATCGTTAGGTGGATAACAATATTTTTATGCAGTCGACTCTAGAAGAATTCTACCATATTTTACATTGTGAATAAACCAAACTCAAAACAAAAATATATAAATATAGTTATCAGGTAAATTGGCCGGTAAAAAAGGATCATTTTCATAATTGTTCCCCTCTTATTTGGTGCATCTTAGGATATTGTTTAGCTTAAATTATGGTTTATTTTTTTTGTATGTATTGATTGGAAGGTGCACAAGTAATCAAAAGGTGTATTGCTAGCATATTAGAGCATTGTTTATAAAGTTTTGGCTACTATATGGCATGGCACGTGTTGTTTGAGACATCACATAGATGTCAGGGCAACACACTTTGTAAATCAGCATATTATGACATGGTTGTGTATGATGTGGTACTTTTTTTCATACTTGGATGCTCCAATGACATGGTAAAGATATTGATGTCCCAGTGGCCTAGTACAAACGTCATACAAATAGTTACATTTGATGGGTGTAACCTATATTGATAGACAAGGGGGTGGGAAGAACTAGTGTCATCTCGTCATTGAGTGGGTGTCAAAAAATGGATGACCTTAAATTTGACGTCCATTGCACTGTCATACGACAACTTTTCTTCTTGTTTGGAGAAGATGATTGAAGAATTGTGATATCTTGGACATACGATGGAGTTTGGAGCACACATTTTTTCTTTAGAATTAATTTTTCAAGATTGATACAATAGTGCAACTAGATTGATGTTGTTCGTCACTAGTTAATAGGCAATTTGTACAGAAGGCATGTGTCAATAATCAACGTGGAACCCTTCAATGGGCAAAACTATGACAAATTCCAGATAGATGCCTCAAGATTGATACATCTTGGTGATTTTCAAATAGATATGTTTAATATCTCTGAGCTAGTCTATAAGCAGTGATATGGCATGGGAATGGCACGCACATTGCTCACGTGGCATGTTATATTGATGTGGTGGGGCTTTATGTTGTATGTATACATACATTGATGATGTAGCATTATAAATGTACAATTACCATGACTATTTGTGTAGTAAAAGCTTTCAGGGAAGCTTTGAGGGGACATGCCCAGTAAGGAATGTGAGAACCCCTTCATGCTTAATCCAAACTTCATATTGTTTGTTAAGCAATTGATCGCAAGGTTACCAAATATGGTATTTTCACACTAATTTTCTGTTTTTTAGCATTTTCCTTAACCCATTGAAAAACGTGGAAAGATAGATGGTTAGATAGTCTTAGGGAGGGATCCCAAGCGGGGGGCCAATATCTCTATAATTTTGCTTAGAGTGGTCCCATGCACCATCAAAAGATTAAAAATTACTAAACAAATATACACACCTTAAAATTAGGAGCAACTATAATGTCCCTCTTTGCTTAATGTTCAATCATTAAGAAATTTTTCTAGCCTTCTCATTCCGAGAGGTTAGGAAATCAAATGTGTACAATGGGAATATAGAATAATTAAATAAGGGCTGGAAAAATCTATTTAATTATTCAATTTAAATATCGGTGGGGGCCACTTAATGTCTCAACTTGGTAATTGTTAAATACTTGCTAAAAGTCTGCTTTGAGCGATCTTGAGAAGGAAAGAAGTCCGATTTTTTTATCAAATTAGAAACTCTCTCTCTCCAAAGGATAAGATTGAGTGATTTTTGATGAAAGAAGAAGTGGATTTTCATTGAAGGATCGATTGCTTTAAATTTGGGAAAAAGATGGCAATTTTTATTTATTAAAAGGATCGATTTGTTTGAGAGGGGTATTCAGAAAATTTCATTTGTTTCTATGTTTCTATCAAGCGATGGAGAAAATCATCTTCAAGACGAAAACATTGAGTATTTGGGACGAAAACCCCAAAGGAGTGCATGAAGACATCTGTGTATCTGTACAAGGATAGGGCGTACAACAATAAAGCAAGTGACTGGAAAGAGTAAGAGCATTAGGTGCTGGAAGGACGTGTTGTCTGAAGGTGAATCGCTGCAATTTTGTGCATCAAATATGGACTGTTATCAAGAATATGTTACCAATTGAAGCCAATGTGGAGTTAAAAGGCTGATTTTTTGTGCATATGCAGCTTGGAGGTCTTCCCATATCAAAGCGTGGAATTACAATAGTCATTCTGGGCATTTTTTCAGTAGTTTTATGTTGCTGCATAATTTATATTTCAGGTTCCTTTTCATTTATGTTCCATTGTTAGAATTCTACAAGTCTGAATAAAGTATTTTGGGCAATTTGTTAGATAATTGAGTAACATAGAAAATTCTGGAAAAATTCAAGAATAAGTGCCTTTTATTATATGAAAGTTGTTTATTGTTCTCTCAAAGCTTTGTGTGCAAATTTGTTGAATAAAGCTATCTATCAAACGAAATTTTTGCATAATCTTTTCATACTTCTGGGAAATTATATTTCAACGGTATCAGAGCCACCCTTCCTGCCAGTCTGTGTGGTATTCCCTGTGCTATTCTCTGTGCATATCAGTTTGAAGGTGATCTAAGCGGTTTCATGTCAGGTTATATGATTGTATGTTAGTTCTAAGGTGTTGCATGTCAGTTTGGAGGATATCCAAATGATTGCATGTGGCTTTGGGTTATTGCATGTTAGTTGATTTAATTCTATGCATTCTAGAGAGATAGGATCACACAGATATTTCACTAGAAGTAGGTCAAGACAGTGAGAAGAAGGCCCTGATTTTATTCCAGTTGTAGAAGAGATGGGTGAAAGAGGAGGTGGAAGCCCACCTAGGGATTTGAACAATCAACTTGAGAATTTATTGACCACATTTGCCCAATAGCAGGGGCAAATCCTACAACAATTTCAAGATCATAAGATTAGAGCCATGGGTCAAATGAGAGTGGATCGTGCTAGATCGAATAGATCAAGCAATGATCATAGCAAAAGTGGTGTTGGTCACGAAAATCGAGATAGAGCAGCCTCTAACGCTGTTAGGACAATGAGCACAAGGTTAGAGGATGAGACACATTTGTGACAAGCCAAATTGAAGAAGAGGCAATTCCAGAGTTGGAGGATGAGACACATCAATGATGATGTTATGGTGGCCTACAATGAATACAGAGCTCTCACACCTGATGTGAGACAATTAATTAATCTAAATCAGTTTATGAATCAGCGAAAAGATAAACCCATATTCAAACTGGAAAGGCAAGAAAGGGGACTCAAAAGACAAACCAATCAAGGCACTCAACCCAAGGAATACAAGGAAGCATTGAATAAGGTTCCTTTACCGACTTTCAATGGAAGCGGGAAAATAAGTGCCAGATTAGGGTGCATAAACTTGACACATTCCTGTCCTTGAAACCTATGGAGGAAGATAAGGCTATACAATTGGAGGAAGATAAGGCTATACAATTTGCTACAATGCATTTGGAGGGTGTAGCATATGACTGGTGGCATCATGGGTTAGTCTCAAAAGATCATGCCTTGATACGCTCATACGAAGAGTTTGTCAATAAATTGATTGCACGCTTTGATCGGAAGGATGTCGAGGTTTATTACAGGGATTTGGCTCAGTTGAAGTAGATTGGACATGTTGAGGCCTACATCAATGAAATCCAAAAAATAGCAGTCATGGTTCTTGATATGTTTGAAAGGCGTGTTACTATGTTGTTTGTTGAGGGTTTGAGTGATAGATTGAGGGGTTTAGTGAAGGCTCATAAGCCTAGTACACTACATGATGCCATTGGCCTAGCCCTTGATTTGGAGACTACACCTCCCTTCGAACCTCAAAGAAAGACCTTCAATGCATTTCAATCAAAACAAAAGGGTTTCAATTAGCAAAGAACCCCCACCGAAACCGGAATAGGAATCTAGAAATGAACTGCACAAGAAAAATTTATGCTTCACTTGCAAGGATCCCTGGGAGCCTATAATATATTAAGTTTGTAAAGTTTACTCCATACAATTTTGATTTTATTAAATTATTAAACCAATTGTATCTTTTGTAATAACACACCATTTTTTTTTCTATATTTGAGGTCCACTATATAATACATACCGTACGTAAGTCCCTACCTTGATTGGTAGTATCCATGTAACATTATACCAACCATGGCAGGGATTCAAATACTGGACTCCCCACAACTATTTCTCATTCATGGAGCTTATCTATACTGCTTTTCAATTGCACAAGACACTCCATTATGTTCTTCCAAAAATTAAATGATGCTCCTTTTTATAGCCCTCAACAAGTCAAGAATTTACATTACCTTAGCTTTGCTATTTTTCCCCATCCTTGGGTAGCCATTTCCCATTCCTTGTATCCATTTATGGGGGAATTATTGGGGGAAGATTTTGCTTGAGGTTGTTAATCTCATAACGAATTAATCAAATTATGAGTGGGTTGCAAATAGCTAATCTTAACCAACACTCACAAACTGGTTTGGTCCACACTCTCAACTAGTCATATAAATCCATACCCAAAAGTGCTAAATATCTAAAAAATTGATTGGTTGCTCAACTAAAGTCAACCAGTTTGTGAGTGCTGATTAAGCTTCCCTATTGCAGATATGCAATTTTCTCGGCTTCATCCAAATAATGCATATCTAGGTTTCATCTACACAAGCAACTAACCCTGCCTTGAACTATTAATTTTAATTTGCATGTTGCTCATCTCTTGGGACTATTTTAGGCATTACTGATAACCATAATCGCCTCTTAACATAAAGTAGCAAACATGGGCATGAGGCTTGAAATGTAGCTTGAAGCTCTCGTTGCAAGTCCACTTTTTTTATGATGATTATTGCTTGATATATTAAATGAAGAAAGTATGGCCCCTCATCTGAGTTTAATTAGATTATTTATATATTAAAAAGTGGATAACCTTGACGATATTACAAAAAAGTTATCAACCGATAGATTATAATAGTCGATTGACCAAGTCTGAAAGCAAGTCAATGAGAATCCCTGACAAAACAATAGTTTGAAGTTAAACTGTTAAAGAAGGCTGCACTCTCAATAAAAAACTCTGCCAAACTAAGATACAAAAGGAATAAATTGCTTGATTTTCAATCCTTCAAGAAGGAAGAAAGCTATAATAGAAATCTACATTTTCAACTAAAAACTCTATCAAACTACGACAAAAAAGTAATAAAGTGCTTGACTTTCAGTCCTTTAAGAAGGAATGATTTAAGCAACCTAGAGGGATCTATGATTTGGGACCAAGAAGCAAATTTGAAACTAATTTTCAAGTTGATGAATGAAGCATTGGAACAAGTTGCATCACATACTAACTCACCCAAGACACACCACCCAAGTAATCCAAGTCTCCAAAAATGTCCAAGGATAAATGCAAATGCATTTTATCATAGATAATAAGATTTTTTAAATCTTTCAACGAACTAACATTATTAGCAATTACTTAATCTCACTCCTTCAAAGTCATTGTTCCCACATTAGCAAGTTAATAAGCGAGTTATCAATCTCCCGGTAGAAATGCTTGAATGAAATTACAAAGAATAGGGGAAGAATAGAACAAATACTTCTCACAATATTTTGAATTCCTCATTTCTCTTACATTTTTTTTTGTTGACGACATTTATAATCAATGTTGAATCTCCCTCAACCTCCTAATTTTGAATTTTAAGTTTAACTGTAAACTTGAGACTGCGAAGGAACATTGAAGATTCTGTAATATTATTAAAATACCAATGGATATTTATCACAAAACAAAAAAATAACATCACCCTCACTATTTCTTATAAGACCACCTGCTCCAAAAATCCCCGAGTTATCTTTCCATGACCCATCAAAAATCAATATGAAGAAATTATTTCAGAACTTGCTAGATAGCTTCAGATCTTGGGGTTCCAATTTGTCAAGAAGGAAGATAATTATCCATGAGCAAGTTCTACTTAATAAGATGTCTTTCCTCACCCACAATCTTCTTTGTTTGTAGAGGACTTTTGATCTAAAAACTTCTTGAAAGAAATTTCCTAAATTCCTTAGGGAAAGGTCTTTTAGAATCCTAATACCTCTAAATTTTTTGTTATTTTTTTTTTCTTTTCTTTGTGATTATTTGATCCAGTATGATTTGGGTCACTATAGCATACAAAACATTACCATTTTTGCACATCCAGGGTTTTGCATTAACATCGATAGCATGCGCAATAGGTTACACACATACGTGTCAATTTATTCAAATCGATTCCATTCCTGCATTACTACACAACTCTTGCAGTGTCAATATTGTAGCTCACAGTGCATGAGTAATGATAGTGATGTCACCATGCTCTTTAGTTATGAGGCAGTTGTTGCCAATTGTTATAACGATTAAACTGACACTTCATCTTTATTCATTATATAATAATGTACACTTCCATTATTTGTAGGTTAGAGACATAAAAGAATGAAGTTAGAAAGTACATAGACACTAGAAATTCAATCTCTTAGATATTGTACAAAGCTTACCATAATACAACTTTGCTATTACAGTTCTATATTGGTTGTCATCGCTTTCTTTCTTTTTTTGTTCTTTGAATACATTGCACTTTCATATTCTCTGTCATTCACAAATTCGTTTCCATTCATAACCCATTAAATCCATTTAAATAGGTTATTCATTGGGTCTCCTCTGAGGCCTTGGATTAGTGGTATTAGAGTATACACACTTCATACCATTCCTGAGTGGTATTATGGTGTATCTTAACTTCATCCTTATTTGTATGCCCACTCATACAAGGTTTGATTATATGAAGCTAGGGCTTGAGACTTGTGAGCCTTCATCATACCTTCCCTCATGCCCTCAAATGGAACACAAATCTTTGACAAATCCAACTTCATAATTGATCCAAAAAATGATAGAGGATGCATTGAAAAGAAAATGAGTAGATTTGGAAGAATGTCATGCACGTTAATGAGCTAGTATTTTTGATCACTTCTCGTTACTTCTTAAGCAAAAAACCACTTCCAACACCTCTCATTATTATCATCCATTTGGACAAATATAATACAAGGTACAAGTCAATCTAGACATCTCTCTACTTGAAGGAAAAATAGATGCAAATGCACTAGATAACTGGCTTATGTTCATATTACGTGGTTAATCAATTCCTTAACTAAGAAAAGATTACATTTGCTCTTTTGAAAGTTTATTTATTAGTAAATAAATGGTGGGAAAACTACCATAATTCACATAAAGATGAAGTTAATATAGACACATATGTAGACACATGGAATGGTTTTGTAGAAGCACTCACATAAATTTATTATCCTGGAAACTATGATGACAAATACATCAAATTATCTCAGTTGCACAAAGGTAAAGAACAATCTGTGCACTAATACATATATATATTTCATGTTTAGGTGTCTAAACTTGGGATTCATGATTCATAGTAAATATGTAGGCTTTTATGATTGAAGAAATTTATAGGAAATTTAAGGCCAAGAGTAAGACAAAAGATTCTAAGTCTTAGACCAAGCAACAATCTAAATCTTTCAAGTAGAATTCCAAGTCAGTGAATAACTTCAAACACCCTCCAAAGAAGAAGCACCAATCGAAAAATGATTAGACTAAACAATCAAAGAATGAAAAATGGTATTCAGTTCACAACTCCAACAGTCATTCCAATGATGAATGTTATGCTCAGAAGACTCTACTTGCATAGCTTGAAGCAACAAGTACAAACACAAACACAACATCATTGGAAAAAGGTAAGCAGATCATGGATTCTGAGCTTAGCACCATGGTGGGTACCGCATAAAAACAAAGGGTGAAAAGATTATTCCACTCTCAAAGGTGGATCAATGCTCAACTAGTATGCTTCATTATTGATAATGGGAGTCGGAAGCCTTGATCTCTCTTTAAGTAATTCACAAATTGAACTTGCCACTAATGCTTCACCCACAACCATACTCTATCAGATGGTTCAATACGGTATCTGAGAAACATGTTACTCAGTAGTGTCAATTGGTGTACAACATTAAATGTTTTCAAGATACAATCCTTTATAACTTCGCTTCATTAAATGTATGCGAATGTTTTAATTAGTCAACCATACATTTACTATCAACGTGTAGTCTACGAGGCAAATCCTATAAATTTTGTCATAGATGTTGATGATACGAGATACCACATACCGGAAGTAGGCCCTAAGATATCACTCATTAGTACCAAACAATTTAAGAAGCTAGTCAAATCTAGTAAAAAGTTTGTGCTTTTAATGATAAGATATGAATGTAAGAAAGTCTTACTGACACCAATTCCTATCGTAGTTTCTCCAACAGTAGCAACATAAGCATCAAAGCTAAAGCTCAAGTTGGAAGAATACAAGGACATGTTTTAGCTACCAAAGGAAGTGCCTACACACTGTTGGTAAAACATACCATTGATTTTATCCCTTTACTACCTCTACCGAATGCTTATTTATACCATAGATCCTTTCTATAGAATGAAGAAATCAAGTGACAAATCCATAAACTTGTTGATAAAGGACATATCAAGCCCAACTCATCACCTTGTGACATCCCAATTATGCTTGTGCCAAAGAAAGATGATACATAAGCATCAAAACTAAAGCTCAAGTTGGAAGAATACAAGGACATGTGTTAGCTACCAAAGGAACTACCTACACACTGTTGGTAAAACATACCATTGATTTTATCCCTGGACTACCTCTACCTAATGCTTCTTTATACCATAGATCCTTTCTATAGAATGAATAAATCAAGTGATAAATCCATAAACTTCATTTCTGATATACACCACGGGGCCTAGGACCGAGGTGTGTAGGGGACAATCGAGTTATGGATATGTAGAGTGAATGTGGGTGAAGTATTCAGATAGAACAATAAAAAAACATTCAAATGGAGTGGAAGTCTTACTTGTAGGAAATGCAACTTCTATTCATTAACAAAGAATAGGGGAGAAAATACAATGGATGTAGAGCATGTATATAAATTAAGTTCACACAAGCAAACTATCTATGTTATGACTGTATACTAGGCATTTGATTACAAGATGTTAAGGCGTTTAGATCATCCTTTGTCATTCCTAAAGAATACATATGTTACAAATATATAACATGCAAAATACAAGAACAATAATAACTACTTTTTATGAATCGGCCTCCATGGTAGGGATAGTAACTAAGTTTCCCTTGGTGGAAATGACCAGAATGATTAATGTTATAACTGTTCCCAACAACCTCCCATTATTGGTGAAAAAAAAGAAAGGCACCATATTGAAATGCTAATGACTAATTGCATTCCAGTTGTCGAGCCACATAGTTAGAGTAGACTCACAGGTGGTTGAGCTGAGGTAGAGCCTGAAGAGTGCATGTAGGTCTGAAATCAAATGTCTGTGAGATGTGCACTCTATGATCTCATGTGATTAGTGTGTGAAAGTCTATGATTAAATGCAAGACTTAAACATAGGATTGTTAGCAAACTCTTGGCAGTGTAATGCGCATGAATGGGGGAGTGGTGTGATCTTTGCATAGAGAAATGCATGAGGAGTGTGTTCGGTTGTGCAAATGCTGCACATGGATCAATTTCCTACCATTACTTTATTAGACCTTCAACATCTATTTGAGCTTGAGACAAATGCATCTAACTTCACACTTGGAGCTTTCCTCACTCAACATGGTCATCTAGTTACTTACCACAATGAAATGTTCACTGCATCGATAATAAAGTATCCAACATATGATCGTGAGCTTTATGTTATTGTTTAAGCATGTAAACATTAGAAACATTATATCTTGGGAAAGGAGACTGTGATCCACACTGATCACAAGCCACTTCAGTTCTTGTAGACTCAAAACAAGTTGTAGCAAGAGCAACATCATAAATTGTCTTCTTATCTTTAACAATTCCATCTAAACATCAAGCATAAGAAGTAAAGTGCCAATTTAGTCACATATTGTCTAAGTCGTCCGCTAGTCTAACTATCTTTTTTGTATTTGACATATGTGGACATGAAGTCAATGCATGTTTATAATTATATCCATTTGACATAGATTTTACATATACCTATCAAAATTTTCTTTGTGATAATTTAGTTCTAGATTTATACTTGAAGGATGGACTTCTATATCACCTTGGGCACTTGTGCATTCCACATGAGGCAAAGAGACATAAACTAATATGGGAACCTCATTTTAGCAAGGTTGTAGAAAATTTTGGAGTTGAAAATAATCTTGTGGTGTTGTAGAAGTGTTTTTTTTGGTCACATCTTAGGTCTGATGTATCCAAATATATCAAGTCTTGTACTACATGTGCAATTGCCAAGCCAATTAACAAGAAGCAAGGTTTGTACACACCTTTTCCAGTTACAACAAGATTGTGGGAATTTGTTTCCATGGATTTTATCTCAAGCTAACCTACTACCAAGCATGGTAATGATTGTGTTTATATAGTAGTTGATAGATTCTCAAAGATGACAATTATCATAACTTGTAAGAAAGTCATATTAGCTCTAGAAATAACTCAATTGTAATTTTAATATGTCTAGATCCACTTTTGAATCCCATAAACTATCATATTTGATAGAGATATAAGATTTTTGAACCATTTGTAAAAGGCAATTTAGTCTATTTTAGACATAAAACTAAATAAATCCACTGCCTTTCATCCACATACTGATGGACATATGGAAGTGGTAAATAGGATAATAGTGCACCTTCTAAGAGTGTATAATTCTAAAAAGCAACACACTTAGGATGGAATTTTATCTTTCATTCGACACAACTTCAAGAAAGCTCTGAACAACTTTACCATACACATCCTTTTTCATGTTTGTTTGGGTTTCCAACTATTGACAACCATTGACATAGCTTATCCTATTCCACCATCAACAATTGAAACTCCTATAGCTCAAAATAAAGTTGAAAAAGCTATTAAATTCATTGAACCCATTAAACACATTCAACAAGTTCAAACCATTTTACAACTAGAAAATGTGAAATGCAAGTAACATGATAATAAACATCAGACACCACACACATTTTAGGTTGGTGATCAAGTCTAGATACACATGTAGACATAAAGATTGATAAATCCTTACCACAAGCTTCATCCTCTTCGATATGGGCCCTATGTCATCATCAAACAAGTAGGAATAACACTTTTGAGCTTAATCTTCTGGCTTACCTTGGGTTGCATCTAGTCTTCAATGCAAAACTTTTACAATATTACTTTCCACCCATGTTGGATACTTTAAATACTGCCGAGTCTCTTCAGTGGACAAAGATCAATCTAGATTGCAACATTCCAATAGAATCATATCAATTCATTGATGTTGGGGTTAAATGAATGCATTGACAAGAGATCTATCTCTTCCAAATCATTAGAGTAGGTCGAGTGCCTTCCTAGGGAAAATTGTTTATATAATTACATGTTACCGATTTGTTCCAACATCTTCTTCCACAACTGCATGTAATGGAGACAATTACTCTTCAATAAGGGGTGATTGATCTAGGAGGCTTTGGGTCACTAAATCATACTGAACATTACCACTATTACACATCCAAGCTTGTGCTAATGTCAACAACAATGGTAGTAAGTTATGCACCTACACATCAAGTTGTTCAAACCAATTCCATTCCTACACTACCACACAACTCATATAGTGTCAATACTATAACTCACAACTCATCAGTTATGGCAATCAGTGATATCACCACACTCTTCGATTATGAAGCAATTGTTATCAACTGTTATAATAGTTCAATCGACAGTTCATCTTCCTTCGTTGTATAATAATACACACTTCCATTTTCTATAGGTTAGAGACAAAATAATGAAGTTAGGAAGTATATAGATACCAAACATATGATTTCCCAGATATTGTACATAATTTAACATAATATAACTTTGTTATTACAATTCTAAATTGGGTGCCATATCTTTCTTGAGTTTTTTTTCTTTAAATACATTGTACTTTCATTTTCTCTATCATTCACGAATTTGCTTCCATTCACAACCCCTTAAATCTATTTAAGTAGGTTGTCCATTGAGTTTCCTCTTGGACCGCAAATCATTATTATCATATTAATAAAACATAAAAAATATCATTACTATGATGACTAATAATGAAGACCTTCTTGAGATGATTTATACACAATAAGATCTTACTTTAAAAAATCCAATTACATCTCTTTTTGGAAGCCTTCAAATACTTAATAATTTTTTTTTAGAATTTTTTATAAATAGAATGCTAGATAATTATGATGATAGGTGTAATCTACAATGACAACATGTGATGTTCATATTTAATAGTTGATTTTAGATTTGATATTCAATTGATTGTTATATAGAGTTTTTTTTGAGAAGTTAATAAAAAATTTGCATTATCATGAATATATAGTGGAATTGAGTTTGGATTCAATTCTTTTCTTTGTAGAAATAATTTTTCAAGCCCAACACAATGGTGCAATTGTCACCACTAAACGAGAAATTTGAAGAAAATATTTAATTTTTATTAATCAATATAATATATGATAAATTTAAAATAGATACTTTAAAATTAATATCTCTTATCATTTATTAAACAAATATATGTAAAATATTTTTATTAATTATAAACACAATGATAATCAACATAATGCATCAAAACTATTAAAAAATTAGTAGGATTAAAAATATTAAACAATGGTTATAAACATTATAATCCCACCAAAAAAAAATTTAATATAAAAAAAAGTATAATATTAAAATATGAAATTTAATTTTGTAGGCAAAACATTCTTATAAGATTAATTTAATTTGAAAAAATAATTCTAAAAGTTTAAAGGATGTTAGAGAAGCAAAACATTCCTATATAAGATGAAGTTAAATTAAGAATTTTTTTTTTAAAATTAAAGATCTTAGAGAAGCATGTAAATAGGTAATAATATGAAATTGAAAAATTAAACAATAAAAGATGACTTTTAAAGTATTAATTAGAGATTAAACAAATTTAAGATCCTTACATGGAATTATCATGGTTTTCTTTAGAGAAAGGGTTATGAGGGAAATTGGTGATGGACATGAAATATCTTGAATTTCTAATTTAAATGGATTATTTTTTAAATATGAAAATAAAATTAAAGTTGAGGGATGAGGGATCAATTGTTATATTAAAAACTTAATTTAAGTTAAAATCGATTTTTATAAAAGTGATTTTTATAATGAATATATTTGTGTTTATATTATCTCAAAGCGTATGATAATTAATTAATTTAAAATTTTTGGATGATTTTTTTTAAATTTTAATAAATAATAATAAATATAAATATTATTATATAAGTAATTAATAATTATTTTTTAAAATAATATGAATGATGTATAATTCATAAATTTTTTGGTTATGCATATTAATTAATTTTTTTTTATGTTAATGTTTTTATGAATTCATTTTTTAGAAAATTGAATTTCATAATTTTTAGATGGAAAGTTTTTAAATCTTAATACATATTAATAAATATAAAGTTGAGTTGTCACTAGAAAGAACAATAAGTGGTTGCAATAAATTTGAGTATAATTTAGAAAAAATAAAATAAAAAATTATATATATATATATATATATATATATATATATATATATATATATATATATATATATAGCTAAATGGAATATTACATGAGAACATGTATGGAATATTCCTTAATATTTGATATTAAATTTTGAAATGCATATTTTTTTTTGCATTTTATTGATTCCTTGGATATCCTATCTTATAGTTCTTTGACTAATAATAATATTTTACTAACTATTTGTTAGTTTACATATTTTTAGTCCTTGCCCAATACTATAGCTTTCACTTAAAACAATTAATTATTTACTTGTAACTAATCAAAATATTGGAATTAATGTATTATTGAAACAACTTTAAAAATTGATATCAATTTTTGAGAATATTCTATGGGATGTTATTGTGAAATATTCCATATACTTATTAATGATTGGCTCAAATTTTTATTAAATTTTATATTTTTTATATTGCTTATTTTAAAAAAAAAGAATGTGACATCACCTTTCTATACCTAACAACGTTATTTTCAAAGACCTCAAATTATGTAATATAATTTACTAATTAAATTTAATATAAATTACTAAAAATTAGTGTGTTTCTATTCTAATTAGAATAACACTGAGATGACTCATTCTTAACTTACTATTATGGAGCAAACCAAATATTTTCAATTGTTTTACTTTATTTAAATTTTTTTAATATTACTAAGAATTATTTTATTAGTATAATTTTTAGACCAATTTACTTTATTTATAATTTAATGCTGATTTTATCTCTTCATTTTTGAAAAAAAAAATAATTTGTAATATTCATTTTTTTAGTATTTTTAAAGACATGGGCTGTAGATTTCTTAACATTATAATTATTAGTTTCATTGTCTAAAATTTTATTATTTATTTAAAAAAAATTGTGCTTTGTAAATAGCACTTTTAATTATGGGTAAGTTTTTATTCTTAATTTACTATTCTAAATCACTCTTAGTTAATTATCATAATCTATATTTAATTTTTAAATATAAATAAAAAATACATCTACACTTTCTAAATAACACTATCTCACTCATTACCAATTTTCTATTCTTTTATTAAAAATAATTATTTATATTTTTTTATAAATGTTTTATTATGTAATATTTTTAAATTATAAAATTATAAATATTTTATTATTCAAATTATATTAGAAAAAAGTATCTATTATTATTATTATTATTATTATTATTATTATTATTATTAAGGTTTCTAAATATTTATCCTAAGCTTTTTAAGGTTTCTAACTCACTTTTTATGGGTCAAAAATTTCAAATAGGCTTTGCTTACCTTGTCTTGTGGCTTTATGAAACATGTTCAATTCTGATGGCCCATACACAAGCTCTATTATCCTAAGATTTTTAAGGTTTCTAATTTGCCTTTTATTAGATTAACATTATATTGTAGCATTTCATAATTATATGAAACATCCTTAAATTGTCATAATACGATTTTTTTAAAATTTTGATCATCTTATTCACAATGTTTTCAATCACATGCTTCTAAAATTCTTCTTTTTATTTTAAATTTTATTTCTAATCATTGTAAATACTTTTTTTTTATTAAATCAGGGTATATTGCAATCCTATAAAATTGTTTTTCAACTAAAATGGTAGGGAGTTTTCCTTTATAGAGTTTGATTGAATACTTTTATCTTTTAGATTTGGCACTTTGGCACTTGTTGTTTAGTGCATTGACATTCTTATAGCTATTTTGGTTTATATTATTTTAGTATAATCCATTTGACTATTTATTCTATTATGTATATTTATATTGACTTCTCAATGATGATAAAATATATATCGAGATTTCATATCCTAGCATGCATTGACTTCTAAGGGAAGTTATAGGCTACCTAGAATCCTCCTCATCATCTTCCTCTTGTTTGTACCCCTATACCCTTTTCATCTGTCTTTTTCTAAAAAATGTAAAAATTCAAAACCTTTATAAAATTTAAAAATTCAAAAATATTACTTTATCCTTGGTCACATATATATGCTATAGAGGTTTTCAAATCCATACACACGTGCTCCTTAGAGTATTTATTTAGATGGGTGTTATATATATATATATATATATATATATATATATATATATATATGTTACACATGAACATTTATATGTCTTGCAACTACATGGCTAACACCCTAGGGGGCATGATCACACTGCAGACATGCTTATCTTAGGGACATCTTCATACAACATATTATCATGATGATATTTTTCTTTACTATCCATTGATCACATTGAGCTACTTTACATAGACTATACATTTATTACTAATCCTTGTAGACAATTTAATTTGGCACACAACTATTTTTCATAATGTTTTATCCCTAAATTATCATATTTGGCCTATTTGTGTATATTTACATATTTTTAGGACTTCTTCAGCCCCACATTAGTCTTCGTTTATCCTTTCAACCTTAAAAGAGCATCTAACACTTATCATAATATATTAATTGGCATCCTTAGACTATACTTCATATGTTATCATACTCCTCATTAAGATATGAACCTCTGTTAATCTCATATCAGACTCACAACTTGTGTGAGTTTGCCCTAGGTAGCCAAGTACCTTGTGTGAGTTTTCCCCATTTGTAATTGAGGTCCTTTTATTGGAAATATTGTCATTGATGTCAAAGGTTTAGTATTATTGGTGATAAAGGCCCCATTGCATTTAATGTTGTTTATCTTGGCTAATATGAGTTAATATTTATTTAATAATAACGAATATATTTTTGGTTGCATATGAGACAAAATAAGGGCCCATGGAGAAGTCGAAGAGCCACGGGGTAAAGACAAAAGAAGGATGGGACGCATTTTCCCATGAAGAGTCATTTTGGGGAATACCAAGTGTCAACAAGTGAAGACAAAAGAGTAAGGGCAAATTTCTCATGAAGGGACACTTTAAGGAATACGAAAAGTCACCAAAGATAAGGACAAAAGTGGGAAGGACGTTTTTGGTCATGAAGGGTCACCACATGACTTTTCAAATGCTTGGATATGAAGGGTCATCCAAGATTGGCGCCATTTTCCATGAGTATTGAAGGGTCACAAAAGGGGAAGGCCAAAGGTCATTTGGAAAGCTATAAATAAAGGCTTGGGTAGCCATTTGTAATATGGGTGTGAGAGGTTGATTTGATATTGTGATATCTAGCTTAGAAGAGCAATTGTGAGAGATGAATATGATTTATATTTGTTATATCTTGCTTAGAAGAGCAAAAGGTGAGAGAGAGGAAGGAGATGTTGTATTGATCTATCATTTGTTGAGAGAGCAACATTGAGAGATAGGTGTGTGGTATACACAAAGGGGTTGCTGCTCCTGTGGGTTGGTGCTCGGCAAAGGGGTTTGAAGCTCCTGTGGGTTGGTGCTCACGAATTGTAGCTGAGGTTTGTACTTGGCAAAGGGGTATGGTGCTCTTGTGGGGTTGTTCTCACGAATATATTTGAGATTGATTCTCCATGGTTTTTCCCACATTGGGTTTCCACGTTATATCTGGTGTCTCTCTCTATCTTGTGTGATGCTTATTGTTTGAGTTTTATTGCATATCTTGAATGTTTGATTAAGTGCTATTTGATAAAGGGAAAGTTTTATAAGATATATAATATACTAATTCACCCCCCCTCTCAGTATATTTCGTGCTTAACACCTTTTACCTATTTCCTATGATCACGAATTTTTAACTTTGCTCCTTATTATTTCTAAAGTCAGCCTACACACGTGACTTATCCAAAAGAACCCTATATATATCATTGCAGGGAAAAATTAAATCAACAAAGAAAGAATCAAGGGGATCATTGAAAATAATAGAATATCAAATTATCAAAGATCAATACCTAGAGCCAAACATCAAGCTTCATTATTCCTCCTACTCTTGTGATAGAGTTATTTATCTTGGTCTCTTATCACCATGTTGTACCAAATGGAGGTTTTATATTGCATTGTAATTGTACCATCACTTTTATATAAGATAAGGTTAAAAACCTTTGCTTGAGCTATTCCATTTACAGTTACTTAAAACTATGTAGAGGTCTAATTTTAGTATGTGGGATATACAGTTTGTAATTATGATTAGGTGGTTGCCTAACTCCATAAGCCATTATTTATTTTGAGTGTAAAGCAAGGTCAAAGAGAAAGAATCAATAATTCAAAACATTCTTACCAATAAAATAGTGAAGTGAGCATACAAGAAGATAAAAAATCAGTCATTGAAGTAGTCATATAAAAATAATAGTGCGAAACCATACACATGTTACATTTAAAAACATGATTTGCCCAACATGATTCTACCTATCTAAAATCCACATAGAGCACAAGTTTGCCCAGGATTCCCATATTTGAAGAACAGAGAACAAACGATCTACACAACCATATTCTAGATCTAGATATCTGTTATAACAATCATGTGTGATTATTTATTATACCTTTGTACTTACTTTTATAGCCTACTTCATATTGCTTTGTCTTGTTATTATTAGCCAATTGGGTTTATCTTAATTTTATACTTTCATAGTTATATATATATTTTAGATAGTTACTTTGCTTTTGACTAGAGCTCCAACTGGTCTGGGACACAATCAGGGGCTCAAATCCCAAGTGATCATCTATCAAAAGTACCAAATTTACCAACAATGACCACAACGAGCTCAAAAATACCAATAAACTACCACAACTGGCCTAAGAATACCACCAATGGCCACAACTAGCCCAAGAATACCAATGATCGACCACAACCAACCCAAGAATGCCAACGATTAGCCACAAACAACCTCTGATACCATATTGAGATTTGAACCTAGGTGGTGCTTGAAACAATCCAGTCACTTTACCAACTCACCCACATCTCATCGGTTATTTTCATAGTTATATTATTAGGTCTATTCATTGCAATATTTTATTCATTATTTTGTTTAAAATGTAAACATAAATGATGAACCTTGACATTTGCTTACATTCAACCTAAAGTTTTTCTAACTCTTACTCCTATTAAAGGTTTTAGTCTAAATCTATTTTTTATATTTGCATCTTACATTTATTCATTTGTTAACCATGGTTAATTACCATATTATACTTGTAACAACTTGAAGGAGTAAACCATGTAATGTTACTATTCCCTCTTTTGATGTTCAACATTGGATAAGCCAATATGTTTCTATTCAAGCTTCTAATGCTGCTCCTCCACTTTATAGGATTCAGATTAACAAGTCTTACACTATAATATATCAATTGTAAAAAACACAAGCTAAGATATTTATCCTTGAGTTACATAAGTAATCAACGGTTTTCAAAAACATGTTAGGAGATACCTTGCAAGATGATAATTTACCAACCAATAATTAGCTTGTCTATTTCACAACCTTTGTTAGCACATTAAAAAATAGTGAACACCTCATTATTTTAAACTTGAAGGAGTAAACCATGTAATTTTACTATTCCCTCTTTTGATGTTCAACATTGGATAAGCCAATATGTTTCTATTCAAGCTTTTAATGCTGCTCCTCCACCTTATAGGATTCAGATTAACAAGTCTTACACTATAATATATCAATTGTAAAAAACACAAGCTAAGATATTTATCCTTGAGTTACTTAAGTAATCAACGGTTTTCAAAAACATGTTAGGAGATACCTTGCAAGATGAGAATTTACCAACCAATAATTAGCTTGTCTATTTCACAACCTTTGTTAGCACATTAAAAAATAGTGAACACCTCATTATTTTAAACTTGAAGGAGTAAACCATGTAATGTTACTATTCCCTCTTTTGATGTTCAACATTGGATAAGCCAATATGTTTCTATTCAAGCTTCTAATGCTGCTCCTCCACCTTATAGGATTCAGATTAACAAGTCTTACACTATAATATATCAATTGTAAAAAACACAAGCTAAGATATTTATCCTTGAGTTACTTAAGTAATCAATGGTTTTCAAAAACATGTTAGGAGATACCTTGCAAGATGATAATTTACCAACCAATAATTAGCTTGTCTATTTCACAACCTTTGTTAGCACATTAAAAAATAGTGAACACCTCATTATTTTAAACTTGAGGACCTACCTCCTAAAGACACTTTAGACAAAAATCCTCCTTTATAAATTCAAGCCAATATCAATTGACAAGGAATAAAGAGGGACTTTTTAGACAATAATGCAGGATTAAACATATGTATTGTAGCCTTTCTATAATCAATAGGCATTGATCGTAAATATTTATCACCCTTTGAAATAATTATTAAAGAATTTAATAATCAAGCACAAAATACTATAGGAACAATTGTCCTAAACATAAATCTTGGGCCTAAGACTCTACCAATGAAATATCAAGTCATATCTAGTGATGTCAATTACAATATTCTGTTAGGAAGACCATGGATCCATGCTGTGAATGCTATACCTTCCACATTACATAATTTCTTAAATTTTACTCAAGAAGGATGTGCATACACCATGCCTATAGATGACACTCCTTTCCGTTGTTGTAGGTAAGTTGAACCTGTAAAAGTTACCATACCGGAGCTCAACATCAACCAAGAGAGAATCATAGGTCCTTAACAACCTATTCCGACATAAAGAGCATACCCATATGTCATGAAGGATTCAATTAAAAAATGATGAAAATCAAGGATAAGATGATGATAAAGAAACTAATTAGATAAATGCACAATTATCCAACATTAATTTCACATTATCTGGACCGACAAAGTATCTTGATGACATGAAAACATTTGATATTGCCTAGATATATTGTCCTCCCTAGGATTGTGGGTGATTCTTCCCACATCTATGCTTAATACTGGTGCACCTCAAATTGATAGATGGAAACAACATGCAAGGGTCAATAGTTTGAATATTGAACAACCCAAAAAATCTAGTCCTCCTCCACATCTTTGCTTCGAAAATAATAACACAAGAACATTCAAATATACAAAATAAGAACACTTAGCCATAATGAAGAAAATTAAAAATATCAATAAAAAAATGGGAAAACCAACATTGATACAAATGTGTCCATCGTACATTTTTAGAAAATAAGAGAAACACAAGCCAAAGAAATAAGTGATTATGCCTTAGCATATACATATTTTGAGCCATTTAACAATGTGTCATGCAAAAACAAAATATATAATGGAACATTAAATACAAACTACAAACACCACACATGAATAAAAAAGTGTACAATCATTCGAAATCCAACACCATCTAAAATCAAGACACCACATCAAATACCAATCACATGGTTCCATTACCCTTTTAAACCTGCTAATATTACGCTTTAAGAAGAAAAAAATATGATGATTATTAAAAAATTATAATAATTTATTACTAAATACCCATACTACATGGATTGATGATTATAGTAATTGATGATGGGTATTTAGTAATTTTAGTATTTATATTATTTGATGATGGATGATACTACAATTACTAAAATTATTATGATGGATGTACGAATTCAACATCCATCACCCACATTCATGAGTTGGTCTGTGTTGATCAAATGAGCTGTTATCCTTATTTGTATAGTGATTTGAGTGGATGCAAGTTTGGACTGGCAAAGTGTTAAAGTGAAGCATTGTGCTTTTTGTACCGAGTTGTTATGGGCAATGGGCATGTATCCTTGCAACATCGTGTAGGTGTGTGTGAGCAGTTCTATTGGTCTTATATTTTATGAAGTAGGGGATGGATTATCCTAGGCAAAGAGTAATTAGACCTTAGGAGGGAATTGTTCATTGCAATCATTTGAGTGGTTTTGAGAATTATTGATTGAACCTGACTCAGTGGTTATAGTGTATGAGGCTATTTTGCCTCTTTATTATACTTTAGGCTATTTTATCTTGTAAGAGTAAATAAAATACACATTCTCCTAGTTGTTCTTGCATGGTGTGAATGATCATGTGTGTTTGAGTTAATTTACTAATCTTTACAAGTGTTATGTTTGACTTCTATTGCTAATCCAATAAAATATAAGTAGAATACCATTGTGTTGTGGATGTTCTTATGTAGGTAAACATTGAAGGCATAGTCTGTAGTTCTCATAGAATTCCATTCTCATAGAAGGATACGAGTGAGAGTAGCAATGCCACACAATTTTTAGCTCCATTGATCTAGCCCCATGACAGTTGGTATGAGAGAACATGGTTTGTGTCTTGGTTAGGTTGTGTTTGCCTAGTTAAGCTATTTTGTACACCTTACCCTGTCGAGTCTTTCTAGTGTGTTATGTCTGAGTCAGTATGGCAAGAGATCCATCTAAAATATTCCTCAATAGTGCGATTGATAGAGTTTGGGAACAAGTTAAGGATAAAGGTGAAGGTGGTAGTAGTCACCATAAAAGTAAGTCAAAAGTTGATGCTATAGAAGAAGGCCTTGTTGAGAAAGTTGGTGCCTAGTTCTAATTTATGGAAGAGCATGTGGGTATGAGATTTAATGAGCTTAAGGATAAGGTTAAAACTATGCCATAGACAATCATGGAACTTACAGTAAGGTTGGAGGAGAGCTTGGTGTTCTAGACTAAGTTACAGGATGAAGTGACTTTGTGTCGATCAATGATTCTAAGTTTGGTGAAAGCAGTTGAAGGAACTATAGTGTTACAATGGTTTTCAAGATGATCATCTTCTAGAGAATTTATTCTGAGACATGGAGGAGTACTTGACAGGTTTGGGGGTACTGTTAGACACACAAGAGGTGTGTGTTATGGTAAGGTACCTCACAAGTATGACAAAGGTTTGGTATAGAACCTTTGATAATGACATTACATCAAGGAGTTATAAAAGGAAGTTTGACTCTTGGGAGGATCTGAATAAATCCCTTGGGGATGAATTTTGATGAGGGAATGCAACATGGTCAGCTAGGACCAAGTTGAGTTAGCTAAAATAGATTTAGGAGATGAGAGAGTACATTGATTATTTATAAAGCCTTATGTTGGAAATCACAAACACATCCAAGGTAGATTAATTATTCTAATTTACTCATGGTATTCTATCATGAGCTTAGGTGGAGCTCTATCACCATGAAGTGTCCAAATTTAGCAAAGTAATTATTATAGTAGATCATCTCTTTGATTTTAGGGATGGGTTTTCATCTAAAAGAACCTTGGACTCTTGTACATCCATGGGTGGAGGCATTGGTAAGGGGTTGAGTAAGTCTTTAGGGAAGCCAATGGGTGACTAGGGAAGGAAAACTACTCTAGAGTTATCAGAGAGATATCAAAAGTCTTGGAGCACCTCCAAAGGTGGTAAGAAGAAGTCATAAGATGAGAATCAATCATGAAGCATTTCTATTTGAGGTGTTGGATTTGTGGTGTAGATCACAATAGTAAAGATTATCTAAAGTGACATGGGTGTTTATAGTTCAAACGGCGTAACCAGATGAATTATGTGAGTAGACAATGTGTGTGCTTAGGGGGATCAATACTAGGTGAAGCTTGGGTCCAAATATGGTTTCTATAACTTATTGGACTGGATATTATGGAGGTGGTGATCATGTGTTTGAAAACCACTATGCTCATGGAATCAAGCATGCCCTATAATTATGTTGTTAGCCAAATAGTGTTGTAGCTTGGCCTCCAATCCTTCAGAGGTGTGAGAAGGTTTAAAGTAGTTACAAGTCATCTAGTTAGTGCTGAGACATGAATTTATCTGAAAGGGTAAAGTGACAATTTTTTCCCATATTGAATATCTCTTTGTGTTGTATCCATTGTAGCTGTGTGTGGTGAAGACTATGCAAAGGAGTTAGATAGGAAAGATGAACATGTGATTATTTGTGAGTATGTAGAAGACTATAGGAATTAGTGAGAAGCTAGTGTTTCTTACATTTCTTGTTTACAGTTGGGATGTTAAATAGGAACAACAGGTTCCTTTTCCCATTGATGTGAGGTGGCTTCTTCATAACCAAGTAGTATGCTCAAGGGGATATAATCTTATTTGTCTATGAGAAGATCAATTAATCATCATATCAAGTTGGCTATAGAGGAGAGTCCTTTGATAAGGGCTCCATTATTGTTATTTGGACATGAGATGGTTGGTCTAAAGAGTTGTCTTCATCTATTGTGATCTTGTTTTGGAACATCAATACTATTATAGAGGAAGTTTGATGGTTCACTTAGGATTCTCAAGTTTTATAGAGTCTTGAACATGTTGATCATAAGGAACTAGTTTCCTCTACCCCTCATCAAGGGTTGGCAAGATCAAGTTGATTTTGAATTTGTTAGATGTGGCTTGGGTAGGTAAACTTGTCTATTTGTTTAAATTGTTAGAGATTCAATTTGTTTCTTAGTTATAACCATTTAAAACATTTAGTCACTAATGAATCCAAACCAATTCAGTTCCTACCTAAGTGCCCTTCTACGTACATGATGGGTAAACCAAATCAATAGTTGGAATAGTTTATTGAGGTGAAGATAGTGGGTTATATGAAAATATGAAGCAGAGGGAGTTTGTATAGTACATAGGAATGGTGGTTTGTCACCAAGATGAGATAAGTAATAATCCCTCAAGATCTAGAAGGATAAGGTCAAGGAGTTGGCCTTGGTCTCTTGGCTCTATGTTGAGTCTGAATAAGGGTCATGTTGGTCTCTTGGCTTTGTGATGAGTTGGAATAGGATAGCTCATCTAGGTTACTTATGGAAGAGCTGTGCTAACATCGAGGTCATCACCAATTTTAAGTGGGGGAGTATATGATGGATGTAAAAATTTGAAATCCGTCATCCGCATTCACAAGTTTGTTTGTGTTGATCAAGTGAGCTGTTAGCCTTCTTTGTGTAGTGATTTAAGTGAACACAAGTCTAGACTGGGAAAGTGTTAAAGCAAAGCATTGTGATTTTTGTCTCAAGTTATTGTGGGTAGTGGCAATGATCTGTGCAACATCATGTGGGTGTGTGTGGGAAGTTCTATTGGTCTTATACTTTTTGAAGCAGGGGCTAGATTTTCCTAAGTAGAGATTAATTAAAAATTAAGGGGGAATTATTCATTTTAATCATTTGAGTGGTTTTGAGCATTATTGGCTAAGTCTGACTCAGTGGTTGTTGTGTATGAGGCTATTTTTCCTATTTATTATACTTTAGGCTATTTTTTCTTGTAAGAGTAAATAATACACATTCTACCAATTGTTCTTACATTGTGTGAATGCTCATGTGTGTTTGAGTTGATTTTTTGATATTTTAAAGTGTTATGTTTGACTTCCAATTCTAATCCATTGAAATAAAAGTAAAATACCAATGTGTTGTGCATGTTCTTGTATAGGTAAACATTAAAGACATAATCCATAGTTTTCACAGAGTTCTATTCTCATAGAGGGACTCGGGTGAGGGCAAGCATTGCCACACAGTTTTTAGCTCTATTGAGTTGGCCCCATGACACATATTATAACATTTTCATTCCATTACACTTTTGTTTACTTTGTTATACTTTAATATAGTTTCAATACACCTAATTATCTACTTGATAGTGTCACCACATATTTTGACTTCCACTATATATGATATATAAGGACTATGGCACTTAATTATTTGAATTAAACATTGGATTTATGCCTCATTAATTATAGTGATTCTCTCATTGATGATCTATGATTTCTTCACTTATTTCATGCCACCTTTAACACATCCTCTATCATATCTATACATTCATGATTACACTTTGAGTGATACATATTGTAGACATATATACTTGTTACTATACTTTTGATAATGTTAGTTTTTACTAAACTTTAGCATACATGACTTGTGTAAACAAATATGAATCTTTTTCAAATTCTCTCCTAGCCATTCATTTACCTATGGTATCAGATTTCCTAATTTTTTGTCATTCACATAAATTATCTCCCTAGTATGTGTATAAATATTCCATTATCCTAAGCAGACTTTCCCCTGATCCTAAATCATTGTTTCATGTATCTTGGATGTTTCTCACAATAGTTAGACATATCTAGTTACCAAAGTCATCCACCTATGATATATCCATTTGTATACCCTTTAACAACTATTTTACAAATTCAAAACCTTCCCATGGGTCAACCCACATGTGTAACATGTCAGTTATAGAGGGAAATTACCCAAAGAGACTCTTATATATACACATAAATACTAAGCTAATTGTTATCTAGCACCTACCTACAAAAGTAATTACATAGTGAGGAATATATCTGCACATCACTGAGGCATTACCCTAAACATACAAATATGTAAAATCCTCAAAAGAACAACTTCCAAGACAAATGTGAATACTATTTCAAGGTAAAAATCATAGATAGATGGTTTGACTAGATTGATTCCTTTCCTTTATTCACTTTTGATTCAGGTCCTCCTTGATTGATGGGAATAGAGATATAGGGCTCGATTGAGAACACCAAAAAACACACAGTCGAGTAACACATCAAACTCCAAGTCTATTTCACTCCCTTTCACTTTTCCCTTTCCCCTTTCTACTTTCCTATTTTTAGTACCAAAATCATGAAGGTTCGATAGTGTGGAGGTTTAACTTAGTGACAATAAACCATTGGAAATAATGTTGCAATAATGGGAGTTTATTCTCTTGGATAATGCTAGAATGGAAGTCATGAGGAATGATCGAATGGGAGTGAACATCTAGAGCTAGTAATATAAAATATTGAGCACACACATAGTTATGTGGGAGGACTATGTGTAGTTTGATCCCTCTTCAGTGTATTGGAATGTATGAAACACTTAACCATTCAATGGGGGCGGTTGAAATCCACTCAACCCATCTTATGTGACCCATCTTTACAATAAATAACAAGTGTCAAAAGTGGAACTAGGGTTTCAAGGTGAAGGAGTTTTTTTTTTGTATCTACACACAAGATCAACCCACTGACATGGATCATGAACCATATTGAAAGACAGGTGTAGTGACATAGCATGGAATAAATGTGTATAAACATAAAGGATGATTATGTTAGAAACAAAAAAATCTAGCTACCATAGGCATATACACATTACCAAATTTGTCCAGGTAGGTCATGATAGTCATTTTATTGATCCAAGCAACCATAAACCCATTTGAGATCATTTTTGACTAATGTACATTGTCAAACTAGAAAATAATTGAAATAATCTAAGCACCCGATCCTCTTGTTATTTATATAAATAACAAGTGTAATAGATCAATCTTACTCTACCTTTTACATTTAAATTTGCTTAATTTAGACATATCTTATAAATTCTCAATTATTTAAAAGTTTTAGCTTTTTTAGACCATTAAATCCAAAATAAGATAAAACATATTGGTCAATGTGATCCTTGATTTGAATAAAACACACCCTATGTCCTTGAGGGTTTCATATACCTTTTTTGAGATAGATTTATGCATTAGGGTTTTAAAAATGATTTTTGATTTCCTTGTATTTACATAAATAAATCATAGCTACAATAGATATACAAAGTTTATATTCTCTAGTTAAAGCTATGCTTATCAAAATTACATGTTGATTTCCTAAAATATGTAATATGTTTTACAACCATGTAATGAAATGCGTCAAACTCACATGAAATTAAATTTAGGTTGAATTAATGATGAAGTATCCTTAGCTCTCCTTAGTAACTCTTATTGTCTAAATATTCAATATGAGGTACCTCTAATCTCTATTGACGTCAGAGGGCATGTATGAATCCTTTTCCTCCTCCCCATAGACCTCAAAGTTATGTTACCTACCATATCCCCCCCCATTATTTTCCCTAAGATTATATTATATTCTATAGTCCATGTTATTACAATTAGAAGATGTAGGGTCCCCCGCCATGTGTGGAAAAATAAATCTAGTTAGAATGTCCCTTCTCATCCCCCTTCACCTCTCATCATTCCAACTCATTAAACTAAAGGGTATGATATCATTGATTAACTTAAAAATACCTAAAGCTAAAATTTCCATATTAGATCTACTTACAAGGTCAATTATCTATAAGTATATCCTATATGCCATATTACACGACACAACTATACCAAATTATGTAGGATCGACCTAATTTGAATCCTTGTTGTTAATACATTGAATAATAGTGAAGAAATGATATGTTTTGAGAAGGAAGACTTGCCTACTAAACATAAATAGATCAAAATCTCCCATTATTCATTTAAGTCAAAATTTTAAATAAGGGAGTCAAATGTGTCTTGATATATTATTGTTCAGGATTGAATATATGCAACATCACTTTTTAAAAAACACTGGGTGTCAATATGGAATCTATTTAAAAAATATATTATAACATCAAACATTTTGAAAATATTATTTTCCAAAATCTAGGATCATTTACTTTGGATATCATAGTAGGCCCTAAGACATTATCTACCATGTTTTATGTGATGCCAAATCACTTTCATTAAAAAATAATCTAGGTAGACCATGGATCCATGCAATAAAATCCATACCACCTAGTTTGAATTGGTGTTTAAAGTTTATACATAACATATGTTTATATATATGACCTATGAATAATCAACCTTTCAAATATTGCAAAGTACCAGAACCTAGTGATGGAACTAATCCAAAATCAAACACTTTTTAGTCTATCATAATACCTCCATCAAAAAACATTCCATGAGAAAGGATACATAAATATGAAATTTAGGAGTCAATAAAAACAAATAAAAATGAGCTAGTTCTAGATACAACAAAGGAAAAAAAAGAAGAGAAGATACCATATATTCCTTTATTACTTAATTCAGAGGATCCCATTTAGATATTTATAAAAGAAGATGATAACAATGATGATGATAATGACATCCCAAAAAACATAGATGATTATTTGTCTCATATAAAATTTTCACCCATTAGTCAAGGAGATTACAATATTATTCCAAGGTAGTAAGCAATGATAAATTGAATAAGGGAAAGACAACCCTTCCAAACACTCTTAAGGATACAAATGAAAATACATTTTATAATATAAATTTATGACAAAATACTTCAATGATAAGTGCTCCATTGAAACAATTCTTTGTCAAATGCATCATAACTAGATAAAAAGAGGCACATCACATTGCAAAATGCATCATAGGTCAACACCAAACATTTATGATTGAATCAATAAAAAATGTAGAGATCATGGATATAGAATCAAATATTAGACTAAAAAGTAAAAATTACTAGTGCATAAGATAAACTAAGTGATACCCTCTAGATGTTACTTGATAAGCATTTGATTGATCTACCTACCAATAGCTATAGAGATATGGGTAGATTATCAAGTCAAGGAGGGATTTTTTTTTTTAATATCATAAAATAATTAGGTATACAAGATATTTGTGCAACATTGTACAAAATATTAAAATTTTTAAGGATGAAGGGGTTGTCATAGTAATTGAAATACAACATATGCCACTCGTAGTGGTTTCTAACAAGAAAAAATATAGAAATAGAGCATATAGAGAGTTCAAATGTCCATGACATGACATATCGACTATTACGATGTGCATTAGGGGTAATTATCAGTGAGATATTCAAATCGATGAGGAAGAGGGAAAATATAAGTGTATCATTACATTTTGACAACAATTGGGGCATAATGTAGATGAATTAAAACACAAAATACATTGTGACAAATCTATCAGACATATTAAATTACCAATATCTTGTGGGATATAGGTTGTTGATACCTTGATATTTGTGATGTGCCTTGGAAGCCAATTATGGGATACATGTGGACATTAATGGTTAAAAAAAATGTAGGCTAAAATCAACATTAAAAATAAATACATAGCCTTCTTGTATGAAGTAAATATAATAAAGATTCAACATGATGGAAATAATGAGCTTAAAAGGTAAATGACTCAAATAAAAGTGATAAGGTATTATCTCATAAGACAAATTGTGAAACTTCATATATAACTGAAGAAAATGCTATACACATGCATAACATTGAAGAAAGAGAAAAATAAAATAATAAATAGAATGATGTACAAAAATATGATGATGATAATGATGGTGAAATATGGGAATTCAATTAGATCATATATCCAAAGTTTAGTACTTTATCATTGGAGTCAACATATGAGTTTACGCATCCAATGGATGCCATCCTAAGCCTCTGAACTTCACATAACTTACATTAAAAAATTAACAAATTGAAAATATGAAAAAAAGAAGATAAAATACTAGGACCTATGCATGATAAACATTTCTAGTTTACATGATTTATGTTAATTTTGATTTATACATGGTAAATTACATATCCTATTTATCTATGCACATGCATTTCATGGTATACAAGATTGGTAAACCTAGTGGGTGGTATCCTTCCTCTCAGATTTATCTCCCTATCAGTCAACCATAGGGGGGCCCTTCAGACATAATTGCTATTTATTCCATTGAAATTCAAATGCAGGACATTCCTATACCTAGGGGCTACCTTTCTAAATTGAGGGCATCTTGGTACATCTTCACAAGTTACATCTTTCTATGACTATTCCATTGATCACGTTAATCTACTTACAATTATAGCACATATATTGGTATTATGTATAATACTTAGAGTGATATATTCTATGGATATTATACTTTACCATGTGTGATGATGTCATGGATTGATTATATAGACTAGTCTTATGTGTTTTGTGCATGATTGATGTTGTTATGTGTTACATGTTGGGATCCCTGATTATGTGACTCTTATTATGCATAACATTAATTGTTCATTATGTGACTCTTTACATGACATTGAGTGTAAATTGTGTAACTCTTATTCTATGTGACACTAATTAGTTTATATGTGGCTCTTACTTTGCATGACATTGATTGACCTATGTGTTGTTCTTACTCTATATGACATTAAGTGTACACTACATGACTCTTATTTTGCATGACATTGAGTGTTATCATGCATGTTTATATGAATGATTATGTTCATCATGGCCATGAAATTGAGTGTGACTACTGTGGATACATATAGGATTTTATACTATGCTTATGATGCCATGATCCATATCACACATTATCCTACTTGTGTGCAATTTCATGATACATATCATGCATATTCTACATGGTTATTACTCATTGCTTCCAAAATAATTACTATGATGACCATGAATGTATGCCTCATTTCTATATCTATTTTTCATGACACTTGTATGCCTATGGATACCTATTTCACATGTGTTCTAAAGATCTAATATTTCTTTGATGACATAATCTCTCCATATTAGTACATGATTTACATGCTTACATATTTTCTAAATAAAATGCTGCATATAAATTCTTTATTTTGATATGAGTGATTCATAGTAAATACCACACATCAAAAGGGGGCATACACAATGGGATTTTCATATAGATTCAAGCCTCCATAAATAGATAGTTTAAATTTTGGTATAGATTGACTCAGATTTTGGCTCATATTGTAGATGATATTTTGTGATCATGTAGCACCTCAATCTTGTACACTTGGAAAAATCAAACCTTGGTTGTTCCTCTTAGTTATATACATGCCTTAATTTTATAAGCCTCACATTTGCTCTATCTTATACCCCTTGGCATATCTCTTAGTTTGACTAGCCTTATATTGATGACATAGACATCCCATATTTCCCATAATGCTTAAAATGTACTTATCTTACACCTCTACAAGTTTTAAGTCTATGTTTACTCTACTTATCCATGGACATTAGTGTTTGGGATAGACATTAGTGTCAATGATATTATCCTAATTAGACGCAAGTGTCAAGTGCCCTAATGTCATCCAATTTATAAATGAAATGTATTACAATGGTCAGCCTCAATGCTTTAATGCAAGTTATCTCCTGATAAGAATGGTATAAATATAATATAATTCTTAATTAATTAATCAAATATAAATACCTAGTAATTAGATCAAAAGAGTACTAAAAAATCATTCAATAAGAACTCAAGTTACTAAAATATTTCCTATTTTACCCTATTATGATATTAGTGTTGACCAAATTTGACTTTTAGGTTAAATTGGGACCCCTTGTAGACACCTAAATTTCATTTAGTGTTTAAATTCACCTTAATTTATTTAATCATTCTTCCTAAGTCTATTAATCATTCTTATTAATTTAATAATTAACATTTCTTCTTAAAATTAGTTAATTGATTAAGTCAAGTATTTTGACAAAGTCAATTATGCACATTTTATTCTTTATTTTTAATTATTTAATCCCCTATTTACCAATTCAAACTTTTCCCACTTTTTTCTCCCTCATTCCAACCAAATCTATGAAAACCTCCACTTCCTATGACTCCTCCATTGAGTTGTCAATCCATTTTGACTACGTCTGCTAACCAACCCCTACTTTTCTTCACCTAGTTGAAATAGTCTCCATCCTCATGGATGAGAACTCATCCTCAATTGTTGATAATTTGAAACCTTGGAAAAGTCCAATTGATCCTCCACCGTTGGATCATTTTTTAGGCTTCTATAAATAGGCTTTCAAATCTCCATTTTCAATCATCCTCTTTTGAAATCATAATCATCCTCTTTTGAAATTATAATCATCATATTTTGAAATCACAATCACCCAATTTGAAATCATCGAATCCATTTTTTGAATGAGAATCCTTTGCCATCATCAATCATCCCTTTTAGGATAACTACATCTTATCTGATATTCACACATAGACATTGTCTAAGTGGGTTGTGTAGGCAATGTTTAGAGACATAGGGTCTCTAGGGTCAACTCAACCACTTTCACTATCACCCTTTTTAATAAAATCTTGCATCAAAAGTGAATCAAAGTCATCCCTTTTGCATCCAAATGCTGCTTGTTCTCCTTTTGCATTGGAGGAGTGAGCACCACATTCTTAATAGAGCAAATCAGACTCAAATCACAATGGAAGATTTTTGTGTTTAAACTGTGAAGGTTTTGATTATTGTCTTCTGCATTTTTTGCTCTAACTTTGGTAGAATTTAGCTTAGAATAGACTTGTTCTTTGTCTTTGCACTTTTTAATTCATATATTTTTGGCATGCCTAGTGGGACCTACCCACATCTTTTTAATATTCTTGTTTAATTTGTGCACTTAGATAATATTGCTTTCTTGATTTTTATTATTTTTTGTCTATCTCTTGCATTTAATTTGTGTGTTTTTTGAGCTAGTATGGACTACAGGTTATTGTCTAGGATTTTGTGTTCAGTTGTTCATTTTTCCTACATAACAATGATTTCAGAGCACATTTAAATTATTTCGTTAGATTGAACAACATTTTTGTCACTTTTCCCATGTTTTTATGCTTTTTTTTCTGTTTTCTAGGTTAACAATGATTTTGTATCAAAATAATGATTTCGTTAGAGAATAGCGATATCATTCTACCCTATAGCAACTTAGTCATAACTCATAATGAAATTGTCATTTGGTGCAGAGATTTCATGTTTTTCCACAATGATTTTGTCATTTGGTGCAATAATTTCATCTTTCTCTACAATGTTTTCATACAACAACAATTTTGTTGTTATGTGCACTAATTTCATTAAGTATAACAATGATATTATTTTTGTAAGCCTTTTCTATTTTTTGTCTTTTTCTTGCAAGATCATTTTGTAATTTCACTTTTCTAACTTAACTGTGTAATAATGATTTCATCATAGAGGCTTGTTTTTAATGTGTTTTTCATGGTTTTTTGTTTCTTTTTTGGGTTATCTTATTCCTAAGTGCAAATAAAATAAACTAACACCTTGTTTGCAGAACATTGTCCAAAAAAAATTGCAAAAAAACAAAAAATCAAACCAACTTTATTTAATTTGTTTTCACTAACATCTTTCATTTTCAATCTTTTACATTTCTAGTAAATAAATCATACTTTATTTTCTACAGAGTAAATCTATTTATTTTTTATTGTTTGGTTTCAAATATTGTGTATGCTCTTTCCTTGGTGTCATGTTGGTGATGATACCTAGAAATCAAAAGCAATATTGTAACTTATCTTTTACCCTAGTTGATCTTGTGTATGATATTTCCTTGACATCACGCTGGTGACGATACATAGAAATTAGAAACAAGTATTAACTCTTTATTTTTATTTTATTAGGGGCTCTATTGACCATGGATTTCACCACCATGTAATAGACCAAACCCTATTTTCTACTAGGGTATATAAATTGAGACCCAACTATTTCAATTGCCTAAGAGGTTGTTTTTTTTAAGCACACTATGACATGAGGGGATTTAATGCTCCAATACCTAGGGTTTCAACAACTAAATCAAGTTCTGATATTGGCAATTGTCAACACACTGAGACTCCTATGGTTATGTTGGGCACTTTGGGACAAGACCCAATAGTGTGTGTTCGTATATCAATATTTTCCATGGTTTTATTCCCCCCTAGATAAACTCATGTATACCTTAATCCTAGAATTGCCTCTTTGCCATTTGAATTTGGTGCATTAGTTAGTGGTTAGCATCGAGAAGTTAATTTATACACACCCTCAAAACTAGACTCGATGGGCCATGGGAATGGTAGGATCCTCCATGGTTAGTGCCTTAAAATATTAGGCTGCAACTGAGAGCACGAATGAGTAAGAGACAATGGAAAGTCCAAAAGTTGTTCAACACCCTTCTACCTAATTTTCATCTTTTTGTGCAATTTATTATTTATTAGATTTTTTTTTATTGTTTCCTTATGATTACCATGTGCTATAAAATCCTTGTTTGCAAACAAATTCTTTTGAGTTTAAATGTTATCCTAAAAATCACAATTTTCTCTCTAAAAACTCAAAAGCATTTAGTTAGTAATCAAACTTTTAGTCACTTTAGTAATTTGCTTTACTAGAGTCTAAATTTAAGTCTTTTTCATTATCAAGTCAATTATTTCATTAGTAGTGTCATCCATTTAAATAAAAATGGATATGTGGAACAATACCTTGACCAATTTCATCTTGAATCACAATCTCAATAATCCATATTATAACACAGTATCCTATCCAACCAACTTTGATTCAAATGCATATTTGAATTAATGTCAAGTCAATAACCAAGTCAATCTAAATCCACGTTTGAATATGTATTCAACCTCATCCATCCATCAATCAAATCCAAACTTGAATAATCATTCAAGTTTTCTAAATCAACCTTTACATAGTTATCAAAATCAATGCTTTGATTTTGCATCTAGTTCACCCCAAAACTCAAACCATAACTTCTTCACCAATCCATCTAGTTCCAACCTTAGAACCAATATAAATCAAAAATTTGACTCAAATTCACCATCACTTTTAAATATATATATAAACCAAATTCCATTCATAAATCAAACTATGTTCTATCCAAATCAAATGTTCAATTCCTATACCCTTCAAAATCAACCATTCCAAATTCAATCATTTTATTTTGCATCTAACCCATTCCCAAACTTGAATTCATAGTTGTTCACAAACCCAATAGATTCAAGTCCATCAACCTTCACAAATCCATCCTCCAAAGATCATGCTGCCTCTTTAGTTGGGGAATCCCAAAACATTCCATATCAACATCACCTTGCCACTAGTGAGCCTATTTTACAAAGTCAACCAAGTCTCCCCTCCACTAGTTATAACCTTAATTCTAATATCCCCTATCAAAATATTAAAGGTAATCCAATTATAGCACCTATAATATCTAGTGTCACTCCATCCTTAGAGTTTCAACACTTACAACACTCCCAGCTTGTCAAAAATAGTACTGTGCCTATTAAGAAAAAAATCACTCCATTAGGAGAACCTTATGATTTATTCTTTAAAAAATTGGCTACTGCAAATCTAGTCACATTTCCAAACACCAAATACTTTAAGCTAAATGTCCCAAAACCTAAGTGGTATAGACCTAATGAATATTGTGATTATCACAAAATTGAAGGCCATTCTCTAAATCATTATACAAGATTAAAGCATTATATCCAAGATCTGATTGACAAAAGGTACATCAAGGTAAAGCCAAGTGTATCCACATCTAAAAATCATAGTTTGGGGGGATGTGAAGATGTATTTCCTAAGTTTAATCAAGCCACACCACTTCCAAGTCAAGATCATAATCTTTCATCCATTTCTCAAGATCCCATTTTTGACACATCCATTTTCAGCTAATCATGACCAATCAAACTACCTTTAAAAACCATGGTTTACCATCCATTTTTGATGAAGAGCCTATTTTCAACCAAAACTTTATCCTTGATCAAGATCCCATTTTTGACAAAGATCCCATTTTGATCAAAATCCTATCTTGAACAAAACCTCTTTCAACCAACATAGTCTTTTACCTATTATCCAAACACCTATTGAAACTCCCATCACCTTACAACATGCACCCCAAGTTATAGAGGTACTTATAGATAAAACAATGCATGAGCAAGGAATTATTGAACCCATCCATTTTGAAGTGAATGGTCGATCGAATAACATCAAATATAAACCATTTAAAATTTAATGTAAAGATGTTAGTGATACTTTTGTGGTTTCTAAGGTAACTTCATCCATAATTGAAATATGATCTATTCATAGTCTCTACAAGGACATTGCTACCATCACTCCTTTCATAAACATCACCATTCACACCTTCCAAATTTTAAGCCAATATCCTACACCTTTTTATTGGGGATAATGATCTTACTTACAGTTAACTTCCTTCTATGATAACAACATAATTGTAGACTTCCTAACTAATCTACCACCAGAAGAGTATCAAGAAATATCTACATATTTTGAGGAACAAGTGTACCTCAATCAAACTGAATCCTGTAATCCAAACATAAAATCCACACCCCATATTGAAAACCTCTTTGAAGTACTATCAGATGATCAAAATACAAATTACAATCAAAATTTAAATCAAAATATTAAAAATCAAAATTATGAGTCCCTTAGTGAAAACCTCTTTGAGGTGCTATTAAACAATCCTAATCTAAATCCTAATTAAAAAAATCAAGAAAAATACCTTGGTGCAAACCTTTCTAAGTCACCAATGGCTAAAAATATTAATATATCCTTTATATTAGCACATTTGTAAGATGTATCCCCATCACAAGATGAAGATATCATTGAAGAAGCATTAAATGCTCAAACCATCCAAATTACAGTTACTCCTAGTCTTGCTAAATGTGAGATTGTTGGTCCCATTCAACCTTCACATCATGAACCATATACTCATCCCCTCTATAATTCCATCCCTTCAAATTCTTCATGCACTTTATTGTCCCCAAAAATGAGCGACATTTTTGGGACAACCTATGAACTATTTTGGTTCAACAGACCAAAGTCATCTCTCCCCTTTTCAAAAATTACTCTAAGCATTCAAGTTCTTCATTTTTCAAGGATTTTGCTTAAATCTACGGACTCTGCAGATATGTTTCTATAGACTCAACATGCTTGAAATTAGCAAGTTCACCAGGTTTAAAGGCTTTTGCAGGCAAGTTCAATCAAAAGAACAAGTTTCCAACACTTAGTCATTTTTAGGATTAGTTCAATGACTTGGTTCAATAAAAAATATCCATCAACGAGATTCTAAGCAAGGATTGAACTGTTGAACCTTGAACCATTTTGGCTCATTGGTTCAATGGGTTCAACGACCAAATGGTTCAATGCATTTGGTTTAAAAGATCAAAAGGACTTAGCGAAATAAAGAGATTGAACCGATTGAACCATTAAACTGTTGAACCAAGTTGGTTCAATTGGTCGGTTCAATCGACAGGTTCAAGGGGCTACTCCAGGGCCGAAGGAACAAATGCCCTTGCAGAGGGCAATGAACTAGAGGCAAGTGCCCTTGCGGAGGGCAGACAACATTGGTTCAATGGTTAAAGAAAAGACAAAAAAGATAGAATTCCTTTGGATTTGTTTAAAGGTCGATAGGGAACATTTCCTTCAGACTTTTTGTTTGAAGGAAATTATTAAGTGAAAGAGCCGTTAGAATTTGAGAAGATTTTCCTCAAAAAAATGGTTAAGGAAAAATTCCTTCAGACATTTTGTCCAAAGGAATTCACTCAGGAAGAAAGCTCGAAGAAATTGAAAGGAACAGACGACTAAGGAACATAAGCTTTCCTTCGAACAAATTGCTCGAAGGAATTCCTTCAGATAAATTGCCCAAAGGATGAAGGCAAAGCTTGAGGAAAAATGCCTGATGGAAAAAGATAAAGTGCAGTGGAAGCTACCACGTGTCCCTTATAGAGTCAAAGCGAAAGCTACCAAGTGTTGTCTGCCAGGACATAGTTTCTAATAAGTTTCAAAGCTGTAGAATGTGCCACGTGTTCTGTTATAACTCAGTATAAGCTAAAAAGTGTCAACAATGTGGTCTCTCCCTTTTGTGTCATAAGGACTGTGGTGGGCCCTGAGTGAGTTGTTAAGGTCAAGCAGAGCACGACAAGTGGCATCGTCTATGTGAATCTAAATGAGTCTTGAATGTTTCTATATTGTTTCTAAAGCTGAGTAGAATCCACCATGTGTCATATTTTACATGATTCTTGAAAGGTTTATAAAACTTCTATAAGTTAGGTAGAACATGCCACGTGTCCCATTATAACTCAATGAAACATGACAAGTGTCTGCATCCGCATTCCCATTTTGAAGTTGCTCGGGCAAGAAGTGTCATGGATCCCATTTTTTGTAAGTTTCTAATAACTTTCATAACAATAAAACTTGCCACTTATCAAAGATGTAGAGCCAAGGAATTCCTTTAGACATTTTGTCTGAAGGAGATAAAGAAACAATAACGCAGACCTTAAGAACAAACTCAATGAACAACCAATAGAAAGTGAGAAGATAGCTCGAGAGCTCAGATCACCAAGAAGAGACAAAATGCAATAGAAAATCTAGAAATATCTATAGGGGAGTTATTTATAGTAGGTGGAATAGTCCACCAAGTGGACATCAAAGGACGTGAGTATTCAATGGTGCGACCTATTTTTTCCCCTTTGAGTAAAGGTGAATGGACAACTGTATAAGAATCATAAAGAAGCCCAAACAACCCATGCTTAGGAGGAGACATTTGAGATGATTCAGAATGCCAAAGTCAAGGCAGATGACATGTTTCAGCATGGCCCTTTCACAGATATTTAAGGCATTCAATTCAACATGGGCCCTTTTTCATGAAAATAAGCACCCAAGTCTTTCTTGGAGTGCTATATATTTTAATCTCTCATTTTATTTGAGGGAGAATTTTTTGATCAAAGAATCAAAACTCTACCCAAATTGAAAGGCGAATACTGAGACTTTGAGCTTAGATTGTTATTCATATTATTTTATCTGAATGAGAAAACAAGTTACTTGCAGACTTTGTGCTGTTATAGCTTGTGCCATTTTAGGAGATTGTTCTTATATCTATCTTCTAGATGCATTCTTGTTTATTTAATCTAATAAGCAGAATTAGTGGAAGTGATAAGGAAGATGTCTTGAAGTCAGTTACTTTTAGACTTTATGCTGTTATAGTTGTCTTCAGTGTGTGTTTATTTTCTATTTCTATGTTGAGGATTCTGGGATGACTTTGTGCCCCCATTATCCTTTGTATCTCACTCTTTGGGCAGTTGAAGTGGAGACTTTGTGCTACACTTCATTCTGCCAGTTATCACACCCTGTTACCAGTAACTTATCATACCTGAAAGAACTCCTGCTGTCCCCTGCAATAACACTTATTAAAGAAGAGAAGTGCCTTCAGTATTTTCACCAAGATTTTCTCCTCTGATTGTTAACATCATCTCTGAAAGAAGAGAGATGGATGGCGCATCCTACCCCTGAGTGTTTTTTATATATCTATAGTATATAGCTCCTACATATTTATAGGGAACCTCCCCTTGATGAGAAGAGAGATTTGTCCACCTCTGATGTAGTAAACCTACACACTGGGCTGACCAATCTCCTTTTTTATGGATGATAAGACCTATTTTGCTCAATCAGACAGCTGACTAACAAAATATTCACCCAATAGTCTTTTTAGTGACTGCACTAGGGAAGAGCATGCAATTTAAGGTCTCAATCTTCAAGCTAAAGTAGATCCTACTCTTTTTCATTTTGGTTCTGAAATCTAGCAACTCCACGTTATACCAGAAGTTAAAATCTCAAGGTGTTGTTGACCCTACTTTTGAGTTGGTGCAAAAGAGTAATTTTGATTTGTTTCCTCCACAACCTCACCTTCAACGAACTAGGAGTCTTCCTCCTACCCCTTCCAGGTCACCAATACAAGGTAGAGCTTCTTTTTCTGCTATTAGCAGGGCTTTGCCTATCCGTACTCCACCCATATTTGTGATCCCACTTCTGCATAATCAAATCATGGCTCAAGGCCCCTGGGGTAACTCTTTTGGTCTGCTAAATTTGACCCCACCTCTACATGAGCTTCCACGTAGTTCAAGGAAGAATTTCCCCAAGTTTTTTGGTGATGGAAAAGTTCACCCTGATGAACATATTACTACCTTTAGCATAGCTTGTGGTGTAATAGGTGTGGATTATGAAGACATAGCAGTCAGGCTATTCGTAGAGACACTACAAGGAGTGCTGTAGTGCTGCAGACTAGTTCTACCATCTACAAGCTTAGTTAGTGACTGATTAAAAAACTCTTAAAGATAAATTTGAAGCTAGGTTCAAGCCTACAAAAGATGCACATGCCTTACTGGCCCAACTCACATAGATGAAGAAAGAGCCCCATGAACCTATGAGGGACTTCATTGCCAAGTTCAACAAGCTGAGGTACAAGATTCCCATGATCGCCCAGCTGACACCTCATAATCTCAAGTGTTTCTTCATCAACTCACAGCTACTTGAAGTGATTTTTTTGCTGAGATGGCCTAGACACATAGACCTTGCTTTTGCTCAAGACTTGGCTACTGAGGTAGAAGATGACCTTATCTTGGCTGGAAAGATAAGGAGAGACCCAAATAGAGGTAAACCCTCTTCATCTTCTGAATACTCACCTATAGTCACCACTGACCCAATGGTGCAAAAGCTAGCTCTTAGAAAGCAAATGGTGCAACGGATGTCATCCACCCCACATACAGAGATATGCCAAAGAGGACATTTTAGAATCATGCGTATCAAGGCAATGCTGCCAGGAATCAAGGACAACTAAATTGCCTTCCTCTTCCATAGAGTAACCTCACCCTTGAAGCACCTCCAACCAACTTAGCAGTTGGATATTTTGAAGCTGAATCATATTTCTCATTCCATATTGAGTTGAATCCTAAATATGATGCTAATCTCTTCACTAAAGATAAAGAAGAATTAGCTAGTGACTCCAACATTAGTTTCCTGAACTACCAAGATGAACCTAGAAGTGAATGCAATGCAACTGAGGGATCATATGCTGTATTCACCTGGTCCAAGAATCAGTCAACCCAACCAGATGATAAGGAAAAAGTAGAGGAGTGACCTCAACCAAAAATTTCAATTGCTAAGTGGGGAACCACTCTACCTTTCTAGCCAGAGGACCCAGTGATTGCTAGAAAGGTAAGTGCCTCAAACATCTCTGCACCTTCTACTTCAACTTCACAGATTAGTCCTCCCCCTCCCAAAAACCAAAAGGATGAACTCCCATCATCTCTTCCTAGTCCATTTTAGTCATTTGACATAATTGACCATGTCAAGAAAACCAAAATTCAAATGACTGAATTTGAATTCCTACAAGCCAATCTTGAGCAGTTGGGTAGGTTGGTAGAGTTTGTGAAGAATAAAGCCATCCTTGTAGGACAAGAGATTATAAAGGTGACTCATGATCCCCTAAAGAACATGCCCATCCCAAAAAATCTTGTCATTAATCCTCCTACTACCCCTGGGAAAATAGAGCCTTTCTATGTTTTCCTATTGATAAACAGTCACAAGCTGAGCAACTGCATAATTGATTCTGGTGCTTCAGACAATGTCATGCCTACCAAAGTGGCAGAATCTCTTGGTCTCACACTTACCAAAACATTTGGTAGATTATTATACATGGAGAACAAGGAAGTGCCACTACTGGGATAAATCAAGGATGCCCAATTTGCATTTGTATCATTCCCAGATAAGAGGATCAAGATGACAGTTTTGGTGGCTGACGTCCCAACATCATATGGCATCCTTCTTAGCCAAAATTTTTGAAAGGATGTTGGTGGTGAGTTGAGTATGGACTTGTCTGAAGCAAGAATCCCTATCAAAGGCATCATGAAGAGGCTGCTTTCTGAGAAGGAAGCAAAATATGTGGTTACTCAAACATCAGCCCTTGAAGCTCAAATTCTATTTGAGTCTCCAGGCATGGGTAATTATTTCTTGACTATGGAGGATGTTCTTGTTTAGTTGAGGAAACTTTAGAAAATGATAGTCTAAAAATTGTTTCAGATGAAACAACAAAAGACATGAGAGAACAGAGTACAAATGCAGAAGAGTTCCCCCTTCCAAGCAAGGTGAAATCTAGGGAAAAATTAGTCTCAAATGATGTATGGATGCTAAAATTTGATGGTAGTTGTTCTTCTACCAGATCAAGAGATGGGATTGTGTTGATATATCCTCAAGGAGATATTTTTCCTTCATCATACAAGTAGTTCAGCAATACCAACAACACAACTGAGTATGAATCTCTCTTATTTGGATTGAAGGCTACTCATGACAAAGGCATCAACTCCATGATAAAGGAGATGCTGAGCTGGTGGTTTGTTAGGTGAGAAACCTGTATCAAACCAAAAATGAGAGATTGCACCACTACCGTAATTTGGTCTGGGACTAAATTGAAAACTTTGATGCTTTCAGCGTCTCTGTAGTTCTTAGGGAATTCAACGATAGAGCTGATGCTTTGGCTATTTCAACAACTCATCTGGTTCCTCACCCTGACTTCAAAGGAGACAAGTACACTATAGAACTAGTCTTTTGATCAAGTGTACCTGATAATGCCAATCATTGGCAAGTATTTAATGGTGACCACCAAATCATTGCCTTTTTGGAACAAAAAGGCAGTTTTGAACAACTCCACTTTGAAGGTAGTGATTCAACCCCTGAATCAAATCCAGACATAGGTGAAGAATTTTTGCAACTTAAAGGGAATAAAATCCTCAAAGGATTGGTATCCATTGAGAAGTTGTTTGAAAAGCATGACATATTCGTCAAACAGCAACAAATGGATTCAAGCTCCTCTCAGGAGTTTGATCAAGTAAATCTAGGTACCAAGGAAGATCCCAAGATGGTGAACATTGGGAAATGCTGTAATCCTGAAGAGAGGTTCAAGTTTGCTACTTTGCTCAACTAGTACATGGACATCTTAGCTTACTCCTATGATGACCTGAAGTCACTCAGTTCTGATGAAATTTGACATGACATTCCTCTCAAGGCTGATTCGGCACCTTAGAGGCAAAAGTCCAGGTAGTATAATCCAAAAATATTAGGTACCATTTTTTTTGAGATACAAAAAATGCTAAATGCTAGGATAATATTCCCAATCCATCATTCCACATGGATTGCAAATATAGTGCCTGTAAGGAAGAAAAATGGCAAAATTCACCTTTGTGTAGATTTTAGGAACTTGAATTAGTCATCCTTGAAGGACAACTACCCTTTGCCTATCATAGACCAAGTGCTTCAGACAGTGACTAGTTCTAAAATGTTATCAATAGTAGATGGCTTCTCAAGATACAATTAGGTTGAAGTTGGTGAGGCAGACCAGCACAATATTGCATTCACCACGCCTTGGAGCACATTTGCATATAGAAGGATGCCTTTCAACTTGATAAACGCTGGCGCCACCTTTCAAACAGCGATGGACCTTGCCTTCATGGATGAGATGGGTAAGTTCATTGTAGTTTATCTTGATGACTTGACCATCTTTTATAAGCATCACCCAGATCATGTGCGCCATTTGTAACAAGTGCTGGAATGCTACTGCCAGAATGGCATTTCCTTAAACCCCAAGAAGTCAGTCTTTAGAGTAATAGAGGGGAAACTTCTCAAACACATTATGTCCAAAGGAGGCATAAATATTGACTCAAATAGAGTCAAGTCTATCCAAGATCTTACCTTGCCCACAAGTAAGACTACTGTTCACTCTTTCTTTGGAAAGGTGAATTTCTTACGAAGGTTCATCCCAGAGTTTGCTAAGAAGACTAGACATATTGTAAACATGATGAAGGGAAATGCCACCTTCAACTAGACTAAAGAAGGCAAGCTAGCCTTTAAGGATATCAAGACTGCCATTGCCCACACCCTAATTCTAATTTATCCAAATTATAACAAATATTTCACCATGTACAGTTATGCTTCTGAACACACGCTTTCAACAATTCTAGTTTAGCAGAACTAAGAAGGTGTGGAATCTCCCATTTCTTTCATGAGATTTCCTCTCAAAGCTCATGAGTTGAAATACTCAAACATGGAGAAGCATGCCTATGTAGTGGTAAAGGCAGTGAAGCATTTCCGCTTCTACATCCTAAATTCACATGTTACTGCCTTGGTTCCTGATACCACTGTTAAATCCATATTAACTCAGCAGGAGTTTGGGATGAAAAGAGGCAATTAGATTACAAAAATTCAAGAGTTTGATCTAGTCATCAAACCAATGAAGCTGGTGCGTGGAAAGGGGATATGCCAATTAATTGCTGATAACAAGCCAGAGGGAACAGAGCATGAAGAATCGGGAGAGGAAGACACACCAACAGTCCTCTTTATCTCCACTACGAATGAATGTTATTCAAGTATTTCTCATTTCCTTATGGTGAATGTCCTACTCACCTATCTTATAAATAAAGGAGAACTATCAAGCTGAAAGCTGCCAATTTTGTCCTTTGGGACAATGGCCTATATAAGAGGAGCCTTGATGGAGTGTTCCTTTACTGCGTGGACAAGGAGCATCAAAGCCAACTTTTGAAATTCTTTCACAATCTAGCCTGTGAAAGACATTTTTTTGATCCTATGACTACCCGTAAAATTTTGTGAGCCAGGTATTATTGGCCAACTCTCTTTCAAGATGTATACAAGTGGGCTAGGAAATGTGAACTATGCTAGCAGTTTGTCAGAAGACCCAAGTTAGCTGCCCTGCCTCTCAAGCCAGTGGTCATAGAGGAGCCATTATAGAAATAGGGAATTGATTTTATTAGTGCTATAAACCCATCTTCAAGTGCTGGACATGATTATGTCCTTATAGCAATAGACTACTTCACCAAGTGGGTGGAAGTAATTCCAACCAAGCATGCTACTTCAGAAGTAGTGTGCAATTTCCTCAAGGAGAATATTATTTCCAGGTTTGGGGTCTCAACCAAGATTATCACTGACAATTTAGCTTGTTTCACTTCCCAAGAGATCACTCAATTCTATTTATACTATGGGATTACACTCTCCCACTCTTCTGATTACTTTCCATAAGGGAATGGACAAGCTAAATCAAGCAATAAGACTTTGGTGACTATCATCAAGAAGCTAGTGGATGACAACCAAAGGACATGGCATAAAGCATTGGTTGATACTCTATGGGCATAAAAAATTATACCAAAGAGAGCAATTGGTATGTCTCCTTTCCAACTTCTTTATGGTATCAATGTTGAGATACTAATCACCTTGGAATTGCCAGCATTGAAATTGGCTAAGGTAATTGAAGATCAAACATATGAAAGCCCCCTCGATAAGAGGATCATGTGCCTGATTGAGATGGATGAACAGAGAACTATGGTGGTGGATCGAATTGCTGCCCACCAAATTTTGGTGAAGAAACTCTTCAACCAGAAGGCGAAGAACTGTGATTTCTAGATTGGAGATCAAGTCCTGCTGTGGGACAAAAGGAGAGAACCAAAGGGGATGCATGAAAAGTTTGATTCTCTTTGGAGAGGCCCATTTGTTATCCATCAACTCAATGGTGAGAATAACTTCCTATTGAAATATCAAGATGACATGCTCTTCACTCTGCCTCATAATGGGCAGCATCTGAAGCACTTCAATTCTTGAAGTGTCATATAAGTTCACTTGTACATATGTATAGTCTTTATTTATGCTTTGTGGTGTTCATTTTTATTTTTTGGAGCCTTTATTTTTGGGTAGCATGACTCCATAGCCCAATGGCATACTTCAAAGGCACTGGAGATTCTAGTTTCTACTCCCCTCAGATGTTTCAAGTTTTCAACTGAAGGAAGTTCCCCAACTGGAGCTAGCTGTTGTCTCCAAAAATTAGTGACATTTTTGGGACAACCTATGAACTATTTTGGTTCAACAGACCAAAATCATCTCTCCCCATTTCAAAAATTTCTCTGAGCATTCAAGTTCATTTTTCAAGGCTTTTGCTTAAATCTATAGACTCTGTAGATATGTTTCTATGGACTCAACATGCTTGAAATTAGCAGGCTCACCAGGTTTAAAGGCTTCTGTAGGCGAGTTCAATCAAAAGAACAAGTTTCCAACACTTATTCATTTTCAATATTGGTTCAATGACTTGGTTCAATCAAAAATTTCCATCGGCAAGCTTCTAAGAAAGGATTGAACCGTTGAACCTTGAACCATTTTGGTTCATTAGTTCAACAGGTTCAACAACCAAATGGTTCAACATATTTGGTTCAAAATATCAAAAGGACTTAGCCAAATAAAGAGATTGAACCAATTGAACCCTCAAACCATTGAACCAAGGTTGGTTCAATCAGTCGGTTCAATTGACATGTTCAAGGGGCTGCCCTAGGGCCGAAGGAACAAATACCCTTGTGGAGGGTAATGAACTAGAGGCAAGTGCCCTTGCAGAGGGCAGGCAACATTGGTTCAAGGTTTAAAGAGAAGACAAAAAAGATAGAATTCCTTCAAATTTTTTCAAAGGCTGATAGGGAACATTTCCTTCAGACTTTTTGTCCAAAAGAAATTATTAAGTGAAAGAGCTGTTAGACTTTGGGAAGATTTTCCTCAGAAAAATGGTTAAGGCAAAATTCCTTCAGACATTTTTTCCAAAGGAATTCACTCGAGAAGAAAGCCTGAAGAAATTGAAAGGAACAAATGGATAAGGAACAAAAGCTTTCCTTCGGACAAATTGCTTGAAGGAATTCCTTCAGACTTTTTGTCTGAAGGAAAAGCCCAAGGAAAAATGCCTAATGGAAAAAGACAAAGTGTAATGAAAGCTGCCACATGTCCCTTATAGAGTCGAAGTGGAAGCTTCCAAGTGTCGTCTATCAGGACACAATTTCTAATAAGTTTCAAAGCTACAAAATGTACCACATGTTCTGTTATAACTCAGTGAAAGCTGACAAGTGTCAACATCTGCGATCTCTCCCTTTTGTGTCATAAGGACTGTGGTGGGCCCTGAGTGAGTTTCTAAGGTCAAGTAGAGTGTGATAAGTGGCATCATCTGTGTGAATCTAAATGAGTCCTGAATGTTTCTATATTATTTCTAAAGTAGAGTGGAAGCTGCCACATGTCATCTTCTACAGGACTCTCGAAAGGTTTCTAAAGCTTCTATAAGTTAAGTAGAACACGCCACATGTCCCATTATAACTTAGAGGAATGTGACAAGTGTTTGCATCTGCATTCCCCTTTTAAAGCTGCTCGAGCAAGAAGTGTCATGGATCCCATTTTTTGTAAGTTTCTAATAAGTTTCATAAAAGTTGAACTTGCCACTTGTCAAAGATGCAGAGCCAAGGAATTCCTTTAGACATTTTGTCTGAAGGAGATAAAAAAAGAATAGCGCGGACCTTAAGAACAAACTCAACGAACAACCAATATAAAGTGAGAAGATAGCTCGAGAGCTCAGATCACCAAGAAGAGACAAAATGCAATAGGAAATCTAGAAATATCTGCAAGGGAGTTATTTATAGTAGGTGGAATAGTCTACTAGGTGGACATCAGAGGATGTGAGTATTCAATGGCATGACCTATTTTTTCCCCTTTGAGTAAAGGTGAATGGACAGCTGTGTAAGCATCATAAAGAAGACTAGACAACCCATGCTTAGGAGGAGACATTTGAGATGATTCAGAATGCCAAAGTCAAGGCCCATGACATGTTCCAACATGGCCCTTTCATAGATATTTTAGGCATTCAATTCAGCATGGGTCCTTTTCATGAAAACAAGCGCCCAAGTCTTTCTTGGAGTGCTATACATTGTAATCTCTCATTTTATTTGAGGGAGATCTTTTTGATCAAAGAAGCAAAACTCTGCCTAAATTGAAAGGTGAATACTGAGACTTTGAGCTCAAATTATTGTTCATATTATTTTATCTGAATGAGAAAGCAAGTTACTTGCAGACTTTGTGCTGTTATAGCTTGTGCCATTTTAGGAGATTGTTCTTATGTCTGGCTTCTAGACACATTCTTGTTTATTTAATCTAACAAGCAGAATTAGTGGAAGTGATAAGGAAGATGTCTTGAAGTTATTTACTTTTAGACTTTGCGCTGTTATAGTTGTCTTTATTGTGTGTTTATTTTTTGTTTCCGTGTTGAGGATTCTGGGATGACTTTGTGCCCCCATTATCCTTTGTATCTCACTCTTTAGGCAGTTGAAGTAGAGACTTTGTGATACACTTTATTTTTTTGATTATTGCACCCTGTTACCAGTCACTTATCATACCTGAAAGAACTCCTGCTGTCCCCTGCAAGAACACTTTTGAAAGAAGAGAAGTGCCTTCAGTGTTTTCACCAAGATTTTCTCCTCTGATTGTTAACATCATCTCTGAAAGAAGAGATATGGATGGAGCATCCTACCCCTGAGTGTTATTTTCTATTTATATATCTATAGTATATAGCTCTTACATATTTTTAGGGAACCTCCCCTTGATGAGAGGAGAGATTTGTCCACCTCTGATGTAGTAAACTTTCACACTGGGCCGACCAATCTCCTTTGTTGTGGATGATAAGACCTATTTTGCTCAATCAGATAGTTGACTGACAAAATAGTCACCCAACACACTCAACACACATACTTCATCTAACACACTTTTCGCTTCACCCTATCTGGTAACACCCTCTATTATAGGGGTTATGACTATATCCTAGTAAATTTAGAAGAAGCCAACTTAGAAATCAATGAAGTTACTAAAGACATATCTGGAACACATACCTAAAATATCAATAGTGGTAAGAATCATGCATATTGAACCCTTTTGTAATTGAGATGCAAAAAATCAAAATCAAAAATAAATTAAAAATCAGAAAGAGAAGGAGAAATAAATTTGTCCAAAGGTGAAAACCATTTATATGGCATCTTAGGCAAGTACCATGATGAAAACCAATTTTTGGCATCATGCATAAAATAATCAGTTGTTTATTAATACGGTACACTTGGGAAAGCTCATACATTCCAATCATATGCATTCTAAATCATCCCACCATCTTTACGCATCTTATAATTTCTTTTAACCCCATTCGTGAATACCCTCCTTGAATATGATCATTTACCATCCTTGAATACCCTTACCTATATAAATTCATCCTTATCCATTTAACCCCAAATATATCTAAACCCATCTAATCCTTGCTATCATAAAACCATCCTTCTTCCATTTTGACCTTGATAAGGAAGTAATGTCTTGAGACATGTTCTTACAAATATCTTGGTGTATCCTTGCAATGCTATTTTGATGACTAGATACTTGGTTCTTCCCTCATGTGTTCCCTAGAGTTATCATCTTAATTCCAATTCATTCTTATTTATCCATACTCCATATTTAATGTATTACTTCCATCCCCTACCACTCACTCTTTGGTGCTAGAATATGGTTTTACCTTTGTTGTTAGTCCTTGTATACACATATAAATCCAAAAACAAAAAACAAAAAAATCTAAAAACATTATAAAAACCAACAAAATATAAATACAAATCCAAAAACAAAATCCAAGCAAAAATAAAAAAATCCCTTGTCTTTAGTTATGTACACTAGTCATACCTTATGCAAATTACTCATCGAACATTTTAACATTGTCAAAAATTGCATATGCCAAAGGGTTCTACTCTAGCCAAGGACATCAAAAAATTCATTTGCTTCCTTGTTTTAGTCATTTGCTTACTTACGTGTATAGTCATTTACTTATTTTTACATCATGTGTGTTTACTCACTTCTGTAATGTTTGTTTACTTACATCATTTTCATTGTTACAAACATCTCTTTTATCTTATCTTTATTGTTATTTCTTGTGTCTAGATCACTATGCGCATTACTAATGGTGTTATTATGACCTTTCATATCATGATACACTAAGTTTTGTCTTTGTGAATTTATTAGTCCTTACACATATTACATGATAGTCATCATGGTTTTTTTATACCATTGGTGTATATTGTCATATGCAATATAAAAAATTAGGTTGCTCAACTCTTACTTTGTTGGAATTATTGTCAGAAATCCAATGCAAAGAACAAAATAAACATAAGGTAGCTATCAAATCATCTCACATTCTCAATTCGATGCATCTATGTGTCATCTCTCTCTTTCATTCATCTTTATCTCATCCATGTCAAATCATTTGATCCATCATCCTTATCCCATATGATCACTTCATTTATTTGTTAATGTTTGCATATTAATCATCTACCATCATTTCTTCATCTTTATGTTCAATCTCTCACACATGTTGATTGGGATCAACAAAATCACATTTTTCATCCTTTCTCCATCATCCACTCACAATGTGAAATCATTAACTTAAGTCTAGCATCCATGGTTCAATATTACATTACATCATCACTTCTCTTCCCATATTTAGGAGAACTACATATAGTCTGATATCCATGCATAGACATTGTCTAAGTAGGTTATATAGGTGGTGCTTAGAGACCCATGGTCTCTAGGGTTAGCTCGGGCATCATCTTTCCCATCATCCATTTCATCCAAAATTTTTATTGTCATTTAATCAAAGTGATATATCTCCTTATCCATGCTTGCAAATATCAATTTTGTAAATCTTTATCACAAATTGGACAATCTATATTTTTCATTTTCTGGCCTATGGCTTACCATTGTTGGGATACATCATTCCCACATCTACTCGTGATCCCTAATTTTGAGCACAATCTAAGCATATAATATTTAAAGTGGGACATGTAATATTTCCAATATCTTCTTTGAAATTTAAAAACTAGGGGTAAATAGTTTTACATGTACCCTCTACAATTTTGCAAACATTAATATTGAGACAAGTATCTGTATTATTGATGATAGTTTTCTCATTTCCATTCCTCCATAATACTAATTATTCATCCATTTTAAAATTTAAGAACATTAAATCACATTATTTCAAGATTGTTTTCAAAATCATGCAATCAATTTTCAGCGTAAAATCCACCAACAATTTGCAAGTCAACAACTTTTTTCTATTTATCAATCCATAGTTTATTATTACTGGGAAATATAATTCCCACACCTACTACTTTGGCTCCTAATCCATTAACAAACAACAATAAGTGTGAAATCTTTGAATAGTCTAAATTGTTGATTTTCAAATAAAAAACCTAGTATTACCTTACTAGGGGTAATTCTTTTACATTTCAAACACATTGCAAATTTGACATCAAAATTGAAATAGATTTTTTTTTTGTTTGACCACTTAACTATTTGCTCTTCATCAAATTTTGAGCATTTTTTCATTTCTTTCACAAAACCCTCGAGGGGGAATCATCATACTCATTTTCATTCATTTGGGGAAATTTTTTGCTTTTCTATCATCAGTACTCTACTTCTTCTATTCTTTGAAACAATATTGCTTCACAATACCATTTCAAAGAGGGGAAAATGTAGACACCTAAATTTCATTTAGTGTCGAAATTCACCTTAATTTATTTAATCATTCTTCCTAAGTATATTAGTAATTCTTATTAATTTAATAATTAACATTTCTTATTAAAATCAATTAATTGATAAAGTCAAGTATTTTGACAAAGTCAATTGTGCACCTTTTATTATTTATTTTTAATTATTTAATTCCCTATTTACCAATTCAAACTTTTCCCACTTTTCTCTCCCTCATCCTAACCAAATCCATGAAAAATTTGACTTTTGATGACTCCTCCATTGAGTTGTAAATCTATTTTGTCTAAGTCTGCTAACCAACCCCTCCTTTTCCTCACCTAGTTGAAATAGTCTCCATCGTCATGGATGAGGACTCATCCTCAACTGTTGATCATTTGGAACCTTGAAAAATTCCAATTGATCCTCCACTATTGGATCATTTTCTAGGCTTCTATAAATAAGCTTGTAAATATCCATTTTCAATCATCCTCTTTTGAAATCACAATCATCCTTTTTTGAAATCACAACCATCCCTTTTGAAATCATAGAATCCCTTTTTTGAATGAGAATCCTTTGCCATCATCAATCATCTCTCTTGGGAGAACTACATATGGTCTGATATTCACACATAGACATTGTCTAAGTGGGTTATATAGGCAATGCTTAGAGACATGGGGTCTTTAGGGTCAGCTTGGCCACCGCTTTCACTATCATCCCTTTTAAGAAAATCTTGCATTAAAAGCAAATCAAAGTCATCCATTTTGCATATAAACACTACCTATTCTCCATTTATATTGGAGGAGTGAGCACCACATTATTAATAGAGAAAATTAGACTCAAATCCTAATGGAGGATTCTTATGTTTAAACTATGAAGGTTTTGATTGTTGTTTCCTACATTTATTGCTCTAACTCTAGTAGAATTTATTCTAGAATAGACTTGTTATTTATCTTTACACTTTTTAATTCATATACCTCTGTAGGTAAAAATTTGAATTTTAGGTGTTTTAGGGGTCTAATACATATGTCACAATGTGTTTTATAGGTTAATTAATGTCATTTAATGTTATACTATGGTCCTTAGTCATTTTGAAGTCAAAAAGGGGAATTTAATGAGTTGTATGAATTTTATTGGGAAGTGTGAAGGTTAAAAAATGTGATGTCATGTGACGTGTGTCATACTATGTCTTAGGTAACTATTTATAACTAAAAGTGGTAGGTGCTTCAAAAGAAAGAATATTTTTTTGGAAAAAAAGGTGAGTTTGGCACTACTACAACTCATGGGGATGTGTGACATGTGGGAGAAGATCATATAATGACTATTAATATTCTTAAAGATTATTTACACATTTTAAGTGCTCTGAAAGCACCATTTTTTTCCCAAAACCATTCTTATCCTTTTTCACCCTTCTTGGCAAGTAAAAATAGTCTTAAAGTTTGTACTTGGTATGAACAACAAAAGAGGTTTTAGATTAAATGCCTTGTAGAGGTGAAATTAAATTTAGAGACATTAATTTACATATAAAGATTTTGGATAATGGTAGTCTATGCTTCATGAACCATCCTCATGAAGTTGACTATACTTTTCTACTTGCTAATCTGTGCACCCTACAAGTTTTGCTCTTGTTTGATAAAGTCCATATAATTCACTTGATGAGATTGGTTATAGAAGAGTTTGGCTCCCTTATCTCATGTTATCCATGATTGGTTTCACATTTGGAGTTGATTTGATGTGCCAACTAACTCAGTTTGTAAGGAGTGAAGGAGTGGAGTTACAGTCATTTATTCTAATTGTTAGGGTTTTATTTCATGTTATGGTTCCAAAAGGAAGTGAAGTGATGTATTATTTCCTATATATGTAGTTAATTCATCTAAAATTTCAAATCCAACTCCAAAGAGCCACTTCAAGATCCAAGAGAGTAAGTAAATGTATAAAATAACCATCTACAATAGTTGTACGACTTGTCATCAATTGGAAGAGCATGAAAAACATGTTTGAAGAGTAAAAACTTGATTATTCATAATATTGAATAAGGTTGAAGAGTTGGAACAAATAGATAATCAAAAATAGTCTTGGAGAAAACTTTGGAGACTTTGGGATAAATTCCCAAAACTGTCAAAATAGAGGTCCAAGCCCTTTTTTAGATGTTATTATATAGTGTTGCTTTGATATATAGAGCCTATAAGTGATTTTTTTAAAATATCCTAAATAGGCCTATAATGTTTCAAAATAAGAGAGGTGTAGAGGTTGAGGAAGATGGTTTAATTAAGCCCTCAGGTTGCTCTTCAAGACACTGAAATCACTCAATGCTATATACAACCAATAGAAGACTTGTCAAACATTGAAAGCATAGGGAAGGTTTTGAGGTCTTTAGGAGGTCTTCAATTGGTTTAGGTAAACCCTAAACTCCAAAATTAGTTCATGATACATCAGTACAAACAAGACATTCTAATCCTAAATGAGACCCAAAAATAGCACCTACAACCAATAGACACAACTATAGATGAAGAAAGAGATGCATTGAATAGTTAAGGTGAGGTTGTAGGTATTTTTGATACAATTTTTGATTTTATTCAAAGATAAAGTGATTATAAAATGGTTTTAAAAGCTCAAATATCCATGAATATAAAGTTGAAGCCAAATTTCATCCTAAATACATGTTACATACACCTACAACCAAGCTTAAAAGAGGAAAACATAGTCTTGGAGTCAAGAAAGGTAGACAATGACATAAAAATGATGCCTTGGTAATGTTTGAGGACATTAAATGGGAATAAAAAATTGAGTGAGTAATTTTTGACCTCAATAATCCAAGGAGGGCCTTTTAAACACCATGATCAAAGCTAAAACATAGATCATATGTACCTACAACCAACTGTATGACTATGTTGGTAGTGAGCAATGAAGGTGAGGTTCCTAAATGTTGGTGTGGTTAAAACATAAAGGGATGATGCTAATCATTGTTAAATTACTATGGATAATTTAATAAGGGCATTATAACATTGTCTCAAGTCCAATTGGGTATACACACATATATGAATAATCTTTTGGCTAAAAGGGTATGAATCATAGTCAAAGGGCCTTGACTAGTCAAACAAGCCTATAAGTACTTTGACTTGATTTCATGATAGGGTGAAATGGATTTAAGGATATAGATGAAGTATAAATTATTTATGCAATCCTAAAACATAGTTTTCACCTACAAGGGTTAGCTTGGAGTGAGAAGAACAAAATACAATCAGGGAAGAAACTCAGTCCAAGCCATGAAAGGTTTATGTAGGGTTGAAATCATAAGTGGAACTAGAACAGTTACATATTGATCTTTATGGTCTCTCAAGACTTGTTGATATGTAGTATAATTAGAAAGGGTTCTTATAATGTAAATCATAGTCTATTGAAAGAGACTCTTCACACAATACTCAAATACATAGTATGTTTTAGTTTTGAAAGAAGTTTGAAGGTCAAATGGATAAACTAGGGGCTGGTTTTTCATGTAGGGTATCCTTTTAAACTGTATAATATAATAAAATGATCATATGGTCTAATAAAATTGGGTAAGTACCCTCTATTTTGTCTCAAATAGAGGGTACTTCCCCTTATACAAGATTGGCATGTTTTGGAGAGTGAGCTATACAAGAATAGACCAAGAGCTAGAGAAAACATTCAAGAAGGTGTATTAAGTTGAAATGCATGTAATAAAACATAAGAATGATGTCATAAAAGAGAAAAAATTGAGAGAGGTCTAAAATTTTAGATTTATAGTTAGGCTTAATGGTAGGGTTTTGGCTTAGAGGCCAAATGGAAGGTCACTCTCACTTGTAACCTTGGCAGTGCATTCTAATTCATTTGGGTATTATCATAGGGTCATAAAAGAGGTGACAAAGCTGATAGAATGAAAGAAGGTTCATTTAGATGGTCTAAACTAGATGAGTATAGGTAAGCCTACTAGACAAGTATTAGACCTAGTGTCCAATTGGGGGGTCATTCACACTTATAGCATGATATGAGCATTCTAGCCTATCAGAGCATGTTTGTGGGGACATTTTAGATGTGTTTAAACTTTTAGTTTTCAAAGAGAGCACAAGAAATCCATGTTTGAGCTCAAAACAACACCAGACCTATAGGAAAAGAAAGAAGAGCTCGATAGGACAAGTTTGAATACTCATAACTCTCTTGATGATTTGCATGGAGGCCAAAGAGGTTTACAGTAGTTAGAATAGGCCTTGAATAATAATTTTGTAAAATTAGTTTGAGATTCCAATGTGAAACCTACATGAACAAAGTTAAGAGGTCAAACAGGCCCTAAACCTTTGTTAAACCCTTGCAAACACCAGTTTGGGGAAATAAGAGAGATAATGCACCAAAATGTACCAGAATGACATGAATTATAATTGGATGTTAAATAGGACTCAGTCAAGCTCCCTACCATCAAAATTATCTATATGAACAAGATGAAAAACATGGTATTTTTGACCATTTTTAATGTTTTGTAGGTTCTGGAAAGAGTCTGAGGATGAAATCAAGTTTGGGAGGAAGATATAGACTTGTTCTAACTACCTAAGTATGCAAACAAACAACTTCATCTCAGACAATCAAAATTAGCCTAGTGGGAAAACAAGTGGGAAGGATGAAAAACTTCATGTGAGCTAATTTTAAAGCATGCCTAATGCCTCTAAGGCCATGGAAGGTCTTTAAAGTTCCATCTCATGTATTTTCATGGAAAAATGAAGCCAAATTTGAGGCCAAGTGTGTAGGGTGCATGAAGGAGGAGTTTTTTGGACTATAGATGATGATGGCTCCTTTTCAGATAATTCCAAAGGACCAAGCCTACAATAGATTCATGTAGAGGCATTAATAAAACCTTATCCATTCATTCAAATAATTAGACATCTCCCTAATCAGTTTTGGGTCATTCAAATAGGGATAATCATGAAGGTAGTTTTTTTGAGCCAATTATGGGAATTTCATGCCACTTTGTAAGAGTTTGATGACTTGGATGGACACTTAGGATTCCTAACCTTGCATGGTTCATCCCATATCCTCTTATAATTATTAATTAACTAATTTTATTAGCTTGAAAAGTGTCCTTATGATCCTTGGACTTCTCTATCTCTTAAGTTCTATAAGAACTAGCCATTTTGGCCATTGTAACTTATGGTCCACCTAAGTATGGAGAAGCCCTGCTCATTTGCATACGATTTGATCAATAAGAATACTAATTTTTATGTCTTCATGACTATTAATAAGTGTGTTTTACTTGGATGATGAATTTTGCTTAGTGAAGACTATGGATTCCTTAGCGTGTTGTCTCATTCTTTCACCCTATTTATAGTTGTAAAGCTTCTTATTGAAGGGCATGTGAAGTGTTCTAAGAAATGTCAAGGATTGAGTTAGTATATTAATTAGTGACATTAAAGGCCTCTTGTCTAGTCCTCCTAGCTTTTCACATTCATCTATAACCTCATAATGTAACATTGATGTGAGAAGATGCATATTGGAGAAGTGTATGTTTAGTTTGTCCCTTGATTTCATGTGTAACATGAAGCTGGTTAGAAGTCATCATCTTATTTGGTGTATCACCTCCATTAGAATAGTTTAATTTTAATTATCTCTCTCCCATTCCCCCCCTAAAGTTTAGGTGTAGTTTCAATCCACGGTGGTACATCAATGGAGCTAGCCCTATCTAGAGATTCACCTCATCCTTAGGGTACCCAAGAGCCTAGAGGTGTTTCCATTATGACACTTGGATGAGGAGAGATTAGGCATCTCCTCAAAGGGTGAAAATGTAAGTGACAATAGTTTTTGGCATGCCCAATGGGACAATTGGTCTAAGAGGTTAGAAATTTTTGGTGTGGTCTTTCAATAATTAGCCTTTGGAGGCATCTATTCAATCATCAATGGTGATTCCAAAGCTATATCAACTAGTCAAATAGACCAATTTATATTTTTAATATTTTTTGTACCAGTTTTCTTTGTGTTCTTGATTTCATTGAGGTTTCATGGCTAATTTTAGTGTTGAACATTGTTTTACACAAGTTGGTGAGACATTATACGTTTGTGCCATTTGCTATCAATATGATCAAATTATTGATAAAACCTATCATTAAGTGTACCAGATCCAACATGAAGTGTATCAACCCATTCATGAAGTTTATCAATCTTATAGCCAGCCTTCTCAATGTCTTGCTCCTCCTAGTGAACCTAGCCATTTCTCAAGTTAATCCATTTCCACCTTCAAGAAAACTCTTTTGGGCTATGAGAGGTATATGTTAAAACTTGACACACAAAGGGGATGTGGTCAAGAGATTCATAATCATCTTATTAATAAGGTGAGAAATGCATTAGAGTTGGTCAAAAGAGAGTGGGCACCTATTGATTGATCCAATTGGCAAAGGCTCACAAGTGAGATGCTTGATGTGAGTGGCCTAGTTACTTCCTTAGAGGATAAACTAAGAGTTCATGAAAGGAAACCTCACCAAACCTATCAAGGTTCATATCCACTTCCCAAAGTTTCCTATCAACCATATTTGATCCCTACTCATAAACCCTATTAAGGATACCAAAGTCATCCTTTTCCCAATCAGTTGGAAGAGATAGTTGAAAAGAGAAACTTTGATTTTGAATCTAATATTGATAGGCAGTTGAGTTGGATAATATGCATATGAATTAGTCCCTGTTAGTAGAAAAGGAAATGGAATTAAATCCCTCATTTCCCTCTCACACTTTATCCCCACCACCTCAAAAAAAGACTTCTAATCATAACATTCTATGCTGGAATAAGATCGTGGAGTCATGGGGAAAGAAAGAGGAGAAAAGTCTTGATAAAGAGTGTGGAGTTGAGAAGGAGATTGATCTTATAAAAACCCCTCCCACCCTTCCTCAAGGAAATACTTCTAATCATGACATCCTAAGCTAAATTAAGATAGTGTAATCATGGGGAAAGGAGGATAAAAGCATTGTTAAGGAGTGTGAAGTTGAGAATGAAGTTGATCCTTTGCAAGTCCCTTCCATCCTTCCTCAAGAATATTCTTGTGTTCCAGGTTAGCCCTCATGTATTACTTATGCTCATGATGATTCCTATGAATTTAAAGAAAGACTTCAAGAAAACCTAGCCAATAAAATTGGAGAGTTAGATTCAAAGATGAGATTGTTAAGTCAAGGTGTGATGGAAGGTTTAGACCTAAAAGAAGGCCCTACGCCTAAACACACCCCATATACACCTCCTCAAGAAAGTATTCAAGATAAATTAGATTTGAATGAAATGATTATCAATTGGAAGGAAGATAACCAAGCTATCTTAGCCCAAGGTTTTCCTTCCCTTATTCAAGAGCTCCTAAAAGAATCCCCAACTTTACATTCTCAATTTGATTTTGAGCCCTATGTTCCACCTTCACCAACTAGTTCCTTTTACCCTCATATCATTACTATTATACTTGATGGAACTATGGTATGGGAACCTAAAGAGGAGCACTTGGTTGAGGAAAATTCATAAATCTTACTTGAATAAATCCTACCTCCTTGGTAGCCTCATTGGGCTAGGTCACATGATTTCAAGATGCCTAGTCTTAGCATCACCATGAAGGAGAAAGAGATGGAATATCTTTCAGCCCTTGAATAAGAATCTACATCTGATCAAAATGTTATAAATGATCACCTCCAACATGAATATGAATGTTCTATTAAGGATGGAGCGCAATTTCAAGTCATTCATAAAGAGGTGGTAGTCCTAGAAGAATCTCTTGAGACCAAGGTAGAAGTTATTGATCTTGAAGATGATCTATTACCTCAGCCTGATCTTGAATAATAATCATATGAATTGGAGCTATAATAAAACTAACTTGATGACATCATACATTAAGAAGAGAAGATTGAACATGTAGTGGTTCTAGATGATAAAGAGGACAAGGATGATTGGTAGATGCAAATGGAGTTATTTCAAGGACTTGAAGAGTTTTTCCAAGTTGAAAGACAAGTGCATAAAAAGGTGAAGAAAGAGGCTTCCATGGAGGAAAAAGACCAATATTAGGGATAATATGAAAATCTCCTTGATGAACTAGAAGAACTTGCAGCTGAGAGGAAGCCCAATCTTATTGAGAGCACTATGGAAGTCAACAAGGTATGTCTTATTAAATCACCATTTGAGGTTGTAATTGAGGATCCATATGAGAAGGTTGAGGCTATTTGGATGCAAGAGGAACACTTTTAAATTTTAGACCTATTTGAATATTGTATACTTGAGATCATGGCAAATGAAATGCCAAGGAATAGGTCTCATTCGTTAAGTGTTTAATCTAAAGAGCAACATGCTTTGCACCATGTTTCATCTCATGAAGAAGATGATGAAAGAAAATTTCCTTTTGATCCTATAATGGGAGGTATGCCTATTTTTTAGTTTTATATAGTTTTTGGCTTCCTATTTTTCCTAAGTGATTTGAGCACATGTGTGTCTTGTTAGTGTGTTTGTTTAGTTTGGTGTGTGTCATTTATCTTGTGTGGTTGGGGTAATTAATTAGTTCTCTTGTCTTGGTAAATCTTGTGGTCAATGACAAAGGTTTCCTTATTTGTCTCAGACTTTAGATAAATCCTAATCCCAATGGACTAATAAGGCTATTGGTCTAGTTAGAATAGTAGGCATACTACCCCTATGAGTCACCAATATGTTGACCAGATTTGACTTTTAGGTCAAATTGAGACCCCTATAGGTGAAAAATTCACTTTTAGGTATTTTATGGGTCTAATACATATGTCAAAATGTGTTTTATAGGTTAATTAATGTCATTTAATGTTATACTAGCCTTGGTCCTTAGTCATTTTAGTCATTTTAGTTATTTTGAGTCATTTTAAGTTTAAAAAAGGGGCATTTAATGAGTTATACAACTTTATTGGGAAGTGTGAATGTTATAAAAGGTTATGTCACATTAAATGTGTCATATTATGTCTTAGGTAACTATTTATGGCTGAAAGTGGCAAGTGCTTCAAAATAAATAATAGTTTTCTGAGGGAAAAAGGTGAGTTTGGCACTTGTACGGCTCATAGGGAAGTGCGCCACATGAGATAATATAATATAATGATTATTCAGATTCTTCAAGATTAGTCACACATTTTAAGTGCTTTTAAAGTGCCATTTTTGGTCCAAAATTGTTATGCTCCTTTTTCACCCTTCTTAGCAAGCAAAAGCAATCTTCAGGTTTGTACTTGGTATGACTAACAAAGGAGGTTTCAGATAAAAATCCTTGGGAATGTGAAATAAAACTTAGAGAGATTCATTTCTAAATAAATATTTTGAATAATGGTGGCTTGTGATTCATGAACCATCTTCATGAAGTTGATTGTACGTTTCTGATTGCTAATCTATGTACCCTACAGGTTTTACTCTTGTTTGAGAAAATCCATTAAGTTAACTTGTTGATATTGATTATATAGTATTTTGGATCCCTTATCTCATGTTTTACATGATTTTTTTCACATTTGGTGTTGATTTGATGATCCATCTAACTCAGTTTTCAAGGAGTGAAGGAGTGGAGTTATAGTCATTTCTTCCAATTACTGGGGTTTTATTCCATGTTATGATTCCAAAAGGAAGTGAAGTGATGAATTATTTCATATAGATGTATTTTATTCATATGAAACTACAAATCCAACTCCAAAGAGCCACTTCAAGAGCCAAGAGAGCAAGTAAATGCATAAAATAACCATTTACAATAGTTGTATGGCCTGCCATCAGTTGGAAGAGCATGAAAAATATCTTTGAACATTATATGATGTTTGAAGAGTCAAAAAATGATTGGTCTTAATATTTAAAAATGTTGAAGTGGTTGGAGAAACTAGATAAAAATGGTCTTGGAGCAAACTTGTGACATTTTGGGATAAATCCCCAAAACTATCAAAACAAAGGTCCAAGCCCTTTTTTGGATGTTATTATACAATGTTAATTTGATTTCTAAAGCCTATAAATAAATTTATGTTAAAAATACTAAATATTCATATCATTTTGAAAAATAAGATAGGTTTAGAGGTTGAGGAAGACGGTTTTATTAAGCCCTCAAGTTGTTCTTCAAGACATCGAAATCACTCAGTGTTACCTACAACCAATAAAAGCCTTGTCAAACATTGAAAGCATAGGGAAGGTTTTGAGGTATTTATGAGGTATTCAATTAGTTTAGTTAAAAACTACACTCCACCATTATTTCATGATCCATCAAGACAAACAATAAATTCTAATCCTAAATGAGACCCAAAAATAACGCCTATAGCCAATATACACAGCTGTAGATGAAGAAGGAGATGCATTGAATAGTTAAGGTGAGGTTGGAGGTCTTGTTGATACACTTTTTGGTTTTTTTAAAAGGTAAGGTGAGTCTAATTTTTTTTCAAGAGATAAAAAATCTAAGAAGATAAAGGTGAATCTAAATTTCATCCTAAAAACCTATTACATACACCTACAACCAAGCTTAAAAGAGGAAAACACAATCTTGGAGTCAATAAAGGTAGAAAATGACCTAAACATGATTCCTTGGTGATGTTTAAGGACATTTAATGGGAATAAAAACTTGAGTGAGTATTTTTTGACCTCAATAATCCAAGGAGGGCCTTTTAAACACCATGATCAAAGCTAAAACACAACTCATATGTACCTACAACCAACTGTATGACTATGTTGGTAGTGAGCAATGAAGGTGAGGTTCCTAAATGTTGGTTTGATTAAAAAATAAGGGGATGAATCCAATAATTATTAAATGAATATGGATGATTTAATAAGGTCATTATAACATTGTCTCAAATCCAACAGGGCATACACACATACATGAATCATCTTTTGGCCATAAGGGCAAGAATTAGAGTCAAAGGGCCTTGACCAGTCAGACAAGCCTAAAGTAATTTGAATTGATTTAATGCTATGGTGAAATGTATTAAAGGATATATATGAAGTATAAATCATATATGAAATCCTAAAACATGGTTTTCACCTATAGCGGTTAGCTTGGAATGAGAAGAATAAAATACAATTAGGCATGAAACTCAGTCCAAGCCATGAAAGGTCTATGAAGGTTATGAAAGGTTGAAATGATAAGTGGACATATAAAAATTAAATATTGATCATTATGGTATATAGATACTTATTGACATGTAATATAAGTAGAGAAAACATTCTTATAATTTAAAACACAGTCTATTGAAAGAGACCCTGCACACAATACTCAAATGCATAGTCTATTTTAGTTTTGGAAGAAGTTTGAAGGTCAAATGAATAGACCAGGGGATGGTTTTTTGTGTAGGTAATAATTTTAAATTGTATATTATACTAAAATGGTTAGATGGTATGAGAAAATTGGGGAAGTGCCCTCTATTTTGTCTTAGATAGAGGGTACTTCCCCTTATACAAGACTGTCATGTTTTGGAGAGTGAGGTATAAAAGAAGAGACCAAGAGCTATAGAAAACATTAAATAATGTGTATTAAGTTGAAATAAACCTAATAAAACATGATCATGATGTCATAAAAGAGAAAAACTAAATAGGGAGGCCTAAAATGCTAGAGTTGCAGTTAGGCTTAAGGGCAGGGTTTTAACTTAGAGGCCAAATGGAAGGTCACTCTCACTTGCAACCTTGGTAGAGAATTATAATTAATTTGGGTATGATCATAGGGTAATAACGGAGGTGATGAATTTCATATAATGTAATAAGGCTTAGTTGGATGGTCTAAACAACAAGAGTGTAGGTAGGCCTACCAGACAAGTATTAGATCAAGTGTCCAAATGGGAGGTCATTCACACTTATAGCATGATATGAGAATTATAACATATTATAGCATGTTTTTTGGGAAATTTTAGGTGTGTTTACATTTTTTTTTAGAGAAATCACAAGAACTCCAATTTTGAGATTAAAACAACACTAAACCTGTAGGAAAAGGAAGAAAGGGCTTGATAGGACAAGTTTGATACTCATAACTCTCTTGATGATTTGAATGAGGGATAAAGAGGTTTATAGGATATAGAACAGGTCTTGAAAAATATTTTTTTGGAATTAGTTTGAGATTTCAATGTGAAACCTACATGAACAAATCTTAAGAGGTCAAACAGGTTTAAAACCCTTGCAAAGACCAGTTTGAGGAAATGAGAGAGATACTACACAAAAATGGACCATAATGGCATAAATTATATTTGGATGTTAAATAGTACATAGTTAGTATACCTATCATCAAAATTAGTTTTATGGACTTGTACATACATGATGCAAAATAGGGTATTTTTGACCTTTTTTTTGTTCTATAGGCTATAAAGGGAGCCTAATGATGAAATAAAGTTTGGGAAGAAGATATTGACATTTTATAACTCCCTATGGAAATTTAATTCTTTGAAAATACTCCTAAGTATGTAAAAAAATAACATCATCTCAACCAGTCAAAACTAGCCTAATGGAAAAGCTAGTGAGAAGGGTGGAAAACTTCCTGTGAGATGATTTTAAAGCATGCCTAATGCCGATAAGGAAATTGAGGGTATTTAAAAGTTTAATCCACTCCCTCCCATGGATTTACATGGAAAATTGAAGCCAAATTTGAGGCCAAGTGTGTAGGGTGCATAAAGGAGGATTTTTTTGGACTATAGATGATGGTTCCTTTTTAGATGATTCTTGAAAACTAGGCTTATAACCAATACATGGAGGGGAATGTATTAAAACATCTCCATTAATTCTAATCATCATACATGTCCTTAATTATTTTTTGGATGTTCAAATAGGGCTAATCATGAAGGTATTTTTTCTAAGCTAGTTAAGGGAATTTCATGGCACTTTTCAAGAGTTTGATGACTTGGATGGACACTTGGGCTTCCTGACCTTGCATGGTTCATTCCATATTATCTTCCCATGCAAAATTAAATTATTTTATTAGATTTAAAATTGTATTTATGACCCTTATACTTCTCTCTTCTTCTCTCTCTCTCAAGTTCTATAAGAACTAGCCATTTTGGCCATTGTAGCTTATGCTCCACCTGAGTATGGTGAAGCCCTAATCATTTTCAAACCATTTGATTAATAAAAATACTAATTTTCACCTCTTCATGACTATTCATAAGTTTATTTTAATTAGATGATGAATCTAGCGTAGCGAAGACTATAGATTCCTTAGCATGTTGTCTCATTCTTTCACCCTATGTGTAGTTGAAAAGCTTCTTCTTGTAGGGCATGTGAAGTGTTCAAGGAAATGTCAAAGATTGAGTGAGTTATTATATTTAGTAGTGCCATTCAAGGCCTTTTTTTTAGTCTTAGTAGCTTTGAAAATTTATGCATAACCTCATAATATAACATTGATGTGGGAAGATGCAGATTGGAGAAGTGTATGTTCAGTTTGTCCCTTGATTTCATGTGTAACATGCAATTGGTTAGAAGTCATCATCTTATTTGGTGTATCACTTCCCTTAGAATAATTTTCTTTTAGTTATCTCTTTCTCTTTCCCCCCCCCAAAGTTTAGGTGTAGTTTCAATCCAAAGTGGTACATCAATGGAGCTATCCCTATCTAGAGATTCACCTCATCCTTAGGATACCCACAAGCATAGAGGTGTTTCCATTGTGACACTTAGATGAGGAGTGATTAGGCATACCATCAAAGGGTGAAAATCTGAGTGACAAAAATTAGTCAAAGGAACAACCTAACTACATGTCTGAATTACTAAAGGATCAATCATAATGTCTTTTTTCCCAAGTTACAAGCTAAGTCACTATTGTACTTATTTTACACACATTGCATGATTCACATACAAGCCAACACATATGTAAGAAATACATAAGTCTAAGGCCCTCTTCTATAGTATTGGCTATATTTTCAATGCCATTTTATAATGGAGTCATTATGGATTAGCTCGATACCATTTTCCAACTAACCCATTTTTCCCTAAGGTCACATTGAAGATAGAAAGCTAGGGTTTTACCATTTCATGAATAGTGATAGTCCATTACCCAAATATGAATGCAATAGAGCTAAGGCAACACTAAAACCAAAATAATCTATGTGGTTACATCTTTTTTGACTAGATGTTCTATATAGGACACTAGCATTAAACGCAAACACTAGCATCAACACAACTATCCTAGGTTGACGTAAGTGTCTAGAGTGCTAGAGGCACTAGATCTAGAATTTGATGACTAATTTAGAACTATCTTCATACCTACTTCCTTCCTATACTAGATACAAAACTATATTATAATCATAAATAACTAAGTATTTATTTTATGTCATTTATATATCTAGCATAGTTGTACTTTCCATTAATAACCTATCTTAGTTTTATAAATTTAGCATATGGTACAATTGAATTTAGAAAATAAATTGGCCTACAATATATATGATATTCAACCTTGTGCCCTATCATTTCTATATCCTTAACCCTATCTACCCAAGTAGGATTACTCTATCCAAATTAGGGTTAAATATTTGTGAACCTAATCTTTGAACATCAAACCCTAGGCTAGCTAGGGTTCTTTTAATTTATTTTCCTGTTGCTGATCCCTGATTGATAAATATTACAATCATGTTTTCTATGGACACATATATAAATTTTTTCATGGTCCAATACCTTATAATTATTATGGTTTTATACATTACTTGTCTTACCAAAATTATTAAGCAAATCCATGCATTTAACGAGAGAGTGTTAAAATAGAGACAACATTTCATATCTCTTCAAAATTCCTTTTGCAATGTTATAAAGCTGATATCTAAATACCAACATGCATGCTCTCAACCATTTGTTATACCCAAGCCTTATTCGAGTGACAACTACCATCTTGCACCCATTCATCACCCATGACTTATATTAGATTCTACAGTCCATGTTGTTACTAATTGAAGAGTTAGGGTTTCTCAACCTATAATGCCACCTATTAATATACAATAGTTCCCTCTTGAGCCTAAAATTGTGATAAAATCGAAGGGATATGACCTTGTGGACCAATTGATAAATATACATGCTAAAATTTCAATACCTAAGCTCTTAAAATAATCTAATGTTTATAAGGACATTGTATATGAGATGTGAAACTCAAGTTCCAAATGATATTGAGTTTGATTATTTTGTAGATATCATGAAAGATATTAAAAATAATGACAAATTTATTAACTTTGATCCAATTGACTTACCATCCAAAGATATTATTAATTAAGAGTTACCTTTGTTTATATAAGTGACAATACAAATTGATAATAGATCGAGCCTCAATAATTATAGTATCAATTTCTTAACCACCATGGGCATTAACACCAATTTGATTCAAAAGTTTCTTATGCATATCCAAAGATTTGATAATTCACATAGTCATCTAGTTGGTCAAACTACACTAGATGTGACATTAAGACCAAAAATTGTTTTAGCTACTTTTTAGGTAATATCTTAATCATTGCAATACAGTGTATTTTGGGTAGATTTTGGATATATTCAATGGAATTTGTCCAATCTACACTTCACAGATGTGTAAATACATGATGGGAATTTATTAACAATGCCTGCCAATGATGAAACTTTCAAATTTTACAAAATGATGAATTTAAAATCAAAGGCATTCCTAGAGTGGTAAACCTAAGCAATGCATTAATATTGAGCACATACACACTTATGAAATAGGTGAGTGAAGTAAAATGGCTCCTCCATTTCCAGATACAAATAAGGTACCACATATTAAGGTGTACACAGATACACATCAAGAACAAGAACCATTACCAAAGTAACCATTAAAACCAAAAAATCCTCCTTTAATTGAACTTCCTTTATTGGTTAATACTAAGTAGAATGATGGGCATGTTTATGATTAATACGATAGTGATGATGATACCACTCATGATATGATAGATGAAAAAATTCCCACACTAAAATTTGATCCACTCGATCACCTTTCACATAACTTATTTAAACGCATAAGTCCTAGTACATTCATGATCAATCCACTTACAAAATACATAACAAGAATATAGATAAGGAAAACACAACCATAACTTATGAGTATGTAAATGCTTGTTACTCAATTCACCAATCTTGGTTAAAAACATTGAGCCAACTTACAGAGGTCAAATGCAAATATACCATGTGAATAATGTGGAGTCTTCTACAAAAGCTCCATAACCTACTAAAAGGAAAAATCCTTCTTATCTTTAGAAATGAGAAATATCTTTCAAAGCAAGAAAAGCTTGAAGAGTTTACTATTACTACTAATATTGATGAGGTATATTTACACCATCTCTAATTTGACACAAGAAAGTGGGATGCAACTTATGGAACTACATTCCTCGAATACTTGGGACATACTACAATGAACTCATATACTCTCCATTGATGCCTAAATCCTACAAATACATTTAGTTACCTATTACATATGGGTGGTGATCACAACCTATGGATACTAGACCATAACCCCCATTTGAAATTAAATCTTGGATAAGATTGAATAGAAAAATAGTAGGTAAAGTTGTATAATATAAATATGTGTGTTACCTTGATTTATATGGGCATAAATATTTGTATACCAAATGATGGATATGATTATCTGCCCAGACCATTAGTTTTAGGGAAGCCATTAGATAAGTATATTGAAGAAGAGGTAATCCATCATTTTAAACAACACTTAATATTTTTACAAATGGTCCCACACCTTTCTATGAAGATGACTTCCTCGATTAGAATTATTAAAACTTCATAAATAAAAATAAAAATAAAAATAAAAATAAAAATAAAAATAAAAATAAAAGACATTCAAAAGTCCAAACACACTTTCGATACCTACATTTCTATTGGATCCTTGGCATCTATGTGTTAGTTCCATGTTGAGGACTAGCATATCATTAATCTTACATACATATATATATATATATATATATATATATATATATATATATATATAGACACATATATACATTATACAATTATGGGTGTTAGCATTTCCCTCTACCCACATCAAAATGATGTTGGGGGCATCCATCTTCTATGATCTTGATATACACATGTTTTATGATCCGAGGATCACTCTACATTTTCATGTTTGAACTTACATATGTACTTACATATGCCTAGTATCCATGATTATGCATTACACAAGGTACTTGATATGTTATGTACTTGACATTTTTTTAGCTAACACATTTGACACATGGGACATTATGACATGTTTATGTTGGTTTCTTATGATTTTACTTTACACATTTCCTTGAGTGTTTTTCCTTGCTATTGTCTTACTTTTTTGAACAATTGCATATTCTTTGTTATATGCAACCCCTATGCCTATGTTTGATTTATTAAAAATTTGAATATGTCATTGCATTTTATTGACATTTGAATATGTCATTCCTTGATTTTTTGGATATTTTACTAAGTCATGTCAATTCAATTTCATGGAATTTGAACATGCCCCTTGTCTATAATCTCCTTAGACCATTGCCTTTTGACTTGATTTTGGGTGATCTTGTGTGTGTGTGTGTTTATTTTCTTGTTGATCTTGTACTATTATTATATAGACATTTCCATGATATTTATCATGCATCTTAGGCCTATATGTGATCACATTGGTTATATGTGCTTCAATGATACATTTACCTAGACATGTTTACTTCTATATGCTATATGGTTATATTAATAGATTTACAGTTGTCTTACCCTTTTGAGGTGAGCTAACTACTAGGTAATATTTTTACCTCACCTCAAATGTGGGTCATATTAGTGGGGACATGCCATGGTGACATGGCTTCTAGATTTTCATAGTTCTCAGATTTAGTGGGGGCATGCTTTGGAAGCATCTTCTCCACACTCACACAATATATGGTACTTACACTAGTTTGTAGATTCAATGGGGGCTTGTTATGATGACATGGATTGCACACATTTATAGTTTTTAGATTTAGTGGGGGTATTCCTTAGAAGCATGTTCTCCACATTCATTCAATATGGTACTTATAATTCATAGATTAATTGGGGGCATGCTCCCTCCACCCCTACTCAATATTCATCATCTCTAATTCACAGTGGGGGCATCTTTTGGAAACATATCCTCCACACTAGTACTTATATAAGATTCATATTTCTCCATATATAATGGGGGCATGATTTGGAATCATTTCCTCCAAACTTACACATTTTTCCAAATTGGTTAAAGCACATAATTAAATGATTATGATACACATTTATGGTAGAATTCTATATATGGTACCATTATTACACACAATTTCAACATGAGACAAATATAATATGCATATGCTATGTAACATATGCCTAACATTTACAAATCCAAATCAAATTCAAATTCTAAAACTATTGCACATACTGATACCCAATAAAATTTTATGAAATTTAACGAGCCAATCTACTGTAGTAGTTGGTTCACCTTTTGGAATGGGTGGGTTGATTAAATCACTCAATATTTCCAACTTTGAAATTTGGACTTGATCATCCAAACTCACCAGTTATGAGCATCATTGGGTTGCACAATTGAGCTAATATCAACTATCGGGTGGCAACTCACTTTTGCTCCAAAGTTGGGGGCATGTGCCTTCCAACCTCTCTCTCTATCTCCTTGGGTATATGCACTTTAAAGATTTATCTATATTTATCCTAAACTAAGTTCCAGAGCTTTATAATGATACATATTTTGCAAAAATAACTTGCCAATAGGCAAGGTAGTTACATTGACACACAAGTGTACTCCTAAACCTTGATAATTTAATTTAAATCTATTTCAATAAATTTTGACTATTATATACACTAATTATACACTAGAACATACTCTTGGTTTTAGGCCAATCACCAACGAAGCACTCAAATTCAACTCAAGCAAAGACAAAGTGTGTATATACACCCAAGTACTTATTTCTTTCCTTTAAACTAGAAATTTCATTATTAGATTAAAGGGGGGAATATATATGATATTTTGTGATTATGTAAGACCTTAGTCTTGTAAAATTGGAAAACTTAGTCCTTGGCTATTCCTCTTAGTTCTACACATGCCTTGATTCTACAAACCTCAAATCTACTCTATCTTGTGCCTCTTTTCATGTCTCTTAGTATGACCAAACTTATATTGATGAAAAAAACATCTTATCTTTCCCAAAATAATTAAAATGTACTTATATTACACCTCTACAAGTTCTAAGACTATGCCTATTCTCCTTCTCCCTAGACACTAACATCTAGGGTAGATAGTAGCATTGACATTACTAACCTGACTTGATGTAAGTGTTTAATGCCATAAAGTCACCCAATATAAAAATGAAACACATTGCAATGGTTGGCCTAAGTGATTTAATGCAAGCTATCTCCCAATAAGTTTGGTATAAATACAATATCAACTCTCATTCATTCCTCACTTTTGAATACATAGCAATCAAACCAAAAGAGCACTCAAGAAGTATTCAAGAAATACTCAAATTACCAAAATATTTCTTATTCTACCATATTAAGATATTAGTCAAAAGAAAATCCCAACTATAGGTCTAAATTAGTAAAGGAGTAGTCATAAGGTCTTATTTTCTAAGTTATAAGCTAGGTCACTATTGTACTTGCTTTACACACATTTCATGATTCACACACAATCCAACATATAGTGGAGAACTACATGAGTTTGAGGCCCTCTTCTGGAGTATTGGCTATGTAAGTAGTGCCCTTTGATAGTGAGATCATTATGGGTTAGCTCAACACCATGTGCCTACAAACCCATTTTTCCCCAAGGTCACATTAAATATGGAAAACTAGGGTTTTACAATTTCACTAAGAGTGACAATCTATGACTATGATATGAATGCAACATAACAAAAGTGAATCCAAATCTAAAAACATCTATTGTCACTATTGTACTTGCTTTACACACATTTCATGATTCATACACAATCCAACATATAGGGGAAAACTACATGAGTTTGAGGCCCTCTTCTGGAGTATTGGTTATGTAAGTAGTGCCCTTTGATAGTGAGATTCATAACATAAGGTATTATTTTCTAAGTTACAAGCTAGGTCACTATTGTACTTGCTTTAGACACATTTCATGATTTACACACAATCCAACATATAGGGGAGAACTACATGAGTTTGAGACCCTCTTCTAGAGTATTGGCTATGTAAGTAGTGCCCTTTGATAGTGAGATCACTATGGGTTAGCTCAATTCCATGTGCCTACTAACCCATTTTTCCCCAAGGTCACATTAAATATGGAAAACTAGGGTTTTACAATTTCACTAAGAGTGACAATCTATGACTACGATATGAATGCAACATAACAAAAGTGAATCCAAATCTAGAAGCATCTAGGTGTTCACATCCTATTTTAGAAAATATTTCATATAGGATACTAACATTGAACTTAGACACTAACATTAATGCGACTGTCCTAAGCTAACATAAGTATTCAAGTAGCCAAAGGCACTAGATCCAAAATTTGATGACTGATCCAGAACTGTCTTCCTACATGCTTCCTACTTGTACCAAATCTAGTACTAAATTAGCATCATAAATAACTACATACTTTCTTTTATGTCATTTATATGTCTAACACATATGTACTTTCCGTTAATAGCCTATCTCAATTTTATAAATTCATCATATGGTACATCTATGTTTAGCACTTTAATTAGTTTGTTGTAGATATGATATTCACCCTTGTGCCCTACCATTTCTATATCCTTAACCCTATCTACCCAAGTAGGATTCCTCTATCTAATTAGGGTTAAACACATAGTTATTTGGATTAACACATACTGGGATAGGATTAATAAATATTTGAGGTAAATGTGAGGCATATGTGAGGTACTCTACATGATTATGAGTAAAAAATAATAGATACTATGATATTATAACACATATTATATGACACAGAATGCACATGTTAATAGATTGAGTGATAGATTATGTCATTTCATGCTCAAATTTACTTAAATTTACCTAGACTTATTTAGACTTACCTAGAATTACACAAAATATAATTTAAAATATTTATGAAGCAATTAATTTATACTAAGATTTACTCAGATATACTTTGATATACTCATATTTATTAGAACTTATTTTGGGTTCCTTCTCACAAAATTAATATGAGTGGTGTGGTTGAGGTTCCACCTAGCTTAATTTCTAAAAACTTCTCCATATTTAATGAGGTTTGGGACATCTATCTTCTCAATTCATGATTTTAAAAATGGCTGCTTCTTGGGGCATAATCAATCCATTCTATAATGACATTAGAGGGTAGATTGGTTGACATACGTATAGGTGTATTCATTCCTTGATATTTCAATTTCAAATATTTAAATAATCTAGGTTACTTAATATTTTATATCATAAGTGGAATTTGATTAATGCATGTTTAATTTTAGGTAATCAATCACTTTTTATACTAGAGTAAAAGAGGGGGGATTTGTAGACACATAAACTTGGTATTAAACACTTTAAAACATTAGTTTTGAAAAAAACATAGCATACATGACTTGTGTGTACACATATGACTCTTTATCACACTCTCTCTTAGCCATTCACTTACTATAGGCTTGGACTTTCTAATTTGTTGTCATTCACATACATGATCTCCCTACTCTATGCCTAAATAATCCATTATATCAAGCAGACTATCACCTAATCTTAGATGATCGTTTCTTATATCTTGGAAAATTTTGGAAATAATTAGATGGATCTAGTTATTAGATCCATCCACCTATGGCAAATATATCCACATACCATTTAATGGTTATTTTAAAAATTCAAACCCTTCCCTTGGGTTGACCCACACATTTCACATGTTAGTTATGAAAGGAATTCACCCATAATATGATTCTAGATATAAGCATCAAGCCTAAACACATTCCTATCTAGCATTAATCTAGCACCTACCTAAAAAATTACTTCCACACTTATGAATATATTCACACATCCTTGCAGCATAGCCATAAATCATCCAAATTTACTAAAACCTCAAAGTAATAGACTCCAAGCTAAGTTTGAATAATATTTTAAGGTCAAAATCATATATTGTCAAGAGTCAAAAGATACACATTATTACATACATTTTAGCATATTACTATTGAGAACACATAGTCAGGTGAGAGAAATACATGCAATTTGATCCCTCTTTAGAACATTAGAATGTAGGTATCACTCAACCACTCATTTGTGGGTGGTTGAGTTCAGCTCAAACCATCATTTATAAATTTATTTTATAGGTGAAGCAAGTGTTTAAAATGTATCTAGGGTTTTAAGTTAAAAGTGAATAGTTATGGATTTGTGCAAAGGACGAAGCCTCTAATATTTAAAAAGAACCATCTTGATAGACCTATGAAATGACCTAACATGGAAAAAAATGACAAAAACACAAAGGATGGTTTTGATAGGTAAAAAATTATACAAGCCATTATAGGTGTCTACACATTATAAAATTTTTCCATGAAGGTTTTGATAGTCAATCTCCTAATCTGAGTGACCACATGCCATTCATGAGATTGCTGATGACTTTACACTATCACAAACTAGATAAAAAATGAAACAAGCTAAGTATTGTATCCTCTTTGTTATTTATATAAATATACATTATAATAAACCAACCTTTATAATCCCTTTAACATTCATATATGTGTAATTTATAAATATCTTATACAATCTGAATTATTCAAAAGTTTTATTTTGTTTAGACCACTAAATCTAAAATAATATAAAACATATTGGTTAATGTGATCTTTGATTTGAACATGGAAAACCCTAGGTTCCCCTTAGGTTTTTATTCTACCTTCTTAAAATTTTAGATTTATACATTAGGATTTTAAATTTGATTTCTATTTTAGGCTTATTCACATAAATAAATCATCACTATAATGGATACACATAGTTTATATTTTATAATTCAAGCTATGATTATCATAATTTCATGCTATTATCTTAAAATATGTAATATATTTTATAACCATGTAAATAATGGGTCAAATTCACTTTCAATAAAACTGAGATTGAATTAATGATGAAGGGTCCTTAGGTTTCCTTATTAACTCTAATTTTCTAAATGTCCAATCCAAAATGCTTAGAATCACTACAAGACATCATAGGGCATGTATGATTCCTTTCATTGCTCCTCCCCCTAGACCTCAAGCTCATCCTAGCTACCATCCCACCCTAATTATTCTCCTTAGGATTATATTGGAATCTATGCTCCATGTTATTACAAATGAAAGAGGTAGAGTGACCTCCATGTATGAAAGAATGAAGGTAGTCAAAATGTCCCTCCTCATCCCCCTCCACCTCCTATGATGCCAAATAATTCAACTAAATGGTATTATGTCACTAGTTAACTTAAGAATACCCAAACTAAAATTCCATACTATAGCTACGCAAGAGGTCAATTATCTATAAAGATATCCATTATGCTACATTGTATGACATAACTATATAAAATAATGTAGAACTGGCCTACTTTGCATCCATTGTTAATACATTGAATATTAATGAAGAAATGATGTTTTTTGAGAATGAATATTTTCATTATAAACATATAATAGATCAAAATCTCCCATTATTAATTCAAGTCAAAGTCTTAAATAAGGGAGTTAAACACGTCTTGATATATAATTGTTCAAGATTGAATATATGTAACATCACATTTTTAAAAATATTGGGTGTCAATATGGACTCTATTAAAAAACTAGATAATAACATCAAAGGCTTTGACATTATTCCTTTCCAAGTGCTAGGATCAATTACTTTGGATATTACAATAGGCCCTAAGATACTATTTACTATGTTTCATGTGATGCCAAATCAAAAGTATTATAGCCTACTCTTAGGTAAACCATGGATCCATGAAATGGATGGTATACCATCTACATTACATCGGTGTTTAAATTTTATCCATAATGAATGTTTGTACACATGCCCTACAGATAATCAACCTTTCAAGTATTGCAAAGTAGCATAACCTAGTGATGGATGCAATGTTCAATAAAATAATTTTCAATCTACCATAATATGTCCATCTCAAGTCATCCCACCAGAAAGGATATATAAATATGAAATTTGGGAGTCAATCAAAACTAATAAAAAAGAGCTAGATCTAAATACAACAAAGGATATGAAAAAAGAGAAGACACCATATATTCCCTTATTAGTTAATTTTGAGGATCTAAATTAGATATTTATAAAATAATATGATATCGATGATGATGATGATGATGATGATGATGATAATGACATCCAAACAAACATAGATGTGTATTTGTCTCATCTAAATTTTACACTCGTTGGTTTAAGATATTACAGAGATGATTTCAAGGTAGTAAATAATGATAAGCTAGATAATGGAAAGGTAACCATTCCAAACACTCATAAGGATATAAATGAAATAAATTTTTGAAATATCAATTAATGAAAACATACCTCAATGTTAAATTCTCCATTGAAAATAATTCTTTGTCAAATCTAACATAACTAGAGAATAAGAGGCATACAATATTGTACGATGCATCACATGTGAACACAAATCATTTATGACATAATAAATAAAACATGTAGAGATCATGGATATAGAACCAAATGTCATATTATGGATTACTAGTGCATAGGATAAACCAAGTGATATCCTCTAGATGTTACTTGATAAATATTTGATTACTCACCTACCAATTGCCATAGAACTATGAGTAGATTATAAAATCAAGAAGGGGAACCAATTTATGATTATAAAAAAATAATAGGACATGAAAAAAATAATTTTTAGACATTATTTTAGAAGTTTCATAAGTTTAAGGATGAAGGGATTGTCACAGTAACTCATATACAAAATATGTCATTATTAGTGGCTTTTAACAAGAACCATTCCCTAAATAGAACACGTATAGATTTTAAGCATCCAAGACATGAAATATTGAGTATTATAATGTACATTAGGGGTAACTATCAATGAATGATTTATATTGATGAGGAAGAAGGAAAAAATGCATGTATCATTACATGTTTACAATAGATGGGTCATAATATAGATGAATCACACCTTTATATGCATTGTGAAAAAGAAATCAAACTTTTTACATCACCAATATTTTGTGGGCCATAGGTTTTTTCTATCTTGATATTTGTGATATGCCCTGCTAACCAATTATTGGCTACAAATAATAATGGTTACAACAAATATAGGCTACATTCAAAATTCTAAATAAATACATAGCTTCATTGTATGGAGGAAGTACAATAAAGTTTAAACATGATGTAAATAATGATCACCAAAATATAAAGGACTCAAAGACAAATAATAATACATTATATCATAAGACACATCATGAGCCCTCATATACAATTGAATAAAATGTGATACACATGAATAACATTTTAGAGAGAGAAAAATAGAAAGAATAAATTTATTGATGTACAAAAATGATGACGATAATGATGATGAAATATGGGCATTCGATGAGATCATATATATATATTTCAATAATTTTTCACTTTACACATTTAGTGGATGCCATCATACACCTCTAAGCTTCACATCACTAAAATTTGAAACATAAAAAAAATAAAAATATGCAAAAAAAACCTAGGACCTATGCATGACATGCATTTCTAGTTTGTATGATTTATGTTATTTATCATGGTATATTATATATCAAATTTATATATGCACATATGTTTCCTGGTATACATTAGTGTAATTCAATATTTATATGTTATATATGACATGGATATTCAAATTTAGTACATTCCTACGTCTAGGAGATACCTTCTTACAATTTTGGGCATGCTTACACTAAGGGCACCTTGGTACACCTTCACATGTTACATCTTTATATGACCATTCAATTTATCATATTAAGTTATTTCCATTCATAAAAAATGACTTAATTTTATGTATACTACTTAGAGTGATATATTCTATGGATTCTATACTTTACTATGTGCAATGATGACATGGTTTGTCTGTGTAGACTAACCTTGTGTGTTCTATGCATGATTGATGTTGTTGCATGTTACATGGTGGTGTGATCCTTGATTATATATCAAATTATATGAATCTACTCTTTATAACATTGATTTTTCATTGTGTGAATCTTTTCATGACATTAAGTGTAAATTTTGAGACTCTTACTCTATGTGACAAAGAGTTTTCTATGTGTGGCTTTTACACTACATGATATTGATTATTCTATGTGTTATAACCCCTCTAGATTTCATAGGTAATAATTGATTTCCCCCATATACATCATAAAAATGATAACATATTTTTTTTTTGGATTCATATCATTAATTAATGAATAATAATTACTTAAGAAAATTAATTCCACTAAAGTATATTTATAAACCTCATAAACAATAGTCCATTCAAGACTTAAAAAATGAAATAATATGATAAAGTACATAACATAATGTTTGTGGCTATGGTCTAAATACAATGTCATATAACAATAATCACACACAAAAGGCCAACTACCATAAAAAATATTGGTCATCTAACCCTGACATCCAACATTAAACAAATACTACTAAGAAATATCAATATGAGGGCATGCCAAATTTTAACTCATATTGATGTACATGGTCCCAATAGACAACCAGACTAATTTGGAATAGTAAAATGTATAAATATGCTTTTTTATAAAGTTTTTACATACACCATAATGCTGTGAATGTCATAACATATAAATAAACTATTATAAAATGCCACATATGTAGTCATTTTATTGTAAAATGTCACAATATAAAATTTACACCATTGTACAAAATCACATATATAGTCATTTCACTAAAAAATAACAACATTTACACATTAGTTTCATAAGTCATAATTAAGCATCGATAACTAGTTAAGATCATCTGTAAGTAGGGAGATCATCATTTGGGTATTTTATCTCGAACCACAGACCAACTGTATTTCACACTCCTCCCCACTATGAGTAGCCCTTCCCTTTGCGAAGGTGAAGATAAAAATTAAGCAAGCATCCATAACCATCTGAGAATAATGTGAGAGTATAATTAATATCACATGTAGTCAATAATATGTACCATAGGCACTCTTTTATCTAATACGATTCAAACAAACATGCTAACAAGAAAGTACCATGGATAGAAAATGTATACAACTATACCATCACTTTGACCAAAGCATTTATAGTTTTCAGATTCCAATAATCTAGGTCATTGTTCACATAAGATTTACTCTCTACTTTAATATTATTTTAATTATAAAATCTTTTTTAGACTGATGATGTATGACTTCTAACTAGGCATTCTTCATATCACACATCATCATTCAGGCCCAGAGAAATGATATCTCTAATACTTAAGTAGAACAAGAGTATTCATTTTAAATCATATCTTATAATTTTTATCTCAAATCAACTATATTTAGTACAACTAACCAACATCATTATATTAAATATCTACACAGATAATCATAACCACATAATACACAACCAAATAACACAATACTTATTACATTTATTCCTCAAATTTGACTCCATAATCTATCATTAATGCACATAGGTTATAATGTAATGGAATAAATCTATCTATATAAACCATCATATTTTATTAAATCATTCTACAACATTCATATTATTTAACCCAACATGTTATAACACTGTATTATAGTTGAGCATTTATAAATACTCACAACTTGTTAACTTATCATATATTAATAATATGGACACAATGGTAGACATCATAGTTTAATCTCAACCAAGTAATATTTTATATAAATTTGAAGCACAATGTATACAAAGTTTAACTTGGGGACTTATTTTAGTAGATTTATTATAAACTCTTCATTTATATGCCTATAGGTAATTGTATCAATTACTTACAAATTTATAAATGGATAATATGGTCAGTATTTTGTTTGATAAAATATATCTATATATATTAAAAAAATAAATATACAAATAATTCACAAAAAAAAGGTGGTATGGAATCCCTTCTCAATGTTAGACCAGGCAAAGCCTTAGAACAAGAAATAACAAAGGCAAAAACAACTAGGTCCCACCTAGGAACTAGTCAATATGACATCATAAGAGAAAATATTAAGCTTCCAGAGTAAGGTTGAAAGGTGGAGGATCCATATCATTAGGACCCTAGCCCAAGCTTGATAAGTCATTACCATCTAGAATAGGCTCCTAGTTAGAAGCCTAAGAAGTGTCCTTATCATATTCTTCTTCTTGTGTTCAAATAGGAAAAATGTCCAGAGAGAGCTTGGGGAACTTGTCCAACACATCCAATTGACCTTTAGGTGGACCCCCCCCAAGTATCTGGACACAGAGGAAGAGGAGCATCCCAACCATCTTTCCTAGCAAGGGAAAGACGTAGAGGTTACCACCCTCAATACTACCTAGGAAGGGTCATGCACTGATATGGGATACCATTATGAGAGTAGTGTTGAGATCAGCTATGTCGGTGTCCACCTCAAGGTGATAAGGCAATTCTATCATCAAGTTTGTGCTCCTTGGGTGGATATAGAGGAACCCACACCATAACATAAGGATCATCTCCCTAATGAGTGAGAAGGTCTTAGAGATGGCCAAGCTCCATGAAAACTTTGTTAGCTTGCACTTGTATCTACAAAAGAACATTGGAAATAATAGAGGACTTGATCAAAGTAGAAATATTATAATTTGAAGAAGCATTTTTAAATATTACATTATTTATTTCTTTCCATAACCAAAAGAGAATATCCACTCTAAAATTATGCCAAACTTAGGTATATTTAAATGATAAGGTGGGTTTGTATCCAAGAAGGATATGCTACCACTGAATGAATTTAGGATGGAAAGGCCTAAAGAGGTCATGAATCCATGTTCAAATCCTTTGAGATTTGGAGTAGTACTAGAAAAGGTGAGGGAGCATTTTCACATGGCCATAAAAAGGGCAAGTGGCAATGGAAACTCCTAAGTGAACAAACTTTCTGCCAATAGGTAAGCCTTGATATAATATACACCAAGAAAAATGAGCTAGCTTAAGATCCAAGGAAGCCTCCCAGATTGTGTGAAAATGGAAGCACCAGGTATGAACAGAGGAATACAGAACCCATTGGGAGTTAAGCTTATCCACCATAGGTATATGGGGAGTAAGCCATATATAGCCAAGTCAGGGGGTGTAATTATGAAACAATGTTTCAACATACCACTTATAGTCCTTCCACCAAGCACACATGGAGTGAACATAAATATTATGAAGCATTTAAGGTGGAAAAATGTTAATGATTTATTGGAAGGATTCTCGATCAGTATTGGCTAATCATAAACCTCTTCCAAAGATACGCAGGAGTGAGACTGCTTACAAAAAATATCTTGGACAATATGAATGCCTCTATGAAACAAATTAAGAGTATTGATATAAAGAACCTCAACCAATAATAATTCATTCAAATTGATAACAGGTGACCACCATAGTGAGTGGGAGTTAATAGATAACCCATCTCAAAACCCTTAGCCATTTTAGAGAATCCATGGTTTAATATTTTCCCATGATTTTTAGATGCCTTTTACCACAAACGACCTTAAAATTTAAATGAGGGATTTGATAATAAGCAGATTGGAGAATTTGATTCCTTTCTAGGATTTCTTACCTTTAGGTAAGCTTGAAGAGATGTAGTGTCAGAACAACGCCTTTCAAGCTTCCTTGCCTTCAATGGCCTACACACTCCATTTGACACATAAGATAGTTCTTTGATGAGACACATCAAGGAGGCCCATACCTATGACATCCTATGTGAGGTGATAGTAATCCAAATCCACCCTATGGAATCCTTGTCCATGAGAAGAATTGGCCCAAAGAAAATACCTGAGAAGTTTTTCAAGTTTTTGGTAAGAATTCTTTGAAGGTACCTAACATGAGAAGTAGTAAACATGGGTGGTTGCAAGCACTTTCAAGTAGATTTGAAACTTACCTATTAATGATAAGGGCCTAATCACCCAATATTCTAGCTTTTTATCTAATATGTCAACAACATATTAGCACAACATGGGTGAAGAGGCATCAAAAGAAAAAAAGGCTACCAAAAAACTTGAAAATGTCATAATGTTGGATCTAGGCCCATCCATATTTGGCAGCCCACACTAATAGGCGGATGTATGATTATTTATAGCAATGAGTTTTTTACCATTGGATGCTTGAGCCAAAGGCAAGGTAGAAGGTGTTAAGACACTGCAAGGCATTTCCCACATTATCTTCATCTTCAATAAGAGTAAGGAAAGAATCATCCACAAAGTGTCCATTCAATAATTATATATCTTCATGAGGGTTTTATTTATCTAGAGAGAGAGATATTCCTTTAACAAGGTCCCTAGATTGGGCATTACTAAGAAGATATCCAAAAATCTTAGTTGCAATCACATATAGAGTAGGTGCCAAATGGCATCCTTGGAAAATAGATATAAACAAACAAAATTATTCAGAAGTGACTCGTTAATGGAGAGGATGATTGAGGCATCTGAAAAAAAACTAAATGATTTGAATGAAATTGGGTCCAAGGCCTATGGCTCTAAGCATGGCTAGGATGAATGGACACTCAATACAGTCATAAAATTTTTCAAAGTCAATTTTAACAAACATATCTTGTTGCTTAGACATTATAGTCCAGTCCATTCCTTCCCAATCCATAATGATGTTGTCTAATATATATCTACTTTTGATGAATCTTGTTTACTCAAGGTGAATTACGTTCAACATCAAATTGCACAACCAAAGTGCTAGAGCTTTGGTGATAATCTTGTAGGAAACATTTAGGAGGGTGATTTGCCACCAATTATAGATCAATTCAGGATCCCCTTGCTTAGGTATGAATTTAATGTTTCCTTTATTTATATTCTTCCCTAGAGAATGAGTGTGAAATACCTATTAATAAACATGATGTAAGTCATAACCCACAAGCTCCTAGAGGGTTTTATATAATTCATAGGGAAAACCATCAATGCCTTGAGATTTATCATTTTCCATATAAGACACTACCTCATGTATATCATCCACAATGAGGAGCCTATCACAATCCACCTGCTGGGTGGGAGTGAGTTTGTAGGTCACCACTATGATACACTACTGAAGGGAAATATCATGATTTGTAGAGGAAACTTGAGCTCTGAACACTTGTTGATAGTGAAGGAAAAAATCTTGAATAATTTGTGGTTTCTCTAATAATCTCTTTCCAGTATCAGAGATGGCCTAGATTTGCTACTTCAAGTTTTTGACTCACAACATTTGAAATAATTATTTGGAAGCTTTGTCCTCTATCTCGAGCCAGTGGATCCTGGATCTGATTTAAGCTTCCCAAGCATTGTAATTATTTGATATCTAGATAAAATGTCATAAAGAGGAGACTTTAACCTACAATATCTCATTGAAGGGATCATTTTCTAGGGCTAAAGTTACATGGTTAAGCTTTGAAGAAGTAGTAAAGTAAAAGTGTATTTGAATTTTAGCAAGTTGGCAGCCATAAATTCTTAAAAAGAGAGAGGTCCTTATGATGGAATCATCCCACCAAATAATCCAACCAAATTATTGGGATGGATAGAGATCTAGATTCCAAACTCTATGAATGTGTGCCATAATGGGCCCATGTTTGAGCAGGGAAGTGTTTAGAAAGAATTGTATTTTGTGGACCTTGGGTTTCATGAATAGCCATATCACTCTAAAATGAATGGGGGAGTGATCAAAAAGCCAAAATTATGGAAGCACCTACACTAGAGGAGAAAAACCATTATCAAAGGAGAAATATAGTTGGGTGGACATCACTGCCCTATCTAGGTGCTTAAGAATCTGAGCGAGACCCTCCTTGAGATTGCTTTAGGTGTACCATACTCTGTCTATAGGCTAAAAAATTAAATTAGGGTCATAATATCACCATTTATTACACATATAATACCATGACTCCATTTTTCCAGATGCTCAATGCATTGGTAGGTGGCCCACTTTATCTTTAGGAGATGACACTATATAAAGTCACCACATATGACCCAATGAACATCAAGGAGATCATCCACAATCCATCACCATAAATGGGTATGTTCGATGGAATCATTAGAGGCATAAATATTAATAAATCTAAAGGAATGGTTTTCAATGCTAAAAAGGGTCCAAACTAATCAGTTTGTGGGGTCCATGCCTTATTACACTAAGTGCATCCACCATCTTGGATAAATAAACATGATTACCATTCTATGTCTTGCTTCATGATTTCTATGCAGGATAATACTATCATTCTAGATAGAGTTATTGATCACCATCAATAAAAAATCCACCACTTTAACTTCTTATGGACAAAGAATGTCCATCTTGGGAAACTTCCTTTTAAAATCATGCACAATAAACCTGCATTTTGGGTCTATAAGACCCTAAACATTCCATGAAAATCAATTCATAGATGATGGGTGTCAAGAGACAAATCCTTGGAGTCTAGGCCTTCTAAGGAATCATATCAATTTTGCAAAAAATGCCCATTGTTGGCATTTAAGAAATCATCAAATTTTTTTCTCATAGTAGGATCAACTTTATACTCTCCTTCTAACTCTTTGTGCCTCCTAGGAGGGCTGTGACAAAGTTTGGGTGCATCATGCCAAGCAAGAAGTGGAAGAGTGGTTGGATGTGAGTCTGAAAATCCAAAAGATTTAGGCAAAGGAGCCCTGAGACCTCAGGATAAAAAATTGGCAACAAGAGGGGTGTTGAAGACCCTATTTTTATAATACTTTTAGGGTTTCATCTTGGGAAGGCTCTTTCTTAGTAGGAGCTTGGTCACTAATTGGAAAAAGGGATTTTAAACAAAACAAACCTCCAAATTATAGCTACATAATTATGCCTCTAACCTTAAATCATCGTAGATTAATAATTATCTAGGTTTGAGTTCAAAACATAATCTATCCATTACCTTCATTCTTTCATATATCGCTAAATCCATTACATCAATTTTTGATCATGGAATGAGACTATTCAATGATTCTAATCATGATAAATAATAAAATATATCATAGAGATATTTACATAAAAGTATAAGTTTACAAATGGAGAAAAAGAATCATTTTAGGTATGTCTATGCACTTATGATATTTTTGCCTTTTAAGGTTTTAAAAACCAAGACACATTTCTTATCATTGCATCCTCCACTTCTATAGATGAAGTGTATACAAATTATTTTAAATGCCTAGAAAATGTCTCATTTTTCCTAAAAGATTGCTTTTAAGAATGAAATCAATTTCTACTATTCACACTCAGCCAAAGTTCACTCAATTTAATAAAATAAACTAGCTAACATTAATGATCTAAAATGATTCAACAATCTAATTTTAAATGAGAAGGATCTAAATTCCAAAACTTAGCTATATAAGAATAGAAAAATATCTAGTTATCTAAACCCATGTTTCCAAGAGTAAAATGTACAAGTTGTAGTTAGAGACTAATACATTTATATCCATACAAATATGTAATAGCTACAAATGAATGACATAATAATAAACACTATAATCCATAATATGCATAAATTCACAATGGAATTTTTTGGCAATAATGAGCTAATAACTATTTGTGTATTTACATTTTCTAAGTTTTTGAATCTACACACAAACATATATCACTAAATCCACATACTGACGTTTGAAATCTTTTATTTAAAAATTAAAATCATTACAATAAATTGTTACTTGCCTAGTAATGAAAATCAACTTCCAAAAAACCTTTCTCCCCCAAGACTTTGAACTTATTTCCCCCTTTTCATTTATTTTTCTCCCCTTTTCATGCACTTTTATGTCTTTTTTCATGGATTCAAACTCATAGTCCTACCTCATTGTCCTAACCCATGTAAAGAGAATTAGTCTCCTCCAAAAATTTGACTGTCATGCTTATTACACCACATTCTTCTTTAGATAATAAAGAGTCCCACAAAAACCAAATTATGGGTAAAAATTAAAATTGTTTTTACCAAATTTGTTGTTCATGCCAAAATATGTGAACCCCAGTTTTGGGTTTTCTAACTAAGGGTTATCTCCTTTTGAAAACTACTCATTTTAATCAAATAACATCTTGATGATTTGAAAAACAACAAACCCACTTTATGCATGGTTTATAAAATTATTAAATTCATTGACTCCCATTTTACCATGATTTATTTACACTTTCCATTCACTGTGGGTAGGAATAAATTTATATAAAGCATAATGTTTATTCATGTGTTGATAGAGATAATGCCACTCCAAGCCATCTAAGGCATAACAATCAACAAAACTCCCTGAAGTAATATTTTCCAACATAAGACACTCTTTTTGGGGTTTTAAAAATAAATTACAAACATTGATCCTTTAGACACTACAAAACATCTTACGTAAACAATTCAACTTAAATGGTTATGAATTGATATATCTCTTAGAGTTCTTAAGACAAACCCATGTTTCCATTTTAGCTATAAGTATCCCTTTTGTTAAAGTAATCAACTTGCACAACATTTTCAATCATTGTAACCAAAATGCTCATGAAGAATCACTTTCAGGCTAAATCTAATACACACATACAAAAACTTAAAGGGTTATCAATAAGCATAAATGATGAGACCTGATGTAAATGGTCAAAAACTAAAATCAAATGCAAACCACATAACTACAACTAAGTGGTATTATGTGTGTGTGTATTATTTTTGTCGTCAATCGCTGTTTACCCCTAGTTGTGATGATCTACCACCCTTTCCCCTATGATGATCTACCTCTAAATTTATGCCATGAGGAGTACATTGTCCTACATCCACTTCATCTAGAAAAAGGGCAGTTAGTCCTTTTCACATATACATAAAATATATTTTAATAACTAGAAATAACTATTTCAAAATCAATGCCTTAGATGTAACCATAATATCTAAAACATCATGTTAAAAAATTGACATCATTTATCTCTTTTTTGAATTTAAATCATGATATAAATATAAATAAAATATAAGTTAAATTAATTTCAATAATTCTAAACAATACAAACCATACTAAAAAACAAGGCTATTAACCACTGTATCATAACATTCTTCCACTAGGCAAAAAATTGGCATGTAACACTATTTGTGGCTCTTACTCTGTGTGACATTGATATACATTATGTGACTTTCACTCTATGTGACATTGAGTGTTATCAAGCATATTCTATGACTAATTGTGTGCATCATGGTGGTGCCATTTATTATGACTATGTGGATACATCTAGGAATTTTTTATGAGATTATGATGTTGTGATCCATATCACTCTTTTACTTTTGTGTGATGTCATGATACATATCATGTATATTCTGTGTGGTTATTATTCAATGATTCTATGCTAATTACTATGTTTACCATTAATGCATGCCTTATTACTATATATACTTGACATGACACTTGTATGGCTTAGGATACATGTTTCATATATGCTCTGATGATCTAATATTTCTGTGATGATATAATATAACCATGTTAGAACATACTTTATATGCTTACATAATTTATATATAACATGATGAATATAATTCATTTATTTTGAGATGATTGATTCATAGGCTAGATTTCTCACCTCAAAAGTGGGGCATACATAGTGGGCTTGTCAAGGAGCTTCATACCTTCATATACTTAGAATTCAGATTTTGACATAGAATGACTCAAATTTTGGTAGAGATTAATTTATATTGGTAGAGATTGACATGTAGTGAGATATGATTGATACATATTGGGGGTGTATCTGATACATTCTAAATGATTATGAATGATAATTGACAGATACTATCATATTATAGCATAGGTTATATGACTCAAAATGCAGAGGTTAACAAACTATGTGATAAATTGTCATTTCATGCTAAAATTTACCTAGATATACTTAAATATACATAGGTTTACTTGTATTTATTGGAAAATTTTTTGGGTTCCATTTTCTTAGATAATTATAATTAGTAGTATGGTTGATGTTGTGTGTAGATTAACTTATAAACAATTATCAATATTCAACGAGGGTTATGGGATCTATCTTCTCACCCCATCATTATAAAATTAACATCTCCTTAGGATACCATCAACCTTTTCTCCAATGAATTTGGAAGATAGCTTCATTCACATAAATTAAAGTGTATTCATTCCTTACTTTTCAATTTCAAATATTCAAATAATCTAGATTAATTTAGATTTTATATCATAATTGGACACTGATTACTACATGTTTCATTGTAGGTTATACATGGAGAAATCTTAATAATCAGGACCTACTTGAAGAGACTCATAATGGTTACATATAGGTACCAAATTTATTACTACATCATTTATATAAATCACTTTACTAGACTTAAATAAATATGTTTGTAGACACATATTTTGTGTTAGATACTAGAAAATGTCAGTTTTGACCAAATCTTAGCATACATAAATAATGTGTACCCATATGAGTCTTTATCACACTCTATCCTATCCATTCACTTACCTATGGTTTGGGAAATAATAATTTGATATAATTCACATACATGATCTCCATTATTCTAAGTAGACTGTCACCTAATCCTAAATTATTTTTTCTTGTATCCTAGATGTTTTTGGACACAGTCAGATGATCTAATTTCTATGTTCATCCACATGTGGGTGATCCATATGCACACCTTTTAAATAATATTTTACATATTCAAATCCTTCCCTTAGGTTGGCCCACACATATTTTATGTTGATTTATGAAGGAAAGTTATCCAAATAATCTCCTATATATACACATCAAGCTAAATCTTGTTCTTATATAAAATTAATCTAGAAATTACCTAAAAAAGTATTTTTACATTGAGGAATGCATTTTCACATCCTTGAGGCAATGCCCTCAAATAATAAAATTTGAAAATTTATCAAAGGAAAAACCTCCAAGCTAAGTCTGAATACTATTTCAAGGTCAAAATAAAACATTTTTAAATTGTAAAATCCACATAATATTGCATTCATTATAGAATATCACTATTGAGAACACGTACAATTAGGTGAGATAATTACATGTAGTTTGAGCCCTCTTCAGAGTATTGGAATGTAGGCAGTGCTTAAGAACTCATTAGTAAGTGGTTGATTTCAAATCAACCCATCATATCTAATCCCTTTTTATAGGTGAAGTAAGTGTGAAAAGTGGATCTAAGGTTTGTAAAGTGAAGGATAAAAATTAAATATATGCGCACATGACCGAGTCTCTAATATTTCAAAAGAATCATCTTGAAAGTTAGACATAACAACTTAATTTGGGATAGAACATTAAAAACAAAAAGGATGGTTCTTATAAAGAACAAATGAAATTTTCTATCATAGGCATCTACACATTATTAGATCTATCTAGGTAGATCATGAAAGTCATTCTCCTAATCTGAGCAAACACAAACCCATTTCAAAGCACTAATAATGATTGGACACTATCATAGACCATAAAAAACTTAAATAATCTAAGTAACCTATCCTCTTGGTTATGTCTATAAATACAACATGCAATAAATCAATCTTACTCTATCTTCTATATTCAAATCTACACAATTTAGAAATATCTTATACAATATGAATTATTCAAAAGTTTTAGCTTGTTTAGACTACTAAATCTAAAATAATTTAAAACACATATACACTAATCATACATACATGTAATTATTAAATTATACATCATTATACATAACATATTATGTGAATTCAATATCAAAATTACAATAGGAAAAAACACAAAGATAAATTCCAAAACATTCATAAAAGACAAAAAATAAAAAAATTATATACCTTTATCATAGTCATAAAACACATATCATGCCTTATTTACTTAAACTATAAGGTTTCCACACATTCAAGTTTCTCAAATATGATTCTCATGTTATACTTTGAGTGGATGAGATGCTAGATATTTAGCTTACATATGGCCATGGACTCATTCATGCTTCACATAGTGGGGGGCATATTCAACATAAGTGGTTATTAAACGGTGACATCTTCATATCTTTTTATCCATTTACTATATAGAGCCACTTTAAAGAGATCAAATATACTTCATTTTAATTACATGGAGTACACATATATTGATTGTGTACATGGATAGCTACATGCATTTTTTCATAACAATAATGCATGGATGAGTACATTTTATATCACGTGACTTGACAATGATTGATATTTGCCTATTATTACACTTTATAGATTTTTATGACTAGGGTTTGGTCCTCATTGAAACATATTTATTGTAATTAGTATTGTACATAGTCTTATTTTTATATATGTCATGCCTTATGTGTGTCTTTATCATAGATATTGATTACATTCTTCTATATTCTTGATTTGCCACAATGACACTCACCTTATAATTTCATTGACACTCTCCTAGCCACTTATTTCATGTTGCTTGTTATGTTTCACTAACCTTGTTTTTTTTATTATTGATTCTATTGTAATAATTTGCATTAGTTTCTCGATGATGAAAACACATCTATCTATACCTTTTGATCATGACATGCATTTATTTTTGAGGTAAGTTGTAGGTTTCTTAAAATCTTCCTAATATTACTCCTCTGGTTTTCAAGCTTTTATCCTCTCTTTTCATGCGTGGTCCCATATATTTTTGTGTTACTTATCTATCTTCTTCCATAAATATTAATAAAAAATATTAAACATGGATTCATACACAACAAAATCTATTGCCTATGGGGGAATCATACCCACACATGTTCCTTATTGGTCATATCTATACACATATTTTCCTAAGGGGGAATTATATCCACATATGTTAATTATTCATCATATTTACACACATATCTGCCTATGGGGGAATTATAACCACACATGTTCATCATTGATAAAACACACACACACACACACACACACACACACACACACACACACACACACACACACACACACACACACACATCTACCTATGGGGGTATTGTACCCACACATATTCCTTATCAACATATTTTTCATAAGGAGTCTATCACACCCATATTTATTATGAGTATACATTACTTATTCAAATTCTATATCATGCACACATGCATGCGCGCGCACACACACACACACACACACACACACACACACACACACACACACACACACACACACACACACATCTACCTATGGGGGTATTATACTCACACATGTTCCTTATACACATATTTTTCATAAGGATTCTATCTCACTCATATTTATTATGAGTAAACATTACTTATTCAAATTCTACATCATGCACATACCTCAATACATGATATGTTATCACTCATGGTATATTCATTTCCATATATTTATACTATTGATTTCTCATACATTGGGAGGCATGGTGTTTCCACATGTACATATTCATCCACACTATAGGATGTATTAAATTATGGTCCTTAACACATATTCATCTAATATCATGTGATCATGATGCATTGATATTATCTTACAATTGAGGTCTGCACTACATATGTGCCTTGTAATATTATATTGATGGGCCCTTATGCCCTACACATCATTTTACACCTTATCACATTATGATCATCATATTAAATATATACATGATTCATACCATCACCCATCAAGGGGAAATATATTATTAAAAAATAAAAAATAAAAATACAAAATACATAGAAAATAAAAAAAATACTTCATACATGGTTACATATTCACCTATGATAGAGGTTTTCATATTCATGATTTACACATGATTTTCATGGTATTTATTGAGTGGATGCTATATAAATTTACACTTTACATGATAATTACCCACATATTGAGAGGGAATTTTCATAGGTAACATGTCCTATATTAGAGACATGATAACATAATTAATTTTGCATGGTGATATCTTTCATTGTTTATCCTTTATAATATTGATCTAAATTACATTGGTTACATCTTTTTCTAGTACCTAGATCTTATATATCACATGGATATATTCATTATGATCGTTACATGGTTACATTTACTATTGTGTATGAATGTTTGTTTTTATGTGAATGTGCTTACTTGTTCACGAGTCCTTATCCATAGATATTCCTCTTGTTGTAATGTCTTGTGAGTCCATCTTTGTGTGTTGTCTCACTAACTTGTCTTTTCTCTAAATTGGGTGTGATCACTAACTTTCATGGTCCTAAACTGAGTGCAATTTATTGTTATATTTTATAGTTTTAACCATGATGTTTATCATGCATATTAAGTTTTTTTCTTGGGTCCTTGTTACTATGTTTTCTAAATTGAAACTGTGTATATGCATTGTTATATCTATCAAAATTGGGGCCTATTATATAGAATTTGGGACACTCTAGTTGTTCGTATATTTATTTACCTTGAGAGGCATAATACCATTTTGTATTTTACTTGATATGATACTATTTTTCCTTCACTATGTGACACTTTTACATGATAATATGGGGCATATGACTAGATGCCAAGTCATTTATTCTAAAATCAATTTAATGGTCATGACTATTTTCAAATTTATTATATATATTTTAGGATATTGATGCTTAAACTATTTTATTTTCATAAAATATTGTGAAATTAATAATATATTTTGAGTTGAATGGATGAAACACAATTATACATCATTCACCTCAAAAGAGGGGCATATATCAAATTTATATTTTTCAAAAAAATTCAAAATTGGGAAATAATGATCAAACAACATTGAAATTGAATAAAATTTAACTATTTATTTGATCAAAAAGTGGACCAAACCTTGGTAACTCCCAAAGAAGTGTTTTATATGTTTTATCATGTATCAAAAGTATAGTAATAAAACCATTAATTATGGTATTTGAGGTGAATAATATCCACGTGTATCTATTCCTATGCTATCTTTTCAAAATTTCAAAATTATAAGTGATTCAAAATTCAAAAATCTATCATGCACATTGAATACCTATATCAATTAAAACTTATTTCAAGTGAATAAAGGAACCCACGTGAATGGAAACTTAGATCTAGTATACATAAAAAAACCTCCACTCTTTTCTAGTTAAGTGTATATACATTTTAAAAATTAGTCATATTTGTACTTTGACATATGCATGCATTAACTCACACTCACATACCCATGTAAAAGGGGGGAATTATTTAGACACAAAATTTTGGTACAAGACACTTTTCCATAGTGTCTTTTTTCCACTTTATCATATGTGTCATACTTGTGTATATCTATTTATTTATAGGACTTATCTAGCCCCACATTGGTCTCTATTTATCCCTTGAGATAAAAATTATTAAAATAAAATATAAAACTTATTAAAATTTATTTGTTGGCATATTTGGATTAAAATTTATCTATTATCATGCTCCTCATTGAGATTTGAGCCTCTTTATTCATCCCATTTCAATCTTCCTTGGAAAAACATGTGCCCTATGTGAGTCTACCCTAGTTGCATTTGTGGGTATTTTTCTAGTTGTCACTGGTCATATGTTTTTAAATTTACTCCTTATCCTTTCTAAAGGTGACCTCTTGCATGAATTATCCTAGAGAAAAATATATATAAAAATCATCCTAGTTTATTTTAGGGGGAATGAATCAATCAAGAAATAATCAAGGGGATCATAAAAAAGAATATAATATCAAATTATCAAAGATCAAGACCTAAAGCCAAACATCAAGCTTAATAATTACTCCTACTTTAATTTGAGATTATTTGAGTTATATCTTACACACTTGAAACATATTTGTTTACCGTGGTCGCTCATCACCCTCTTATACCAAAAGAAGGATGTTGATTACATTTAGTTACATCATTAATTCTAGGGAAGAGGAGGTTCAAAACATTTGCTCAAGTTATTCAATTTATTCTCACTCAAAACTATGTGGATGCCTTATTAAAGTGTGTGGGATACATATATTACAAAGCTTCTTTGATGCTTGCCTGACTTAATAACCCATTGTTTATTTTGAGTGCTAAGATAGGTAAAAGAGAAAGAATCAACAATTTAACATATTATCACCATAAAAACATTGAAGAGACTATATAAGAAGATAAAAAATATGTCATTAAACTAATAAAAAAACAAAAGAGTGTGATACCCTAAATGGGTTAAAATTTATTAAACATATTAATAATTGACAATGCAAGTCTACCTAGTGTGAGCATGCCTAAGATAAATTTGTGTAGAGAATGAGTCTACCTAGGTTCTCCAAATTTAAATAATAGAGAACATACACTCTTAAGATTAATATTATAGATCTATTCTCTTTTAAAAAAATCACATGTGACCATTTCACATCCCTTTATACCTACTTTGCATAACCTATTTCATTTAGTACTTTATCTCATTGTTATTAAACAATTGGATAGATATTAATTTTGTATTTTAATTACTATATTATTAGATCCATTCATTGTAATAAATTGTTTTTTATTTTATTTAAAATAAAAATTAGGGTGAATAGGACCTAGATGTTATGTGCTATATGGATACCGACATCGATTAGATGCATTATGATTAGCTAATTGCATGTATGTCATTACTTATGTGTGCATGTGTATACTTATGTGCTTATTCATTATTTTTTAAGATAATCTACTGTATATCATGTAATGTGAGTCTCATCCTTTCATGTCATGTCACTAACTTATGTGGTACTAAATTATGTGTATGTAGTCACAAAAATTAATATTTAATGTAATAACTATATTTGTGACCATCCTTTTGTACACACTTAGCTCATACCCAATCCCATGGTATTTTACCAACATTTTTTCAATTTTATGTGGATAACTTATACCTCCAAACAACTAATGATTACTAAATGTTCATATTCCTCTTTCCAAACAACCTAACCTCATCCCTAGACTAATCCACACTTTCAGCTTAACTATCTTTTCTCATCAGATAAGGCTACTTCTTTAAGATTATCCCACCCAGTAGTAGCATTTTATTCATCCAATCTCATCATCCCACCAAATAATGTCTAGATGATAAAATTCAAATTTACTTAATGAGTCATCCTACAAATTTTGTAAGTTCCATTCAAAGGAATTCCAAAATTATCACTATAAAGCCACATTTTATAACCATTTTTCACTAGATGCCAATATCATTGAAAAAAATTAGAATATATAAATGCTCATTGAGAATAAAGAACCTATTCTTCCTAACTGAGTCCACACAACCCTAGTAGCCTTGAGATAAGTATGAATACACCTCCAATGTCACAAGTCATTGTTGAAGGACATAATTACATGAGGATTGCACCAACATAATATCAAAATATTATTTCACATAAACCACTATAACATGGGATAAATACATGGGGTTTGATTCCTCTTCTTAGTAATGGTATGTAGGCAACACTCAACACAAGGGGTGTTGAGGTTAAGCACAAATTTAGACACTAACCCCATTTTACCATTTATTTTGTTATTTCCTCATGGTTTATTGAGATAGGGTTCCAAGTGAAGAAAAAGACACACAATGGATTCCATATAAAATTAAGCGATCTCAATCACACTAGGACCTAAAAGTGAATATGTACCTATCAAACTTTACATAGGATGGAAAAACCTTATCAGACATTGGTGCACCCTATAGAAACCAACATAGGCCAACCTCATCCACATAATTTGGCCTTGCACTATATGATGTAAATCTCTATTTTTGATTCATAGTGACCTTATATAAACATACATTCAATTTCATAGTCGTATCCACAGTCTTGCATGTTTTATTTCCAGCTAAGTTGTTGTTATTTGGTACTTCCCCTTTTAGCATATTCCTATATTTAACAAGTTGTAAATAAGTTTATGTGATTTATGCCATATTTTTTCTAGTTTCATTTTGCATAGTAGTTTGTGATAATTAGGATTTCATATTTCTTTATCCTAATTTTTGATAAAACATTTTGGTGAATGGATCTATTGATTGAATACTGTAAACCCTAACCATATATGTTGGTAAAGTTTATCTCCTTATTTAAACTATTTCCAACTATTGTATTAGGGTTTTTAGATTTGGTAACTTCTTTTTTATCATACTCTTTCAAGTTTCCATTTCATATTTTATGTAATCTAAGAATTTGTTTTTACCTATCTTAGAAGTTTTAAGAAGTGTTAGATTAAGTGGTACTCCAGTTGACCATACTCATATTTATTATGATAAGGATTATAAAATAGTTAAGAACAAGGGTATATTAAAACCTTTAGATATTAATGCAAAAAATAATTATGTATAAGTGCATGAAAATAAATTAGATCATGAACATTATAACCAAGACAACATTGACTATCAAGATGGGCATCAATATGTCCTTCCACCTACAAGTGACAAACAAATAGATCTTAATACAATAAAAATTATTAATAAATTTCAAGAAACAATCCATAAACAACTTCAGGGTTATCATACCATTTTACAAACTATTTTGGATGTAAAAGGTACAAGTATGATTAATATATCTAATAATTCAATTGTTATGGGTTCCTTACCTTTATCCACATAATTCAATACAACTTTTTGACCATCATATACTATAAGGGAAACTTGTTGACCAAATTTGACTTCTTGGTCAAATTTGGGCACCCCTATACAATTTTTTTTGATTTTAAACATTTTAATAGGTCCTAATTGTTGTCATAGGAAGTGTCACTTGTTATATGATGTCATTTGACATCACATTAGTTTTAGTCTTAGTCATATTAGATAATTTGTCCATGTCATTTTAAGAGTCATTAATGCATTTGACATGTTTCCCAAGGTGACTAGGTATCTCAATTTAGTGGAAACCATCCAATAAGTCAGTTTATATTTTTGACATGTCAGTTACATCAGACACTTGTAGGCTCCCTAATTGAAATTATAGAAATTAGCTAAAAAAGAGGAAAAATGGCACTTGTATAGATTCTTGGGAAGTGTGCCATGTGGGGAAGCTTTTTGGGGGTCATAAAACATTATAATAGTCATATAAATGCTTTGTTTTCTCTTAAATTTCCATTTTAAATCCAATACTATTCTACACTTTTTTACTCTTCTTGGCAGACTGAACTAAGCTTCAAGTTTTTGCTCAGTAAGGGAAGAATAGGTAGTTTCAGACAAAATGCGTTTGATAGGTTGTTTTAAACTCAAATAACTTAATTTTAATGTATGTATTTTTAATAGTGGCCAACTTTTCTGTATAAACAATCACTAACAAGTTGACTGTGCAGATTTGATAGCTGTTTAGTAAACCCTAATGATTTTGCTCCATTTTTACCAAATCATATGAATCAATTATTGATGTTGGCTCTAGAGGATGTTTTATTCCTTATCAGATGGTATCCATTATTGGTTTCATGATTCATGATATTTGGATGAGAATTATTGGTCTATCATGAAGGAGGTGTCACCATGTATAGTTTTAGTTGAAGTGTTTTAATTTACTAAGTGTATCTCACCTATAGATGAATTTTTCAACTAGGAAAGAGTGTCTCATAAGTCATTTTTTCATATCAATACTTCCTTCCATGTTTTGATCTCATCATGTCATTCCTTGTATAGTTTATAGGCTTATTTTTCTTCATTTACCAACTTCATGCTTAGTATCAGTGGAATTTCATGCATAAGCTTGTTCACCTTATATATGAAGTGGTAATGGAGGTGTTTTTGTATTTTAAAGTATTTGGAGTTTTATTGAGGTTAAATTTTCATGTTAAAGGAGGAATAAACTTGACAATGTGCTCATGTCCCAAGCTATCTCAATCATGAACTGCCATTGTCTATTGAATTCCATGAACATACAGGTGATTTACACATATAAGAGGTTGTTTTAAAGTTGTTTTCAAAGTGTTATTTATGGAGGTTATCCTTTTTAAGGATAAAAATTTCATTTAAGGTGTTAAGAGGCCTTTAAATAAGCAAATTAGTGTTCAATTCCACTTTCACTACCTTACAACTTAGAATTAGCACCTACAGTATCCTGCTTACATCATGTTGATGTATGAAAGGATGAATGTGCATTTAATCCTCTTAGTTTTGATAAAAATGCATAAATTTTTTATTGGGAAGCATTAAAATTCAAGTTTATGAGAGATATCCATATTGGTTACACCATATCTCACTATGGTACATCATGTAACCACCTATAGGTGGCCTGAACATGAGTTTGAGAGAGTCATTTAAATGTGAAATTGAGATTGGACCTCACTTGGAACCATTTATTGATGAAATGGTACTTGATATAACTATCCAAGATGTAATAGGTATATTTGTAAATTAGAAACACCTCCAACAGTGTTGATTGTGATTTCAGGTTTGTCTACCTAGAAAACACTAAACAGAGGGTTAGAAGCATTTTGGGAATAACATATTTCATAGTTTTAAATACTTCTAAATGGTCCTAATTATTTGGCCTTATATCCATTATCATGGAGAATAAATTTACCAAGTTTTAAGGGGTGATTTCAAGTGGAGAGAGGTATTTTAGAGGTCTAAAAGTGATCTTAAACACACTGAAGATAATTAATAATATCTACAAGAATGTGAACCAAAAGACCTTTTGTCACCCCAATGTTTCAATTTAAAATCATGATTCATGTTGGAAAAAATTTGATGATGGATAAAGGAATTTTTAAGGATTCAAGGTATCACCAGAAGAGAGGATGGATGTTTTGAGACCTCCTCATGTTCACACCCTACCCTTACATAGGGTAAAACAAACACCTACAACTAGATAGATAGACAATGAGATTAAAAGGTCTTGATGGTGTTTTGAAAGGAATTTAAAGGATTAAAATAATTCCAACAATTATTTTATAACTATATGGAGGTTTTAAATAAATTTTGACATCATGACTAAGTAAATGAGGTCAACAAACACCTACAACTAGCTAAGAAGGATTGAGACAAGAATAGGCATAAAGAGCTAAGTTGAATAAGCCTAAATCATGGAGATGAAATGATATTAAATGGAGAGGTTATAAAATGAAAATGGATTCCATAAAAATAGATACTCATTTTCCATGATAATGTTAAGAAGAGCTAGCACAAGCCTAGAAATGTGCATCTATAGGCAGGATTTTGGAGAAATTGGTCTTAGTTAGGAAAGGGCATAGTTTGAGTTCCTATTGAACAAACAAGTTAGGTTAAATTGGAGTAAGTATTATATGACCTCCATAAGGTGTTAAGATAATCTTAAGGAACCATGTTTTCCACAACAAAAGCCATGTTGCATCTACAGGTAGGGGTAGAAGTATAAGATTAGTTAGGTAGATAGTGACTAAGAAAATTGATGCTTGTGTGATGCCCCAAGATTTGCAAGGGAGTGATAGTTAAAGTATATAATTGGAAACCTAAGGAGGTTCAGTTAGGGTTATACACATATTTTTTATAGCTCATCAATACCTTGTGATGACCTACAGGTAGGGATTTAGACAAAATGTCTCATTTACAATCATGATTACATTAGGCTTAGTATTGACTATGCAAATGAATTTAAGGTTACAAGAGAGAATACATATTTCTCATGATTCATGTAGGATAGTTGAGTATAAAAACTAAGATAATTTAAGGCTAGGAATGCCATCTATAGGGGTCTGTTAAGAAGTTGCCATAGTCAGCCATGACAAACCTAGTATGGTTTGAGTCAATTGGGAGGGTGTGTGGTGGTTTGGAATTTTAAGGAGGGATAGAAAAAATTTAAAAATTTTCACATAAAATTTTTAAAGCTATCACAATGAGGAAAAGTAAATAAAGAGGCTCCAAATGACAAAAATCACAATCAACATTCAATACCCCTACATAGTCAAGCTACGCAAACTCAGTATTGGAAATTTATGGTTTTGAATGACCATATCATGCATTAAGGAGCTAAAAATTGGTGTGAATAATCCTTGTGAATTAAAAAACCAATTTAGGGTAATATGCCTCTATTTTGTCTCAGAGGTAGGGCACTTTTCCTTTACACAAAGCCTATAGGTTTTGGAAACAAGGATGAATCATGCACCAAAAATAAAATATATCCTCATGAAATATTTTAAGAGATTGAAAACACATAAATAAACATGTCAAAACTTTTTATAAGCTTTGAGGTCAAACAGGGTGGTCTAGACAAGGTCTGTAGGTAGACCTAGTGAGATAACATACAAACCTAACTCCAAATAGGGAGTCACTTCTAATATTAACATTTGAAAAACATTATAATGATTTGAATAATGTTTATGGGGATGGAAATTAAGTTTTAAAATTATATAAATGCATGGAAAGTGTGAACAAGGGTTATTTTGCTTAAGAATGTAGGGCAAACCTAATAGACAACATTAGGCCTGATACCAAGAGGGGTTTTTTTCATTTATATATATTCATGAGATATTATAATGATTTGAACATGTTTTTAGGGTGTGTATATTGGTTATTTATATTTTATCATGTAGGGGAAGTCTTCAAGAAGCCATTTTTGGCTTGAAATGAACTCAAACCTCATAAAATGCTTAGAAATAGTACGAATGGTGAATGTGAAATTATTGGAACATTCATATCACTTTTCCCTAAGGTGTTTAGAGGTGTTAGGGAGGGCCCTTAAGAAGAAATCAATGGAATTTATAAATATATTCAACATGCCAACTTTATGAATGAAGGTTAAGACCAGTTACCACTCCAAAACCCTTAGAAACCCTCTCCAAGGACCTGATTGGGAAGATGAAGCAAATGGAGTATCCATATGGGGTGGAAATTACATGAAACTAGATTTTAGATATTTAGGACTCTCCAAGGATCTCACACATGTAAAGGAGATGTATGGAACTATATGAAAAACATGAAAAATAATGTTTTTCTCACCATTTTTTGTGTTTTGTAGGTTGTATGAGGTTTGAGGAGAGTCAATCAAGTTTGGAGGGAAGATAAGGACCTATTATAACTCTATATGGTTATTTGGATTTATTAAAAAACTTCTAAGTGTCATAACTAAAGCTCTCCTTTCAGCCAGTCAAAACTGACATAGTGAACACAAGGATGAAAAGTGTGGAAAGTTCAATTCAATGTACTTTTAAGGTGAAATTGAGAGGTCCAAGGCTATGGATCAAAGTTTTTTTTAGTGGTGAATCTTCGTTAATATATGAATATTACATTTTTTGAGGTCAACGTTTGGCAATTTTAGTGAAGTGGTTGACATGTCATTACCACCTAAAATTTTGGGGTCAAAGTTATTTTAGAGGACATGTTCACCTATATATGAATATAAATTTCCTTTTATAACTATAATTTACCAGTACCTCAAAAGATAATTTGAGATATTTTACCACATACTATTGGGTGACTTTAAGAGTTTCAATTTGCATGACGGATTCAAGAATCAATAGTTTACAACAAGGTAGGCAATTTTTTTTATACAATATAAGTGATCATCCATAGTCTACCAATACCCATTTAGTCTTACAGGCATCTATTTACAATCTATAGGCATATGCCCTAGTTTGGGTCTGTGCCATCTAGGCATCCACCCATAACCTTTAGGCATCTACTGATAGTTTTTAGGTGTCTAACACCCATAACTTATAGGCATCAACCTATAGTCTGAGTCTATATCATCTGGGCATCCACATACATCCTTTAGTTATCCACCTAAATTTTTTAGGTGTTCACCAATAGGCTATGAGTGACACCCATAGCTTATAGGCATCCACCTGCAGTCTGAGTGTGGATCATAGATGCCCATAGACTTAGCATCCACCCACAACCTATCACTATCTATCCAAAGTCTATTAACAACCACCCAGTCTATGAAAATTCACCCATATCCATATGGAATCTACCCATAGACTACTCACATTCACTTGTAACATGCTGGTGTTTGATCACTATCATTCTTTGACAACCAATATTTTTTATTCCTTATTCATCGATCAAGCATTTTTTTTTGTTGTCGATCATCTTCATTTTGCTATTAATCCTCTTTCATCCATGGATTTTTAGACTAAATAATATGGCATCAAATAAAAATGTTAAGGCCTCTAGGAAATTTAAAAAATAGAATAGCCTATTATCTTATTTTAGATAGACACCAAACAAAGGTACTATATTTTCAATTAACTAATGGTTTTTATTCATTAGCTTGTGTTAAAGTTAAATACTAATTAAAATGTCTTAAACTATTTTATGTGTAGAATCCATAGATAACTCTTTTGAATAATTGTCTCCATAGGTAGACATATCTGGGCATAAATTTAAAATGCCAAACAAAGGTGGTAACTCATAGAATGACATTTTTTAATTAATTAAATATTATTTTCAAGTTTCAATAACAATGACAAGCTCTACAATAATATTTCATGTAGAACCCATTGATGTCACTGAACTAGAAAGACTTGTGAATGAAATGTTGAACATAGGTACTAGATTATAAATATTACTAGAATTCTTGATTTTTATTTATTTTTACTTTAGTATTGACATTTATTAAAAATTAAGGTCATACAATTTTTTCACATATAGAATTCAATGATAAAACTATTGAGGAAATGTATAACACTTTTGAATATATAATTCCCATGAAAGAAGCCACTCAAAAAACTATCAATACTATTGGTCTCAATGATGAGTTCACAACACCAAATGAGAGATCTACTCCCTCAACACATTTTTCAATTGAAAAAGAAACAAAGAGGGTCACTCAGAAAGAAATACCCATTGTCCCATTGAATTCAAGGAAACATAAATATCACATCATAAGTAGTGGTGTTGATGATGAGTTCACAACACCAAATGAGAGATCTACTAATTCTACTTACCCAACACAATCTCCAAATGAGCCTTCTAAGCAATAAAAACAATCTCTAGTTTAAATAGGCACAACGAAAACTATGCAGAAGAAGAAACATACATGGACATTCAAAAGGTCATTTCAATATGAGTGGGTATCTAAATTCCCATTTATTGAAATTTTGTAGCTAGAAAATGTTACTGGCATGCCAATAGAATGCAAATGCACCATATGCAGTTAGAAACTTGGTAAGGACCACAAGTTGCAACTCAGATTGGACACAATTAAAAAACATTATGGCAAAATATATGAGTTGGTAAAAGACAAAAATGGAATTATAAAAAAAATAGTGAGATGGAAAAATTAAAAAGAGTGCATACATCAATGTTATGCAACAGAGTATCATAATCATCAAAGACATCAACCACATCTCATTAAGAAAGGAGGAACAATTCAAGCTCAATTCAGAAAGGTTGCTCAGTCTAATTTTCTTGCCAAAAATATACAATTTTCAACTTTATTTCACATTCTAAAAAGAGGAAGACCAATCCTAATATTTTAGATTACAAGCTTTTATTTTAGTAGATTGGATTATAGAACATTCCACATTTACATTGGTCTGATACCAGTGCTTGGGAGATGGTAAAATGCCTCACAATGATTGAAAAGGAAGATTTGAAAGAAAAAGTAAAATCAACAAGGTTCATATCACTATCCATTGATGAGTTAACATTAATTGACAACACACCATGGGTATGTATGCATGTATATACATTTCAAAATCATTCAAGGCGACCTCAAATTTTATTTGTACATAAAATGGTTGAAAACTATTATGGAAAAAACCTTTGCAAATTGGTTATTTCTAATTTAAAAGATATTGCTGGGATGAGTTACTAGGATATAGGTACTAATTTGGTCTATGTTGGTGTGGATGTTACATCAGTAATGCAAAGGAATAAAATAGGTTTATGTGTTTGCCTACAAATATTAGTTGCCCCATATATGATTCCAATCCATTGCATGACACATAGAATTAATCTTAAAAAATTGTAAGCACATTCCAAAGTGTCACAAAATTGGAGGAACTAATTCATGGTTTGCATGCATACATGTCATGAAGTCCAAAAAGGTTTTAAAAGTTTCAAAAATTTGCAATTGGAATGACTAATGTAAAAAAACTATTAAAATATGTAGATACTAGATGGATTTCAATGTATGAACCTGCATGTAGAATATTTGAAGAATATCAATCCTTGGTTGGTTTTATGTTTAAGTATAGGATGGAGGTTGAAAAGGCAAGAGATTTATTGAACCGATTGATAGATTTAAAAACTCTTCTAACATTATGTAGTATTCTGCCCATGTTGAGGGAAATGCATTGTTTGATGAAACATGCACAAGAGAGATCAATAAATATTGTTGACTTTATAAAGTTGAGGAAACATGTTTGTTTATCACTTGATATATTATAATACTCAAATGAAAGTTTTAAGGGACCAATATTTGAGAGATGGGAAACTTTAACATATATAAAGGACCCTCAAAACTATTTGAAATTTAATATTCATGATCATCTTTGTATTTTTATTAATGGAAAGGAGATACCATTACACACTTTCCAAAGATGATCAAATTTAGCTGGATCAAAATTTGAAGAAGTAATTATAACAAGGGTTATATATGATGTCACATGTGATACATGAATGAAATTGAGAGACATTTCAAAAAGCTTGTCTACTGAAATTCGAGATCATTTTCAAAGAGATGGCCTTGATTGAAGCCATTGGTGTGATGAATCCTACATTTTGGAGTAGTGATGGTGAAGAACAAACAAGTAAATTATTCATCGAATACATGGGTAATCTAATCCAACAATTTAGCAAGTCTGTGGAAATCAATAGAGAGGAAGTTAAGGGTATTTTACAAAAAAATTTATTAAAAAACCAGTCAAAAATTTTTGGATTTACAATGGTTGAACAATGTTGGTTGTTAACTAAACCAACATAAATAAGTTTTATTACCAGGGTATGGAAGAAACTATATCAGAGTAGTGTTCTACAGGAAGAAAATAGTGAATATTTTCATTTATATGAATTGTGTCAAACAATGATTTTGGGGTCCATGGAAGATGAAAGGGTATTTAGTGCATTATCTTTTTTCAAATCAAGGCTTCAGAATAGACTAGATAAAAATCTTGAGACATGTTTAAGATTGTATGTTTTAGGTTATGAAGTGGATATGTTTCCATATGATACAATAATTTCAATTTGGAGCAGTCTAAATGAAAGAAGAGGTGTCACAACTACAACTACAAGTGAAACTATAAATGCCAATTAGACATGCCATAAAAATGTTAACGATGAAGTACGATTTACCAAAGGGTTATTTGATATACTTGATTGAAATATCTTTAGTATTTTGTAAAGCATTTTTTAATATTTCAAGTTGCAAAAAAATATTACATGTTCAACATTATTATTATTTTTTTATTGTTTGACATTTTTTGAATAAATTATACATTATTTATTCAAATAAAATTATAAACAATATTTTAATAACTTTCATACCAAATTTACTGTAAATTAAAGTAGTAAACATTGCAGCATATTATCACAAAAATATGAGCAACGAATCTATTATAAAATATAAGTTTCTAATAGTTACAAAACATGAGCATAATACAACTCAAGGCTTTGAGCTCCAAACTCACTTTTAATTAAATAAAAGATAGTATGGAAATTATAAAACAAAGTTAAATTGATAATATTCTCAATCAAATACATTGTTATTCAAATGAAATTGTCAACAATATTTTAGTATCTTTCATACCAAATTTATTGTAAATTAAAGCTATAAACAGTGCAACATATCATCACAAAAATATGAGCAACGAATCCATATTTACAAAATATTTTTTTATATTAATAAAACATAAGTTTCTAATAGTTAAAAACCATGAGCATAATACAGCTTGAGGTTTTGAGATCCAACTTGGCTTTTCATTAAATAAAAGATAGTATAGAAATTATGAAACAAAGTTAAACTAATAGCATTCTCAATTACTATGGATCATTTTGTATTTCGACTACTTGTTCATTGGTACTAGTAGTGGTTGTGGTCTCTGTGTGGATCAGGATCCCAACATCTTAAAAATATTTCACTGTAGAATGAATATCAACAAGATTACTTCAATCTTCGGTATCAACATATCCCACTGAAAGCAATGATGGGTCTGCTTCAACTTTATTTTTAAACAAAACATCAGGATCCAAGCCATTTTCTCGAATTATTTTCCTCAATATATTATTTTGCTTATTCAGTAATACAAGTTTTTCCTTGAAAGAAATTGCAACAGAAATACTTTTGTGTGCTTTCTTTAGATGCATGTCAAGGACAACATCTTGGTTCTTCAGATTTAAATATTTTGACTGTAAATGATTAGAAAAAAATTAATTAGTTAAATTTTTTGAAATAAATTTTAATTTTAAAAAACCATAACAAACTCACCATTTATTTTTCTTTTTCTGCATTTGCAAGATCCACTAGGCTTTTGTTTTGTGCCCATTTGTTATAGTATGCTTGGGCTTTTGCATTCAAGTTCTCAAGCCTTTTTAACATAATATCAAGAACATCATCATTAAAACTATTATTGACCACACTTCCTGAAACTACTTGGTTGAATAAAATATCAATTTTTACTGGGTCATGTTCAACCATTGTGTATAATTGATATTGTTGATTGTGGTTGTGGAAACAAACATTTATTTCTTGAATTAATACTTTTGCCCGATGCTCTCATGTTTTTAATTCATCAAGGTTTGGAAGAATAAAGTCAAGAACATAATCTTTAGTATTTTTTACCAATAAATTGGAAATGGGAAAAAATGTACGCTAGTCATTAGTTTAAGGAATCTCATGCACATGACTACTATCAGTGTTTCTTGGTGGTGAATCAAGTGGATAAGGTCATTGTAAAGGCTCTATGGGCTGAGATCCATGTATGATATCATGAGGGTTGAAAGAATACATAGGTGTGCCATTGTTAATGCCTAAATACTCATTATCTAGATCAATATTATGAAGTGTTGAAGTCCCAGTCATACTGGGAAGACCACCAACTAAAAAGTTTAGAAACTCAGACATTGGAACATGAACTGTGGCACCACTTTGAGCTGGGAAAAATAACATTTCCTAATACCAGTAGTTAAAGGGCCATAATGGGTGGTGGGAACTTTTTTTATTGGATAAGAATGAGCTGAAAATGAGAATTAAAATCAATTAAATGACCAATTAAAAAAATCATATATAATATTAGCATTTAATAAAAAATATATTTATTTTCTACACCTTGTTTTTGTCATTGTTGTGACTGTTGCTGTTACTGTTGTTGTTGTGAGGGAACTCCTAAATTTTTTCTAGACCTATCTGGTGTGTGTAGTATAGATTGTGTAGGCTCTAATATATATATATAAATAACAGAGTCAATATATTATAATGATAAAAGAGTATTCAATAAAATCAAATATAGTTTATGAAGGTATACCAGTAACATGAGTGGAGTGCTGTACAGGTGCCAAAGGTGTAATTGAACTCCACATTCACTTTTTTCTTATCAAAATTTTCTCAAGAATTTGTGGAATTGAATTTGCATCACCTTCCATCTCTATTTCTACTGAGGCCTCAGGAGGTTGACGTCCTTTGCTTATAGCATTTCTTCTATTAATTGTTTCATATAATTTTTCTGTAAGAAAAAGATGTTTTATTTAAAATGAACTAGATCAATATTTATGTATTTATTTGAAATAGATACAATTCAAATAGTCAAACAACTACCCAAACTAACCTCTTGTGCTTCTAGGGAGAGTGCATTAACAAACAATTTGGGATTGAGGGCAGAAGAAATAAAGGATGCTTGAAAATCTAAAATCACTTCATAATACAATGAAATATTATACTTACAAGAAAAAAATTGAGTATGTTCATTGCGCAGAGCATAATTCAAATCATATTTGATTCTACTGGAAATAAAACTACACCAATTCAATGGTTGAGAATCCAGAGTATAAAGAATATAAATAAGAGCCTACAATGGAAGATTAGAATGTCTACCCTGCAAAATAATTCTTTCTTGGAAAATTTCAATCATTCCCAATAGGAAAGGGCTTTTAACACATTCAATTTTTAGTCCTCTTTTATAGTGGAATTGAATATCTATAATTTTTTTTCTACTTTAGATTCTAGAACAAAAGAATTAAAACTATTAAAAAATTAGTAATTATAAATTTAACAATAAATACCATCCACCTATAGTGAGTAATGGGACTCTAAATACTTTTTGTCATCATCATTAAGAAAGGCATTTATGGTGACTAGGTCCCCATCATTAGAAGGTATACCTGTCAGCCTTTCAATATCCTGTGGATAGATTCCAAATGAAATATTATAGGAGTCTAAGTTGATGTGAAACATGGAGGAAGAAGTATCAAAGATTTGTAATAGAACATTTAGGAGAGGAATATATTTGTCATATTGTGGCATGTAGATAATTACATTGAACTTACAAGGCTTAACCCACTCACTGTATGTGTCTAGTTGCTGTAGAAGCCTTTAAATGATAGTGCATGACAAATTCTAGAAAATGAGTTTGGGGATTTTGATCACCTGTGTGCCATCGCTAGAAGATATTTGGGGAATGGAAGCAATGGAATAAGAAAGGGTTTTATAGTCCTAGAGGTCAGAATGGGTAGACATCTGTATATTGTAGGCATTCATCAGAGACACTAGTATCATAGCTATGAGGATCTACACATGTACACATGTCATGCATTATCTGACACATGCAACAACATAGACTTTCACCTTCCATACAATCATTCACATACCATATAGGTGCTATTTTTAGACACTCATCCAACCTTGTTATGCATGCACCTGGGCTCTTACATAAATCTAATTGAAAGGATGTGCATCTAGACCAACCCACAAAGATGACTGTTTAGAAGAAACAAACATTTTCCCAAACCCAAAAAGATGCATAAATAATTCCAATAGACATTCATCTAATTTATGTAGACATGTATTTGATTCATATAGATGTATGCCTAGACAAAATAGTCACCTATCTAATTCACACAAATGTTCACTTGGGTGTAAATAGGCATCTACCCAATCCAAACAAACATTCACTTGACTAAGTTTGATGTGTGCCTTTCCAAATAAATCATACATCTTGAATATATGGGAAAACACCTAGTACAATCCATATAGGATTTTATCTAGACCTAAATAGGCATTCATCTAATCCACATAGGCATTCACCTAGACCCAAATAGGCATTTGTCTGGACCCAAATAGGTGTTTGTTTGGTCCACACAAGCATCCATCTAGTTTAAATAGGCATGCATCTTATAAAAAAAGTGCACATTTGGTGTGAATCAGCTTTCATCCAATTATATAAGGCATTTTCTTTGTTCTAGCCAAGCAATCATCCAATCTGAAAAAATGTTTGTCTAGCTTACACAGGCATACATCTGGTCAAAATAGACATATGTCCAATCTACACAGGCATTCATTTGGCCCTCCACAAGCATGCACCTCATTTATGGATGATTTCACCTAGCCTACACAACTTATTTCTTGTAAATATACTAGTGTACATGTATTTTTTGGAATTCATCGATGATTGTAGGGTTTGCACGATTCACCATCTAGCATCACATGATTTACCTTTACAAAGATTCAGCTTTTAACCTAATTCGTCACCATTGTGAATTGGATTCACTTTGGGTCCTCCATGTATTTTCCTATATCACCCATTAAAATAAGCCATGGATAACCTTGTGAGGTGTCTTTCACTCCATCCCATGGATTTTCATGGGAAACTAAAAGCATTTTTGAAGACAAATGTGAAAGTTAGTAGAAAAGGGAAATTTTAAGACTACAGGTTATGATTACTCTTTTATAGGAGTTTAAAAATGAGTAGGATTAGAAAAAATGCATGAAATTGCATTCTTGAATGCCTTCCCTCTCATCCCAATCATTAGACCTATCCCTAGTTAGTGGTGGAATGTTCAAACAGATGCAAATTATGAAGGTAGTTTTCTATGCTAGGATTGAGAGTTCTATGCCACTTTTCATAGTTTTCATGGTTTGTATGGACAATTAGACCTCATAAATTTTCATGGTTCAACTCTTGCCTCTTTTTCATGCAAAATTTAACTCCTTTTGGAATATTGACACATGTCCAAGTGACCTCTGGACTTATTGTGCTTTGCCTCTCTCTCAAAAGCTATAAATATGTACTCTTTTGCTTCTTTTTAGTAGCCTCCAATGGTTAATGGGGAAAATATGGTGAAATTTGTACTTGAAATAATCTTAAATAAATATACAAGTGATTTTTCCACTCACATACTGTACTATTGAGTATTTATTTCAATCTTGTTGGTTTCATCTAGTGAAATATTTTCTTTTCTAACATGTTACTCTTGGTTGTCTACCAAATGTGCAGAGAGGTTATTATTACAGGTCTTTGTTAGTATTGTTTTCTAAGTGTACAGGTGTTTTAAAAGTGGTTTATGATTATATACCTTCATGGAATCATCCATTACCCTCCTAGGTATCAAATACCTTCTTGAATCTAACATATGAAACATTGATGTGACACTACATCCTAAGTTGTGAGTTTTGTGTGAGATAGACTTTGTTTGTCTTTAAGTAGTATATATTCAGTCAAATGGGAGGATATTAAACATTTTTGAATAACATTTTTGGTTTTATTAGTTATTTTCTTAACCCTTTTCATTCACAAGTTGATAGGTAAGAAGTGCTTCAAAGAGTGCATCAAGGGAACTAACCCTTCTAGATATTCATCTCTCAGTATTGTCACCCACAACAAGAGGGATATTTCCATTGTGCCAATTAGATGAGGAGATATAATCAGCTCCTCAGGGGTGAAAATCTAAGTTTCAACAAAACCTAAAGGTTTTAATGGATTAATGCACATATTCCCACTCAACCATTTGAGTCACCACCATTAATTTTCACACGTTCTATTCCTGATGCACAATCCATGATATACATAACTCTACCTCTATAAATTAAGGTGTTAAATTTTTTACAAAGTGATTTAAAACCTAATCAATCACTAGATTCATAGACTTTATTTCATACTCCATTTGCTCAACATATTTCAACATATCCTTTACCAACTAGTTTTATGGCACCTAAGCTTACATTTTATGATGGAAAAGGTGACCCTGAGCAACACTTGAGATAATTTCATGTAGTATGTTTAGAATATGCATCGAATAAAGGTTATTTATTAAGTCATTTCCAAAAAGTTTAAAATAATATTCTCTTATATGGTTTTATGATTTACCATATCAATTAGTTGGTGCATTTAATCCTTTAGTATATTTGTTCCTTACAAATTTATCAATAAACATTAGTGACAATATTTATTATGCTTAGATTACTCAGCTCAAACAAGAATCCAATGAGAATATCACATAATATATCTTAAGGTATAAGACCATGTTATCCAAAATTAAAAATACTAGGGAAAATAAACAATTGGAAGACAAATTCAAATAAAGAATGCTTTCACCTCTACATGAACCTTTTATGTTTAAGAAGTTTTCATCATTTACAAATTTATTTCACACAATTAATGAAAGAGAGATTAAGTTGTTGGCCATGAATAAACTCAAGAATGAAACTAATCCAACTTCTACTTCTCATGTAAAGAATATGAGTACGCCACCATACAAGGTGAGGCAAAATAAAAATAATAATGACCAAAAGGCAATAATAAATGTAGTTTTAGGACCTACTATGTGTATTGCATTATCAGCTCCACTAAGAAAATAATTTATCAACTTACCCGAAGCTCCTTATAAAGTGTCACAAAATTTATTAGAATGCAACCTTATATCACTACCTCCCATAAAAGATATTGATATGAATAAGCCTCTTCCAAAATTATTTGATCAAAATAATTATTGTGAATTTCATAGAGTACTAGGGCATACTACCAATAGATGCATCAATTTTAAACATAATATTTATGATTTGATAGATGATAACAACATTGATGTGGGTACATCTATAAATAGTACAAAGGCACAACCAAGTGAGAGCAGAAAAATGAATATATTTAGTGATCATTTCCTTAAGCATACATGTCAAGAAATAATAGATAAATTATAAGTGCATTACACATATAATGTAGATCCTATACCAAAATATTATCATCCTCATCCTCATATAGAGGCATAACATCCTTTGAATGACACCATTGACACATATCATGTTTCAGTTTCATCTAGACCAATTATCACATTCATAGATCATGGGATTGTCAATGATGATTTTGGTTTTCACTCTTTATTGATTCAAGTTTACATTGATCATTGACCTATACACATTGTCATGGTTGATAAATATTCAAGTGTAAATATGTACACTATCACACTCCTCTCACATTTCAAATACACATATAATGATATCATTCCTACAACAATACTAATAAATGATATCAATGGTCATGTTTAAAGTTATATTAGTGAGATCACATTACCACTTAAAGTTGGTCCAACACGTGGCCACAAAGTTCATAATAGTACCCAATATAGGAGTGTTTGGTATGTTAGTGGGATGTCCATGTATTTAATAGATTCATGTAGTTCCTTATACAATACATAGATGTTTGAAATATATTTTTGATAATGAGGCTATTTCAGTTCATGGTATTCCATATGAATACACCCTCCAACCAAAGGTATTATTCCTACATAATAGATATAAGTTGAGCAATCTAAAAAGGTTCAACCTATTTAGAGAATTCAAAATTAAGTGATTAACTTTCCAAGGAGACTTATCCTTGAAAATACACTTAATCAGTAATTTATAATGGACCATAGAGAGTTGATCTCTACTTTGACATGCCATAGATTGGTATTAGGAGGCATTAAGAGTGTTCCACAAAGAACAGCAACACAAATTTTTTACACTTCATGATGGATTTCAAAGAGTCCTAGAGTTCATCATGATAAAAAAACATATATAACATGCTACAAATTATCATAATGACAATAAAAATTATGTTATAAAGTTTGATCAATTTTTAGATTTTGAATTAAGCCGAATTATTTCATATTGGCATGATATTTTTAATTCATGAGATTTCATCCTTCATATGCAAGATACAAGACCTGTTGATTTTGAGGCTCTTGAGGTAGTCATTAGTTAGTATGTTACTTTTACAATTTCATATTTAAAACAAATACAAAAAAAATATAGAATTTTTTATAAAAATTAAAAATTATGACCTATTCATGCTATGCCTAGTTCATTTACATCAGTTGGTTTTGTACTCATCATATAAAATATTTATCTATATTCAGTTTTATATCAAAAAATATTCATAAGTGTACTTGAGTGTGTTTCATAACATACATGTTGTCACTTATAAATGTAGTTGTAGGTGATGCTACTATCATAGATCCAAAAACTTTACATATAAAACTACTCTAATTTAGATAATCATGCACTGTGATCTTGTTTAATTTTAATAGACATGTCTTAGCGAAAATAGGATCTAATTTTTCAGATTTAAACCACTCATATTCATTCTATAGTTTGTCTACATCAAAACAAGTTCATTGGGTAAATTTATTTACAATTGCTTTATCATTCTATGATTATCCGTAATGTTCTTACTTCAGTACATTGCATTGCACATTTAATGGATCAATTAATTTCACATTGCTATATTATTGAATACTTGAGTTAATGAATATACTAATGTTACAAGTTTCTAAAGTCTATCAAATTCACTTATTCATGCATGCTTTTTATGTTTTCTTTCTTACTTCATGTCTTGTGTGTATTCAACTTGTTTGGGTTCTGGACATTTGAACATGCCATTATTTGAAACTCTAAGCCTTGTTATATGATTATATGTGTGTGAGTAAAATTTGAACATGTCCCTTATATGTGGCCCCTTGGCCTTATTATTTCATGTGTTTTGTGTTTTTTCATGTTCCTTTTATATATGTGTGTCATGGCCAAGACTCTAGTTTGCTTAGTTTTTTGATGCCATGATGGACATCATGCACATTTACAAAATTTTGATGCCTTGATGAATATCATGCATCCTTATTGAGATTGTCTATATCATTTTCAAATTATCAATATATGATCATTGTTCACTACATGCTTAATTGCTAACATCTATCTCAACATGACACTATGCATGATTGGTTCTACATGCATCTTACATCAATATATTGCTTAATTTATCTATGATGATTCCATGATCTCCATTGTTATCATTATTAATATACATTTAAATCTTTTATATCACATTATTTACATAAATTTATTTTCTTGAGCCAAGTTATTGTGCAAGCTTCACAACTCACCTCAAAAGAGAGGGTATACATAGTGGCTTGTCTTAGAGATTAAGTTACAAAAATACACTACATAGACATAAAAACTAAAGGTTTTACTAAATTTATTATATTTCATACCAAAATATTAATTATAAATTAATTTTTTAAAATAATGCTTCATTTAGACAAGGGTGTAGGCTGATTGTGTCCAAAAATAGTGCACTGTTGTCCCAGTCATTAAAGACAATAAATTTCAAAATTCTAAGAATTACACTTAGTCAATACAATAATTTTTAGTAGTTAATCAGAGTCAATTTACAATTTTATACATAGTTTCTATAGAATTAATGATAATTAATGTCACTTTCTATGTTATATACACCAAAATCAGATCATACCATATTTGTACCAATTTTACACCATAAAAAAATCTTATTTTAGCTACAATGGTTGATTCAAAATTTTCACCAATTTTGTATTAGAATGATCTATTAAAATTTATATAGGAATTCCAAACTACTTTACTACCTTGGGTATGTAATGATGGAGTCAAGTAAACCTCGAGTTCTTTATCACACTCTCCTTCTAATGATGACTGGGACATGTATAACCCAACCCAAGTGTTTCAACAAATAAATATTCAAGGGTCCTATCCTCTATAGTCACTAATTTTGCATTATAAAACACAATGGTTCATGTACCCAAATAGGTGTATTCATTCCTTGTTATTTGATATAATTTTTCTTATCTTTAATTTGAAAATTTCATCCTAAGTAAGGAATAGTTTATACATGTTTCATTATAGGTTTATGTGAATCATAATTCAATTTGTCACCTAAATCCAAGCCTACTCAACACATGTAAGCTCAAGTATAACTGTCTTTATTTTACTCTAGTGATTTTAATTGGATACATAATAGAATAAAATGGGGGAAAATGTAGTTACTAAAATTAAAATTTAACACTAAAATAATGTACTTGTAACCATCCTTTTGTACACACTTATATCATGCCCAATCCCACAATCCTTGACTACCATTATTTTTATTTTATGCAAATAACCTATACCTAAAATAACTAATGATCACTAAATGTCCCCATTCCTAATTTTGAATAACCTAAGCTCGTAATTGGATTGATCCAACACTTCCAACTTAGCTGTCTTTACTCCTCATACAACACCATTCCTTTAGGACTATCCCTCTCACCTGTAGTGTCTGATTCTAATAGTCACATCCTCCCACCAAATAAAAACTAGTTGTTCAAATTCAAACTCACCTAATGTGTCATACCACACATTTTTCAAGTCACAATTTAAGGAATTTTAATATGATCACTATAAAGCTACATTTTAGAACCATTTTTAATTAGAGGCTCATATTATTAAAACCGATTGGAATATCTAAATGCACATTGAGAGGAAAACACCCATTCTTCCTAATTCTAAGTCAACACAACCTAAATAGCTCTGAACTAAGTCTAAATACATATATAATGTCACAAGTCATTATTGAAGTACATAATTATACCATCATATATCATTACACCATTATTTCACACATACACCATCGTAGCATGGATAACTACATGGAGTTTGATTACTCTTCAAAGTATTGGTATGTAGGCAACACTCAACATAATGGGTGTTGAGGTCAAGTAAAATTTCAACCACTAACCCATTTTACCCATTTATTTCATTATTTCCTTGTGGTTTATTGAATTAGGGTTTCAAGTGAATAAGAAGGCACACAACATATTCTATAACAATTCAAAAGATTGCAATCACACACATATAACCTCTAGGTGAAGGTAAACATGTCAAATTTTACACAGAGGGAAAAAACCCTACCAAATGTTGGTACCCCCTATAGACACCAACACAGGCTAACCTCATTTAATTAGTGTGGTCTTATCCTAGATGGATGTGAAGCCTTGTTCCTATCTCATAGTGACCTTATACAACCATATAGTCAGGTTCACAATCATAGTCATAGTCTTGCATGTTTGATTTCCAACTAAGTTGTTCTTCTTTGGTACTTTCCCCTTATCAGGTTAATAAGTTACAAATAAATTTATGTGATTTATACCATATTTTATGCAATTTTATTTTAACAATAGTTTGTCATAATTAAGATTTAATATTTCTTTATCCTAATTTTTAAAAAAATAGTGTCATTCATTGATATATCATTGTTTTATTTAATTTTTTTTTATTAATATGATATAAATAAGACAAAGCTATGAATATTGACATTATGTTGGTAGGGAAATAATCATATAAATTTGAATGTAAAAGGTTAGATTGATATTGCACTTACTATATTTATAATTAAAAAGCTAATGAAGGATAAATTCACTTTACACATTTTAAATTTTTATAACTCAACGTATTCATCATTTTCCCAAAAAATATTTAAATTTAATTTGTAACCATTCAAATTAGGAAATAATAGTTCAAAGCCTACATAAACACTGATAGTAAATCTCAAACCACTGCAGTGACTAGTAATATCTAAGATCTATCAATAGTATCCCATTTGATTGTAAATGTTTGTGTCACCTCAAACCACTACACCATGTGTGTGCACTCACTCCAGTCCTAGTATCAATTCCTATTTTTTGTCTCCTTTATTTGAAACCCTAACCAAAATCTAAACATAATATGGCCCTTTGAAAGGGGGTTATAAATTTGGTTTGGATAACCCTAACAAAACCTCACCGAGTGGCTGAGCAATACCTATGCTCTAATACTCTGAAGGGGATTAAAATGCATGCAGTTTTCCCACCTATGTGTGTGCACACCATTGTGACCAACCTATAATGAAATAAAATATTTATATTTTGACCCTTGACACCATACAACTTTAACCTACTTTTGTATTCTCGATTTATTCTAAGGCTACTCCTTTGAGGGGTATTTAGATATGTAAGTCATTGTGATAATGTCTCTAGAGAGTGATAATGGATTTATCAATATTTTTAGAACTTTTTAAGATGATTTATAAGTGAGTATGACCTTAGGATTGATTTGAATTTATAACTAACTCTTTTATATTTATTATTATGATTGACCCATGAAACTATCTAGGCCAACGTAATGGAGACATACCAATTTGAATAGTAAGTATTGAGTATTCTTGGACACTAGTGATAAAGCTAAAAACATGCGAAAAAATTGTAACTATTAAAATGTTGATAATAGTGTCAAGAGAGTAAAAATTAGTGATCTAAGATGTGACGATAGTCTATTTAGGATTCTAGAGTGTTTGCACATAGAATAGGGTGATCCTAAATATATGTATTGGTAAAGACAAGGTAATAGGTACATATAAAAATATGGGAATGTGTACATAATAATTAGGTGTGTATAAAAAATATAAGTATGTAAAAGTGTGCTAAAGTTGATGTTTTCAAGTGTCTAATACAAAATTTAGGTGTCTACATATGCTCTCATTTTAGTGTAATATTGAAAATTATATATTAAAAGGATAAAAATAGAAATTTGGTACTTGTGATTAACCAAACTTGGTGTTGATAGGGGTGTCCAAAATTCCCCATTTTATCTATGAAAAACCTATAAGTAAACATGTGCATAATAATTCCCATTCATGATATAAAATCTATAAATAATCTAAATTATTGAATTATGTAAAATTAAAAAGTCAAGGAACAAATAAACCCAAGGGTACGTGAACCAAACTTCAAATTATTAAACTTATTTAGAGAATGCCATGAATTGATTATGTCCCAAGGATAAAAAACCATTAAAATCAAGTGTTTAAGAGTGTTAATGCCTCAACCACCATTCATAAGGATGAGAGCTATAATTTTAGCACTAAAAAAACCTAAACTACGTTATTCTAAATATCATCATAATTATTTTGTGGAACCCTAAAATTATGGTTGTATGTAAGAGGTGGAACTTTAAATTAGGTTCATATACAAAGCTGAAATCTAAAAATGAGTCCATATGCAAATTAAAACTTTTAATCAACCATTATAGATGGATTTTAGATCCTAAGTGATTATGTAGTACCATTATTTCCCATCAATTCACAAAATAAAAATAGAATTGTTTGCATTAACAACATTTACATCCCAAATCTAATCCATATGTACCATAAAGTGATATTGATGCCTTCATCCATCTATCAATTTATTAAATGTAATAACTATGATAAAATATGATCAATCTAACTCATATAATCTATCTCAAGATGTCATAGTCTATGTCATATATTCCTCACAATCATGTAGAATTCCACACATGTGCCTCAGTCTATCCAACATGTCCCATCTAAATCACATAATCTAACCTAAAGTACAAAATATCTATTTGTCATGGCTTGAATCTCTAAGACAAGCCCACTATATGCCCCCCTTTGATATGAGGGATGAAGCCTAAAAATAAATCATTTCAAAAGAAAGAGTTATGCACATCATGTGTTATATAGAAAATGTAATCATGTAAAGTATGTAATTTTTTTTATAAGATATGTTATTATAGAAATATTTGAGCATTAAAGTAGGTATGAAACATGTAAGCTAAAACTATGGGCATAAAAATATAATGTCTAGTAGATATATCAATTAGGCATGTAGTAATAATTACTATAGTATATGTATGATAGAAATCATTGCATCACACAACATAAAAGTCTGCTTGGTATAAATCATGACACCAAGCTCATTAATAGTCATATATGTATCCCCATACACATAGAACATAATATACTGATCATAAAACACAAAAGCACTGAAGAATTATATAACACTAACTTGAATCTGATTCAATATGAACATGTTATGGCCATGACATTGATTAAAGGATACTCTGACATAATCGACACATGATATGACAAGACACCATTAATGTATTCATATAGCATGCAATATAATACACATCAATGTAATAATCATGAACATAAAACATGGATGGAAAAAACAATGTTATTTTTCATAATATATCAATATCATCATCCATTATTGAAAAACAAAATATCCATAGTAAACAACACTCTAGAGCAAGACCAAGTGATGTGTAATAGTCTACCATGATCAATGGATTGGTATAGAAAGATATAAGCTTATAAGTGTGCAAAGATTCTCCCAATTTAGAAAGGTATTTTATGGGTCTAAATGATGTCACACATCTATATGTTCATGTATCATATGTAACCTTTATGTCCTAGATCCCATTCATATATACCTTGAAAATCATGTGCATATTAAATGGATATGTAATTCATTATGTCTATGCTAAGTAACATCAATCAATCATGTATACTAGTAAATCATGTTATGTATAGGTCCTAGTTTTATATTTTTTGAATATATACAATGTTATGGGATATTTGTTTTTTTCAATTTTTGAATAGCTTATGATACCATTAATGGGATGTTTATGATCATGTACTATATCATCGATGTCAGTGTCACATGTTGTAGGTAAGAAATAACATGTGTCATAATCTAAATTGGAAAAATGATCATGCATTAATTATCCAACATCATCAACATAGTCAACATGATCACACATATGCTACATAAATGTAATATATGTTGTTTCCAAAATCAGCTTAGCTCATTTTTGGGAACAACCCCCTACGAAACTTGTCCGTTTCATCTTTCATCTCTCTAAGTTTGTTTTTGAGGCGGGTGTTTCTCGTTCTCATCTTGGTCTCTTCAAAAACTTTTAAAATTCATGAAACACGTCTTCCCAAAAAGTGAAGGCCATTATAGTCTCGAAATGTTTCGGGAACCAAGTCCCCTTTTCAGACTACCTCTTCTAGAATTAGTCTTTTCTTTCATTCTCTGTAGGGGCGACAAATTTTGCCACCTCTGCATTTCCCTTGTTTTTGTGCAAGGGCGACAAATTTTGCCGCCCCTGCACTTTTCCCTATAAGCGCGACAAATTTTGATGCCCTTACACCCTGACATGCAAGGGCGGCAAATTTTGCTGCCCCTACAACTGGATGAAACGGAACATACAAGGGCGGCAAATTTTGCCACCCTAGTAGGTCTCAGTAATCATGCACGGCATTTATTGCCGCACACAGCGGGTTGTTGGGGTGGATTTTTCACCCCATATAAGCTAATTTGAACCTCTTTTCTCTCATTGCTTCCTCCTCTCCTCCTACCTCTTGCGCCTGAGTGACCCAACTGATGAGTTAAAGTGCATTTTGGTAGATTCAACCTCGTGGCGCATGCGGTTTCTCATGTAGGGTTTGTTTTTGGAATTTGTTTCATTTTCTTTTTCTTTTTCTTGTTTTTGCTTAGAGTATCAGTTGTTTTTTGTTTTTGTTTTGTTTTTTCCCTGCCGTGGGTGTTGTTTTCTCCCTCACGCTCACCCGCAATTTTCTCTTCCCTCTTCCTAGCCCGCGTTTAGCCCTAAGGGCGATGAAGTTTGCCACCCATGTTTTCCCCTAAATAACAGTCCCCTAAAGGGGCGGCAAATTTTTTCGCCCTTTCTCTTCCTAAAACTGTATGGGCGGTGAGATCTGACGCCCCTACTTTCTTCCTGCCCTCATTGCAGGGGCAGTGAAATTTGCCACCCTACAGACCCTCCTTGCATAGGTGGCGAATTTTGCCACCCTTACCATTTTTCCTTCTCTAGTCTGTAAGGGCGACAAAATTCACCACCTATGTAGCACATCCCTGCACGGGCGGCAAATTTCACCGCCCTTACACTCTTATATCCTTACATGCAGGGGCGGCAAATTTTGCCGCCTGTGCACCTTTCCCTCAGATTTTTCTAACTCTCGGGAATTTTTTGAGTTGTCTTTTTCTTTCCCTTTCTTCCTCATTTTTTGTTCCTTCTTCCACCTGACCTTTTTAAGTGACCTCCAGTAACCAATATCACTTAAATTGCCCTTTAACCTTCTCATCCACTCTCTTCTAATTTGGCGATCATGACTGCAGTTCAATCAGTGAACTCCTACACATCTGCTCTCATCTGGTCGAGATCATTCTCAATGACATAAGCATCTCCCAAGAAGGTGAAAACAATGAAATACAAGTATCAAGGCATCTTCCCACTCACGTCAGTCTCTTCAAATGTCGACGACATTCGAGACACTGAGATTGGCCACGTGGACAGGGCCGAGTTCCTAACCCACACAAAGGCGACAAACCCCAGCACCAAGATTAAAAGGATCATTGAGAGCAACATCCACTTGGTGGTCACCTTTTCGGTAGTAGTGCATCATACTAAATTCATCTTCTAATGCACGCACTTCTACAACAAAGAGACCAGGTTGGTCTCATATGCCAGTGGCAACATGGTGATTCAGTTGGACCCTAAATTCATCAATAAAGTGTTCATGTGCCCTCCAGCCACTGAAGTAACTAAGATCAACTTCGTGGATGCACAGAAGGAGTATGATAAAGACCCTAAGAGGGCAAAGAAGGTCATGAACTATAAGTGGTTAAAGACCCCCAGGACCAGCCTCTCCAGATGGTCGTGGAACTTTCCAAGGAGCGATTTCATCGAAGAAGTTGGTGACTTGATCACCCTTCTAAGCAAAGTATGGGGCCTCCCATCCTCTTCACAGTTCCATGAATAGATGTATCTATTCATCAAGATCATCCTTCAAGGCAAATAGGTTATCTTTTGGGGAGAGCAGATCAACAATGCCCTCCATGAGCAGCTAACCAAGGTGCAGACCTCTCACAGGTTCTACATGACTTCATACCTTCTGTACATAGCTGCTGCGATGCAGACTTTTCCAGGCTTGACCATAGAGGGGGATAGAAAGACAACCCCAGTACACTCATATTACCTGCAACTGACTCTGTAAGGATCAACCCGTCACTTTAGGAGAGTAAATGACACTTTCTTCACCCTATTTTTATGTCTCTTCAACCCACAGTTTGAGCAGAAGAGAATATCAGACGAGGCCTAGATGGTGGTCAATGATTTTGGTTGCATGTTCCTTCAGTTCCCCACCTTCTGCTATTTGTAGGTTAACTTTTACCAGGGCTACCCCTACATGCTCCCCAGGTTTCCTTCAGATAAGCTAGTGCTAATGGAACTTTGTCGACAATTGATTATCGTGCATACCAAATAGATGGAGCTGAAGAGACCAGGTTTCAAGTTTCTGATCAATATTGGTAGATATTTCGTTGCAACATCAGCCAAAGCCAAGGTCATAGAAACTGAAATGCAGATGGTTACTTTAAAACCATTTAAGAGACGAGAAAAATTTGACTACAGGGGAGTCAAGGAAAAGATCAGGAGGAAAAACCAATTCCATGAACCCATGATTGAGGATATCTGGGTTGATCTCAGAACAACCGAGGAGATTAGAAAAATGGACTATTGTAGCCCGACACTGGAGCAAATTGAATATCTCGGGCTTGTAGAGATCCCCTCTAGTCTAGTCAATGATGGAAACATCATCAATAGCAGGTATCTAGCAGAGAAGGTTGCTGTTTGCCCTCTCCCTCCAGTTCAGTGGTCTTAGAAGGAGCTGAATTCTCTGAGAAAAAGATTTGAACCAATGTTGGCTAACACCAATAATTGGTTAACAGCCAAAGGGATCACCCTGAAGGAATTTATTACAGGATCAAGGCTGAGTACCAAATAGAATTAAAGAGGAAAGCAGAGAATAGAACTAAAAACAAAGGTGATGTCCCTTCTCCTTCTGGGCCCCACAAGCCTAAGATCATCTTTGTATCCAAGAAACCTAAGGCCACTGAAGAGCCTGCAGGGGCAACAAAAGGAACTGAGGAACAGAGCCCTCAGACACAGGTAGCTCAGCCCATGGAGAAAGATGATCAGCCGTCAAGGTAACCTAGCACTGGGCCTCCGCTCTCACAGGAACAAGTGCAGTCGAGTAAGAGCGTATCTCCTTCTCCCCCTCAGTCTCCTATGGTACCCTCTTCTCCCATCTCTCCTATCAGTGTTCCCTCTTCTGGAGCTGCTTCTCCTTCCAAGGTCATATTTGGTGACCCTCAAGGCCCTTCTGGAAGTTCCCCTCGCTCTCCTAGATCCATTCTAAGTCTATCCTCTCCTTTCTTCAACTTGCCAGCAAGCCTTGCACTCGAGCCAAAATTAGTAGTTGGTGCAGTTTTGCCAGTTATTCCAACTGCAACTACTGTCACCACTAGTAGTATGAAAATTGCTACAGTAACATCGGCTAAGACAACCATCGCCACAATAGGTACTTCTCTCTCGCCTTGGATGTCTGCTTTCACACGAAAAAGAAAGAAGATGGCCATCTCCCTAGATGAATTTGACTTTGTCAAAATAGTGCTGGTGAAAGTAAAGGCTCCTAAGAGGCCAAAAATCCTCTCTAAATTGGTCGAAGAAAAAAGACAATTTTTTTTGGAAATTTCCAGGCCTCCACAGGACACAACCCTTGAGGGTTTCGAGATGAGCAGCTATTCCATCTCTCGTGTTGAACTTGGCAAAGTTACTCACGAAGGTGTGAAAAGTGATCTTCAGTCGGTTATGGACATCATGGTCCAGAAATTTGATAGAGAGAAGGAGATGAAGGATTATTACAAAGCCAAATCAGAGTAGCTAATGATAGTAATAAAAAGGTTCACTCTTCCTTCTGAAGCAACAACTCTAGAGGCCTTCTCCGTGGATGATGCAGTCATTCAAAAAGCAGAAAAGACTTATTTGAAGGGAAAAGTCCTGGAGGACTATATCAAAAAAATGCATACTCAGGGAGTTTTTCTACTTACAAAAGTTGCAGAAAGGACAGAAAAAATGAGAAAGGTAAAAGCAGAACTAGATGACTTCGTCTCCCTCATTTCTCAAGAGATCGATAGTTCAAAAAAAGATCTTAGAAGATGGAAGGAAATGAAGGACCTCAAGAAAAGCACCTTAATATCTATCGGTGTCATCTCTAGTAAGGACTCCTATGTTGAAATCAAGGAGTCACTGATCTTCAGGATTCAGGTACTCAAAGATCTAATTGATGACCTCAAAGCTTTCAAGGAGGCTAGTGAAAAGAGTGACCTGAACTTGCTGAATAAACTAGAAGAGCTGCCATGCAACCTGACCTCTAAGGACAATCAATTCCTTTTGGCAGAAGAAATGATTTAGAATTTTAAGGAGATGGTTCAGAGAGATTTTGAAGAAAAATCTTTCTCAATGTCCATTATGGACAGCATTCAAGATGCTCAGTTAACTTTGGAGAATCTAAAATCTAGGTTAACTGGCCACGTTAAAGCCATCACAGCCATGAAAGACACATTGATCAGAGCCAAAATCATCTCCAAGAACATAGTTACGCTAGACAGCATAGAAATTCAGGCATCCATCACTATGTTCGATGCACATATGAAAATATCTGGCAGTAAGAACTGAATCTCTCTCCTTCTTTCTTCTTCTCTCCTTATGCACTTCTATTTTGTGCAAAGTGCATGCAATTTTGTAAAATGTAATTACATGTAAATATTTTGAAAAAATATCTAAAAGTCAAAGATGAGTCATCTTTGACTGAGATATTTTGTGTATTTTATTATTTTCTCTTTTTGAATATTTTCTCCCTATATATAGTGGAGACCTCATTTTGTAAAATGGGCTTGGAAAAATTAATAGCAAACACTCTGCTGAAATTGAAGCAATTTTTGAGACTTTGTGCTCAAATTTGTAAATCATATTTTGTTGAATGAATGAGAAGCAGGTTATTTCAAACTTTGTGTTGAGATTGTCTGCGTTATTTAGGAAATAGTTCTCATGTCCTTTTTCCTAGTAATATCTTATTTATCTAATTTAATAAGCAAAGTGGGTGTGTTAGTATTATCTGAGGGCATTTCTAAAAGGTAGAAGATAGACTTTGTGCTACCTTTATCTTTTGAGATTCTGTTATCTTTGTAGTTTCAGGTAAAGACTTTGTGCTTTACTTCACTCTATGGTCGTACTTGTCTCAAATTGGTGAAGGAGACTACGGAAGACTTTGTGCTTATGTGAGTGTTCTTGAGAACTTCGTCACTTCAGGTAATTTTTTGCTCCACGTTTGATACCATTCCTGAAAGAAGAGGAATGTTGTTGGCTGCGGACTAAGATTTTCCTCCGTTTTATTCTTTATACATTACTTCTAAAAAAAAAGAAGTAGATGCTGTGATACCAGCCCATGTGTTATTTTTTGCTTAATTATATACATATATCCAGCGTATAAATATTTAATAGGGAACCTCCCCTTGATGAGAGGAGAGATTTGTCCCCTATTGATGTAATAAACTTGCACATCTAGCCGACTGATCTCCCTATGCTGTGGTGATAGGAACTATTTTGTTCACCAGTTAGCTGGCCAACAAAATATTCACCCAACAACTTTTTGGCAACTCCGCTGGGGAACCGAACGATGTGTAGTCTAAAACCTCAAGTTTCAGATTGAAGCAGTCCCTACCCTTATCCATTATATAGTCTAGCGACTCCATTTTGCGTCTTACCCATTATCATTATAGCCTTACCATCTCCCTCCATCTCTGTTATATTATCTGGTCTGTAAAACTAGAACCACTGGAAGGAACGTGCATTTTGAGGTCTCAAGCTTCAACTTGAAGCGATTTTGGTCCCTTTTTCATTATAAGATCTGGCAACTCCATGCTACACCAAAATCCAGAGATCTAAGAGTGTTGTTGACCCTGTGTTTGAGTTGGCGCAACAAAGTAACTTTGATCTCTTTCCTCTGTCACCTTTCTTGCAACGTTCTAAGAGTTTCCCTCCTAACTCTATCAAGTCACCAAAATAAGGTAGAACTTCTTTTCCTATAGTTAATCATGCCCTACCAGTAAATAATCCACCAAGATTTGTTATCCCACCATTTAATCATCCTAACATTATGGCTCAAGGCCCGTGGAGTAATTCCTTTGGCCCTCTCAATTTGATTGCACCTTTGCATGAACTACCTCATAGTTCTAGAAAAAAAATTTCTAAGTTTTTTGGTGATGGAAAGGTTCATCTCGACGAGCATATTACCACTTTCTCCATAGCATGTGGTGTGATCAGCGTGGAATTCGAAGATGTAGTAGTTAGAATTTTTGTGGAAACTTTGCAAGGAGCTACCGTGGATTGGTTCTATCACCTGCAGGCCGAGTTAGTAACAGACTGGGATACGCTCAAGTCTAAATTCGAAGCTAGGTTTAAACCTACTGAAGATGCACATGCTTTGTTGGCTCAGCTAACACAGTTGAAGAAAGAACCCCAGGAACCCATGAGGGATTTCATAGCTAAATTCAACAAGTTGAGAAACCAGGTTCCAACTGTGGCTCAACCCACGCCAAAAAATCTCAAGTGCTTTTTCATCAATTCGCAACTTCCCAAAGTAAGTTTCCTATTGAGGCGAGCTGGCCCTATGGATCTAGCTTTGGCTCAAAGTTTAGCTATTGAGATTGAAGATGATCTTATCCCGGTAGGTAAGATCAGAAAAGACCCAAGTAAAAATAGATTCTCTCCATCTGCTGAAAGCTCTTCTATAGGTACTACAAATCCTATGGTGCAAAAATTGATGAATGAACTGATAGCTTTGAAGAGGTAAATGGCCCAAGGTACATCTGCTCCTACCTATCGAGATGCACCTAGGAGAATGTTCCAGAATCAACAATATTAGGGTAATGCTGCCTGAAACTAAGGGCAATCCAATCGCCTACCTCCCCCTCTAGGGAGATTAGCCATTAAAGCAGCACCTACCAATTCAACGGTCAGCGACCTGGAAGCTAAGCATGACAACTCTTTTCAACCTCAGTTAGATCAACAAGAAGATGCTAATCTCTTCAATAAGCAAAAAGAGGAATTAGCTGGCGACTCCAATATCAGTTTCTTGGATTACTAGGATGAAGCTGGGAGTAAAGGAGAGGGTTTAGATGGATCTCACACTGTTTTCACCAGATCTCAAAATCAGTTAGCTTCATAGACTGACAAAGGAAAGGCAGATGAGGAATCTCGGCCAATAATTTCCATTGCCAAACGCGAGACTCCATTGCCTCCATAATGAAAAGATCAGGTAACCCATAAAAAAGTGAGTAATCCCAATCACCCGATATCTTCCACTTCTGCTACTCAGACTAGTGCCACACCTATTAAAATCCCTGATGATGGACTCTCTTCCTCTGTTACAAGTTCTTTTCAATTATTTGATATAATTGATCATGTTAGAAAGACTAAAATTTAAATGATAGAGGTCGAATATTTGAGAGTGAACCCAGAACAGTTTGATAGGTTAGTAGAATATGTAAAAAACAAAGCCATCCTTATAGGACAAGACTCTTCAAAAGCTGCTCTCGATCTCCCTAAAAATAAACCGACCCAAAACAATCTTGTTGTGACTCCTCATGTCGCTCCCAAGAAAATAGAACCTTTCTATGTTTCCCTACTTATAAATGGTTATAAACTGAGTAATTGTATTATAGACTCTGGAGCTTCAGATTACGTCATGCCTGCTAAGGTGGCAGATTCCCTTGGCTTGACCTTAACCAGAACCTTTAGGAGATGTTTTTCTATGGAAAATAAGCAAGTTCCTCTCCTTGGTCAAATAAAAGATGCTCAATATGCCTTCGTGGCTTTTCCAGAGAAGCATATAAAAATGATGGTTTTAGTGGCCGATGTTCCTGCATCTTACGACATCCTGCTTGGGTGGAATTTCTTTAAGGATGTAAGAGGTGAGCTAAGTATGGACTTGTCTGAAGCAAGGATCCTAGTCCAAGGTGTCATGAAGAAGTTGCTTCCTAAAAAAGAAGCAAGGTACATAGTTACCCGATCATCGGCACCAGAAGCTCAAATTTTATTTGAGTCCTCAGGCATGGGAAACTACTTCCTATTTACGGATGGAACCCATGAGACATCTGATGAAACTTCTTCAAATGATAACTTGAGATTGTGTTCAGCCGATATAGCTAAAAAATTGATAAATCAAGATGAACACATGGAAGAGCCTCTTCCCCCAAATAGAGGAGTTTTCAAAGAAAAAACAACACCTAACGAGGTATGGACTTTAGAATTTGATGACAGCTGCTCTTCTACTGGTTTGGGAGTTGGGGTTGTGTCGGTGTCTCTACGAGGTGAGATTACTCCTTTGTCTTACAAATTGTAGTTCAACAATACCAATAACATAGCTGAATACGAATCCCTGTTACTCAGATTACGGGCTGCCAGAGAAAGGGGCATTAGACAACTACATGCTAAAGGAGATGCTGAGTTGATAGTCTGCTAGGTGAGGAACCTCTATTAGACAAAAAATAAAAAGTTGCGCCACTACCGCAATCTAGTCTGGGACCAAATTGAAAATTTTGATGCTTTCAACATCTCTGTTGTTCTAAGAGAATTCAACGACTGAGCAAATGCATTGGCTCTCTCTGCCACCCTTCTAGTTCCTCACCTAGATTTTAAGGGAGATAAGTATACTATTGAGCTGGTTTTTTGACCAAGTGTACCAGATGATGTCGGCCACTGGCAAGTGTTTAACAATGATGATCAAATCATCGCCTTCTTGGAGCAAAAGGATAGTTTTGAACAATTGTGTTTTAAAGGTAGTAAACCTTGAGAGTGTGGAGCAGTTTCTGATGCCCATGTGAACACAGGTAAGGAATTTCTATAACTTAAAGGGAATAAGATTTCAAAAGGCTTGGTGTCCCTAGAGAAATTGTTTGATAACCATGACAGGTTTATTAAGCAACAGCGAACAGATTCAAAGTCCTCTCAAGACTTTGATCAGGTAAACTTGGGAACCAAGCGTGATCCTAAGATGGTAAATATTGGGAAATGCTGCACTCTCGAGGAAAGATTTGAGCTTGCTAGTCTACTCCACCGATACATGGATGTATTGGCCTATTATTATGATGATTTGAAATCACTCATGCCAAATGACATTCACCACGACATTCTCCTGAAAGCCAACTTCGTACCTTACAAGCAGAAATCCAAGATTTTTAATCCAAAAATCTTAGGTACTATTTTAATTGAGATACAAAAGATGCTAGATGCCCAGATAATTTTTTCAATCCATCACTCAACATGGATTGACAACATAGTACCCGTCAGGAAGAAGAATGGCGAAATTTGAATCTGTGTAGATTACAGGAACTTAAACCAGTTGATTTTAAAATATAACTACCCCCTTCCTATCATGGATCAGGTCCTACAGATGGTAATAGGTTCAAAAATGTTATCAATGCTAGATGGTTTTTTGAGATACAATCAAGTCGAAGTCGAGAAAGAAGATCAGCACAAGACAACGTTTACCACACTTTGGGGCACGTTTACTTACTGAAGAATGCCTTTTGGTCTGATAAATGCGAGCACCACATTTCAAAGGGTGATGGATCTCGCTTTCAAGGATGAAATGGGGAAATTCATTATAGTATACTTAGATGATCTAACAGTGTTTTCAAAGCATCGCGCTGAGCATGTTCATCATTTGCAAAGGATACTAGAACGCTATCACTAGAATGGTATTTCTTTAAACCCAAAGAAATCTATCTTTAGAGTTACTGAGAGGAAACTTCTCAGACACATCGTGTCCTGAGAAGGTATTAGAATTGATTCAGAGAGAGTCAAGTCTATCCAGAAACTCGCTCTGCCTACCAGCAAGACCATAGTTCACTCTTTCTTTGGAAAGATGAATTTTCTTCAAAGGTTCATTCCTAAGTTTGCTGAGAAAATTCGTCACATTGTCAACATGATAAAAAGTGATGCTATATTTAGGTGGACCGCTGAAGGCAAATCAACATTCAATAAAATCAAAGAGGCGATTACTCATGCACCAGTCTTGGTCTGCCTAGATTACACTAAAAGTTTCAAGATATATAGTTATGCCTCTGAGCATACACTATCGGCTATTTTGGTTCAACCAAATTAGGAAGGTGTAAAATATCTTATCTCCTTCATGAGTTGCCCGCTCAAGGTCCACGAGTTGAAATATTCTAACATGGAAAAACATGCATACGCAGTGGTCAAAATGGTCAAGCATTTTAGGTTTTATATCTTGAATTCTCACACCAAAGTTCTCATACTTGACACAACAGTAAAATCTATTTTGACTCAGCAAGAGTTTGGTACAAAGCGAGGTAATTGGATTGCCAAGACTCAGGAGTTTAATTTGGATATCAAACCTACAAAGCTTGTACAAGGAAAGGGTCTTTGCCAGTTGATCGCCAACAACATTTTGGATAAAACAAAAAATGAAGTAGAGATTGAGGATGTGTCTACTATCCTCTTTGTTGCAATCACTGATGAGTGGTATTCAGATATTGCTCACTTTCTGACATATGGTGAATGTCCTACTCATCTTTATTATAAAGAAAAATGGAATGTTAAACTGAAAGCGGTTAGTTATGTCCTGTGGGACAATGGTCTTTACAAGAGAAACCTGGATGGGGCATTTCTTCGTTGCGTTGATATGACACAACAAGAAAGACTCTTGAAGTCTTTCCATAATTTAGCCTGTGGAGGGCATTTCTCTGCACCGGTGATGGCACACAAAATTCTAAGAGCAAGGTATTATTGGCCCACGCTATTCCAAGATGCCTACAAATAGGTGCGTAGGTGTGAATTGTGTTAACAGTTCGTTGGAAAGCCTAAGCTGACTGCATTACCTTTAAAGCTAATTATAATTGAAGAACCTTTCCAACAGTGGGGTATTGATTTCATTGGTGTGGTTAACCCATCTTCAAGTGCCAGGCATGATTATGTCCTCATCGCAATGGATTACTTTACCAAATGGGTGGAGGCCATCCCAACCAAGCACGCTACGTCTGAAGTAGTGTGTAATTTTCTCAAAGAAAATATCATTTCTCAATTTGGGGTTCCCCTAAAGATTGTAACAGATAATGCGGCCTGCTTTTCATCACATGAAATTACCCAATTTTGTTTTTATTATGGGATTACCTTATCTCACACTTCATATTATTTCCCTCAGGGAAATGGACAAGCAGAATTGAGTAACAAGAACTTGGTCACCATTATCAGGAAGCTGGTAGATGACAATCAGAGAACATGGCACAAAGCTTTGTATGATGCTTTATGGGCCGACAGGATAACACCTAAAAGGGATATAGGTATGTCACCTTTCCAACTTTTATATGGATTAAATGCAGAAATCCCCATCACCCTTGAACTACCAGCGCTCAGGCTAACTAAAGCAATCGAAGATGCGACCTTCGAAAGCTCAGTCAACAAAAAGATTATGTGTCTAACCGAGCTGAATGAACAATGAGTTATGGTAGTGGACCGAATTACGAAGCATCAAAATTGGGTGAAGGCACTTTTTGATAAGAGAGCCAGAGTACGTGAATTTTGAGTCAGAGATCAAGTCTTGTTGTGGGACAAGAGGTGGGAATCAAAAGGGATGCATAGCAAATTTGACTCCCTGTGGAGAGGCCCGTTTACCATTCGATAGCTCTATGGTGAGGCCAGCTTCTTGCTAAAGTACCAAGATGGAACACCATTTGCAATGCCTCACAACGGGCAACATCTGAAGCTGTTCAATCCTTGAAGCTTAGATGAGTCCGTTTGTATATATGTACAATTTTTATGTTTTCTCTATTTTCTTCCTTTCATTTTTAGCTTGACTCTATAGCCCAATGGCTTGGATGAAGGCACTTAGAGACTGGTTTCTACTCCCACTAATCAATTTGGTCAACAGAAGTTCCCCAACAGGAGCTAGCTGTTATTTCCAAAATCAGCTTAGCTTAGTTTTGGGCTACGAAACTTGTTTGTTTTGTCTTTTGTCTCTCTAAGTTTGTTTTTGAGGCAGGTGTTTCTCGTTCTCGTCTTGGTCTCCAAAAACTTTTGAAATTCGTGAAACTCGTCTTTCCAAAAAGTGAAGGCCGTTATAGTCTCGAAATGTTCCGAGAGCCAAGTCCCCTTTTCAGACTACCTCTTCTAGAATTAGTCTTTGCTTCCATTCTCTGTAGGGGCAGAAAATTTTGCCGCCTCTGCATTTCCCTTGTTTTTGTGCAAGGGCGGCAAATTTTGCCGCCCCTGCACTTTTCCCTTTAAGAGCGGCAAATTTTGTCGCCCCTGCACCCCGACATGCAAGGGCGGCAAATTTTGCTGCCCCTGCAACCGGATGAACCGAAACATGCAAGGGCGGTAAATTTTGCTGCCCTAGCAGGTCTCGATAACCGTGTGTGGCATTTATTACCACGTGTAGTAGGTTTTTGGGGGTGGGTTTTTCACCCCATATAAGTCAATTTGAACCTCTTTTCTCTCATTGCTTCCTCCTCTCCTCCTACCTCTTATGCCTGAGTGACCCAGCTAAGGGGTTAAAGTGTGTTTTGGCAGATTCAACCTCGTGGTGCGCGTGGTTTCTTAGGTAGGGTTTGTTTTTGGAATTTGTTTCATTTTCTTTTTCTTTTTATTATTTTTTCTTAGAGTATCATTTGTTTTTTGTTTTTGTTTTATTTTTTTCCTACCATGGGCGTTGTTTTCTCCCTCACACTCACCCGCAATTTTCTCTTCCCTCTTCCTAGCCTGTGTTTAGCCCTAAGGGTGGCGAAGTTCACCGCCCATGTTTTCCCCTGAATAACAGTCCCCTAAAGGGGTGGCAAAATTTTTTGCCCTTTCTCTTCCTAAACCTATATGGGCGGTGAAATCTGCTGCCCCTACTTTCTTCCTGCCCTCATTGTAGGGGCGGCAAAATTTGCCGCCCTACAGACCCTCCTTGCATAGGCGGTGAATTTTGCCGCCCTTACCATTTTTCCTTCTCCGGTCTGCAAGGGTGGTGAAATTCACCACCTATGCAGCCCATCCCTGCACGGGTGGCAAATTTCACCGCCCTTACACTCTTCTATCTTTACATGCAGGGGCGGCAAATTTTGCCGCCCGTGCACCTTTCCCTCAGATTTTTCTATCTCCTGAGAATTTTCTGAGTTGTCCTTTTCTTTCCCTTTCTTCCTCATTTTCCATTCCTTCCACCTGACTTTTTAAAGTGACCTCCAGCAACCAATATTACTTAAATTTCCCTTTCACCCTCTCATCCACTCTCCTCTAATCTGGCAATCATGACTACAGTTCAATCAGTGAACTCTTGCACATCTGCTCCCATCCAGTTGAGATCATTCCCAATAACAGAAGCATCCTCCAAGAAGGCAAAAATGATGAAATACAAGTATCAGAGCATCTTCCCACTCACGTCAGTCTCTTTGAATGTCGAAGACATTCGAGACACTGAGATTGGCCATGTGGACATGGCTGAATTCCTAACCCACACAAAGGCGACAAACCCCAGCACCAGGATTAAAAGGATCGTCGAGAGCAACATCCACCTGGTGGCCACTTTTTTGATAGCAGCACATCATACTGAATTCATCCTCTAATGCACACACTTCTACAACAAAGAGACCAGGTTGGTCTCAGACGCCAGTGGTAACATGGTGATTCAGTTGGACCCTAAATTCATCAATAAAGTGTTCATGTGCCCTCCAGCCACTGAAGTAACTAAGATCGACTTCGTGGATGCACAGAAGGAGTATGATAAAGACCCTAAGAGGGAAAAGAAGGTCATGAACTATAAGTGGTTAAAGATCCCCAGGACCAGCCTCTCCAAATGGCTGTAGAACTTTCTAAGGAGCGATTTCGTCGAAGAAGTTGGTGACTTGATCACCCTTTTAAGCAAAGTACGGGGCCTCCCGTCCTCTTCATAGTTCCATGAATGGATGCATCCATTCATCAAGATCATCCTTCAAGGTAAATAGGTTATCTTTTGGGGAGAGCAGATCAGCAATGCCCTCCATGAGCAGTTGACCAAGGTGCAGACCTCTCACAGGTTCTACATGACTTCATACCTTGTGTACATAGCTGCAGTGATGTAGAATTTTCTAAGCTTGACCACGGAGGGGGATAGAAAGATAACCCCAGTACACTCATATTACTCACAGCTAACTTTGCAAGGATCAACTTGTCACTTTAGGAGAGTAAATGACGCTTTCTTCACCGTGTTTTTATGTCTTTTCGACCCACAGCTTGAGCAGAAGAGAATATCAGACGAGGCTTGGATGGTGGTCAATGATTTCGGCTGCATGTTCCTTTAGTTTCCCACCTTTTGCTATCTGTGGGTCGGCTTCTACCAAGGCTACCCCTACATGCTCCCTAGGTTTCCTTCAGATAAGCTAGTGCTAATGGAACTATGCCGACAATTGATTGTCGTGCATACCAAATAGATGGAGCTGAAGAGACCAAGTTTCAAGTTTTCAATCGATATTGATAGATATTTCATTGAAACATCAGCCAAAGCCAAGGTCATGGAAACTAAAATGCAGATGGTTACTTTAAAACCATTTAAGAGATGAGAAAAATTTGACTACAGGGGAGTTAAGGAAAAGATCAGGAGGAAAACCCAATTCTATGAACCCATGATTGAGGATATCTGGGTTGATCTTAGAATGGCCAAGAAGATTATAAAAATGGACTATTGTAGGTTGACACTGGAACAGATTGAAGATCTCAAGCTTGTAGAGATCCCCTCTAGTCTAGTCGATGATGGAAACATCATCAATAGTAGGTATCTGGTAGAGAAGGTTGCTGTTTCCCCTCTCCCTCCAATTCAGTGGTCTCAAAAGGAGCTGACTTCTCTGAGAAAAAGATTCTAACCAATATTAGCTAACACCAATGATTGGTTAGCAACCAAAGGGATCACCATGAAGGAATTTGTTATAGGATCAAAGGCTGAGTATTAGGCAGAATTAAAGAGGAAAGCATAGAACATAACTAAAAACAAAGGTGATGTCCCTTCTCCTTCTGGGCCCCACAAGCCTAAGATCATCTTTGTATCCAAGAAACCTAAGGCCACTGAAGAGCCTGCAGGGGCAACAAAAGGAACTGAGGAACAGAGCCCTCAGACACAGGTAGCTCAGCCCATGGAGAAAGATGATCAGCCGTCAAGGTAACCTAGCACTGGGCCTCCGCTCTCACAGGAACAAGTGCAGTCGAGTAAGAGCGTATCTCCTTCTCCCCCTCAGTCTCCTATGGTACCCTCTTCTCCCATCTCTCCTATCAGTGTTCCCTCTTCTGGAGCTGCTTCTCCTTCCAAGGTCATATTTGGTGACCCTCAAGGCCCTTCTGGAAGTTCCCCTCGCTCTCCTAGATCCATTCCAAGTCTATCCTCTCCTTTCTTCAACTTGCCAGCAAGCCTTGCACTCGAGCCAAAATTAGTAGTTGGTGCAGTTTTGCCAGTTATTCCAACTGCAACTACTGTCACCACTAGTAGTATGAAAATTGCTACAGTAACATCGGCTAAGACAACCATCGCCACAATAGGTACTTCTCTCTCGCCTTGGATGTCTGCTTTCACACTAAAAAGAAAGAAGATGGCCATCTCCCTAGATGAATTTGACTTTGGAAAAATAGTGCCGGTGAAAGCAAAGGCTCCTAAGAGGCCAAGAATCCTCTCTAAATTGGTCAAAAATAAAGGACAAAAATTTATAAAAATTGCCAAGCCTCCATAGGACACAACCCTTGAGGGTTTTGAGATGAGCAGCTATTCCATCTCTCATGTTGAACTTGGCAAAGTTACTCACGAAGGTGCAAAAAGCGATCTTTAGTCGGCTATGGACATCATGGTCCAGAAATTTGATAGAGAGAAGGAGATGAAGGATTATTACAAAGCCAAATCAGAGCAACTAACGACAATAATAAAAAGGTTCACTCTTCCTTCTGAAGTAGCAACTCCAGAAGCCTTCTTCGTGGATGACTCAGTCATTCAAAAAGCAGAAAAGACTTATTTGAAGGGAAAAGTCCTGGAGGACTATATCAAAAAAATGCATACTCAGGGAGTTTTTCTACTTACAAAAGTTGCAGAAAGGATAGAAAAAATGAGAAAGGTAAAAGCAGAACTAGATGACTTCGTCTCCCTCGTTTCTCAAGAGATCGATAGTTCAAAAAAATATCTTAGCAGATGGAAGGAAATGAAGGACCTCAAGAAAAGCACCTTAATATCTATCGGTGTCATCTCTAGTAAGGACTCCTATGTTGAAATCAAGGAGTCACTGATCTTCAGGATTCAGGTACTCAAAGATCTAATTGATGACCTCAAAGCTTTCAAGGAGGCTAGTGAAAAGAGTGACCTGAACTTGCTGAATAAACTAGAAGAGCTGCCATGCAACCTGACCTCTAAGGACAATCAGTTCCTTTCGGCAGAAGAAATGATTTAGAATTTCAAGGAGATGGTTCGGAGAGATTTTGAAGAAAAATCCTTCTCAATGTCCACTGTGGACAACATTCTAGATGCTCAGTTAACTTTGGAGAATCTAAAATCCAGGTTAACTGGCCACGTTAAAGCCATCACAGCCTTGAAAGACGCATTGATCAGAGCCAAAATCATCTCCAAGAACACAGTTGCACCAGACATCATAGGAATTTAGGCATCCATCACTATGTTTGATGCACATATGAAGAAATCTGGCAGCAAGAACTGAATCTCTCTCCTTCTTTCTTCTTCTCTCCTTGTGCACTTCTGTTTTGTGCAAAGTGCATGCAATTTTGTAAAATGTAATTAAATGTAAATATTTTGAAAAAATATCTAAAAGTCAAAGATGAGTCATCTTTGACTGAGATATTTTGTGTATTTTATTATTTTCTCTTTTTGAGGATTTTCTCCCTATATATAGTGGAGACCTCATTTTGTAAAATGGGCTTAGAAAAATTAATAGCAAACACTCTGCTAAAATTGAAGCAACTTTTGAGACTTTGTGCTCAAATTTGTAAATCATATTTTGTTGAATGAATGAGAAGCAAGTTATTTCAGACTTTGTGTTGAGATTGTCTGCGTTATTTAGAAAATAGTTCTTATGTCCTTTTTCCTAGTAATATCTTATTTATCTAATTTAATAAGCAAAGTGGGTGTGTTAGTATTATCTGAGGGCATTTCTGAAAGGTAGAAGATAGACTTTGTGCTACCTCTATCTTTTGAGATTCTGTTATCTTTGTAGTTTCAGGTAAAGACTTTGTGCTTTACTTCACTCTACGGTCATACTTGTCCCGAATTGGTGAAGGAGACTACGTAAGACTTTGTGCTTACGTGAGTGTTCTTGATAACTTCGTCACTTCAGGTGATTTTTTGCTCCATGTTTGATACCATTCCTGAAAGAAGAGGAATGTTGTTGGCTGCGGACTAAGATTTCCCCCTTTTTTGTTCTTTATACATTACTTCTGAAAAAAGAGAAGTAGATGCTGTGATACCACCCCATGTGTTATTTTATGCTTAATTATATACATATATCCAGCATATAAATATTTAATAGGGAACCTCCCCTTGATGAGAGGATAGATTTGTCCCCTGCTGATGCAATAAACTTGCACATCTAGCCGACTGATCTCCCTTTGCTGTGGTGATAGGAACTATTTTGTTCACCAGTTAGCTGGCTGACAAAATATTCACCCAACAATATACAAAGTAACTTATGGATTTTTTGGTATGGTATAAGAATGTGTTGATGTTCACTACAAAACACATAAAAAATATTTGTATAGAAAATTCTTAGGATGTGATGGATTAAGTAACACCTAAATAACCCAAATAGGTCATTTATGTAATATATTAGAGAGAACTATTTTTTGAGGAGATAAATTAATTATCATTGATTTTAATTTTAGGATTAACTTGTTCAATTTTTAAAAATAATTATTGTGGAGATGACAAACTAAATGTCTCCAAATAAATGGGATACTCATATAGAATACCCAAAAATGTAACCAATCAGTTTCTATAGATATACTTACAACATAAACATACTAGATATGGTATTTTACATATCTTATGTTGCCACAAACATCATAAATGCATTTCTAATTCCCTAGTATTTTGAAAATCTAAAATTGATGTAGCAATAGCTACGGGCCCTACTATAAGTGGTAAAACAATGCCCTCAAGAGGGTTTTATTTTTTCCATTGAAATATTTTTTTTTAGTATTCATACTAGTAAAATATATATGTGTGTACCCAATAATATTAATAAAATTAATAGTGAATATATTATCACTTTACACATAATTCCCTATAACATTGTGTATAGGACACATGTCAATGAAAGCATGTATAAAAAAAGGTGCATTGGTAAAATTATTAACAATAATATCATGGTCATCAAATTTGATCTTAGGTATTTGTACTTATGTATTTTTGTGTACTAAGAAGGTCATCCATAGGATGAGCCTCCTTAATTATAGAATAATAAAAAGTCAAAGGAGGATGTGCATTGAAAGTCATATAGACCTAAGGATTAGTCTTGGTTTTTTGTGCCTCATAGTTTGGAAATGGATATGAAAATATAATAAGATTCACATTAGGTTGTGTAATCAAATCATTCATAGGTGTATTTACATTATTAATCTCAATAGTTTTATCCTTAATTAAATATTATGTCTTACGTCACAAACCATAAAATATATTAGTAAAATGTCCTATACATCTATGCTAATCATAATATGCATTGATATCAAACCCCTTATGTTGTGCCTTTATCATATAAACCTCCATTGGTGGAGGGAGAGATATGAGATTGCACTTGAGTAGATTTTTTAACACCTTATGAGGAGGTTTTGATAATCATGTAAATTTTCTCCTTTGAGTAGTTAAAAGGAAAAACCTAATAGTAGGTTGTGAAACGACATGAACCATTGTTTTAACCTCATTATTAGTATATTTTTCCTTAGAATTGAAAATTTATTTACTTTGGAACTTGGCATTAGAATATGTTGGAGTATTATCTTGATACTTTAGCTTGATCTCATGGTGTTTAGTTGTATGCCAAAAGCCATTAAAAGATTGGAAACATTTGAAAAAAATAGACTCATGGATATGAACAAGTAAGATTTATTTGAATATGTCTTAAAATTAATTATCAGCCATATTATTCATCATTTTGGAAAGCACAATATTATAACAACACACAAAGTCTTTAATGGACTCATTAGGTGTTTTCTTGAGTTTTGTAATTTGAGCATATGAGACCTTCTCATTATTGTTGATATAAAAATGAGTTATAAATCAGTCAAACAAAGGACTAAAAACATGTACTAATTAGAAAGGAAGGTCATAAAATTACCACAAGGCATAATCCTTAAGGCTCCTAAGAAAAAACTTGGTTAATAACTTATCATTAGAGAAATAATCTAAACATGCTGTAGGAAAGGATATAAGATGTTATTATGGATCACCTTTACCATTATATAGTGTAAGTTTAGGTGAAATTAATCTTGTATGAAAAATACAATTAGAAATATTTGGGGCCAAGGGCTTCTATAATGATGCTTGAGAATTTTTCAAATGGTCCACACTAGAAGAACCTTGTTCTATTTGGGAAACCTTGATTGAATATAAAGAAGAGTTTTTATAATATATTAATTAATAGTCATTGGATATTATTTAGGAATGAATGATGTCACATGATTAACAAACCTATAATGAAAAAAATTACATTGCCTAGGAATAACCATAAAAATCAAAAGATTAACTTGTTTTTCTCCCACACCATGTGTGGGCATCACTTGTGTAGCCATAAATATAGATACATGAATAATATAAGTATGAGTAATAGTGTGAACACCTATTGTAGAATATATGCCTCTAAAAGGTGGATTATAATCATTTAAAATTTTAGCATTTAGTTCCTCAAATATGGGTTTCTTAGAAATATTTTTATTTGCATCCCTAGCACTTATTCTTTTTCATCTCTAGCTTAATTTCATAATGCGTCAATCACGTGTGGATTCATTTTAAGATATTTCATAAGTTTACATTGATCTATATCATCAAAATAATTACAAAAATTAGTATAATCATTTCCTTTATGAACATCCACATTTTTTTTTGATAAATGAAAGAAGGTTCTATCATACCCCTCAGTCATGCAAAATTATGAAATACTTTCAAGGCACATTTTATAGAAAATTGAAATAGAAGAAGTAAGAGGAATAAATAAAGAAAAAAGAACGAGGAGAAATGAAGATAATAATATGATCTAACATTTTAAGACTATTATAACTAATGAAATATATCAAATGTATTCTACCATTGAGTATCTATATGAGAATACATTTATTTACTAATGAAACTCACCTAGAGAGGTCACAAAAGTGAGGATCCAGGAAATACAATCCATAATTTGCCATCATATTGGAAAAAATGTTTTCTTTTCTTGCCCCTCTTCTTACTAGGGATGACCTCTAAAATTGAATTTGTTTATGGTGAAATAGAATGGTAGAATTTTGTTTTAATTTTAATTATGTTCTTGATTATTGGAGAAGAGTGATATTTAAACTAGGCTATCATTCTAGATTTCATTCCATCTAAGTGCTTCAGGATAAGAGATGTTAAATGCTCATCTATCTTCCCTACTTTCTTATTTATTAAAACATATTTGAAGTTGAGGACTACTTATAGAGTAAGATTAAAACCATTTATTTAAGCTCTAAGCATTTATAGGATAAACCTTAAGGGGCCTATACAAATCATAGATTTATTTTAACACCTTGTATTCATATGGAAGCTTGGTGTGAGAATGAATGTCACATGATATATTGACAGGTATAAAATGTAGGCATAATCGATATAAGGGTGGATATTAAATTAGATGTTAGGCTATCAAAAGTGAATGGAGGGTCTGTAGTTACACACACGGTGGTTAAAACATGTGGAATAAGGTGGGACAAAAAATTAGCCTCACTAAAACAATTAGGGACATCATTGATGGAAATGGGAGAATAGGAAGAAGATGAGGGTAGGGAATCTAAAATGAAGAACAAGTGCCAAATGAGGAGATAGGGGAAACTTGGGGAGAATTACAAGTCATGATCAACATGAAGGAGTAGGGGGAATGAATGAACCACCATTAATATAAGTGACCTAATAAGGACCAAATATGCCATCTTTAATGAAAAGAGATGAAGGGTCCTAGAATGATCAATGATATGGTGATTGAGTTCTAGGCTAATGAATGGAATGTGACAACCCATCCTTAACAATGATAACATTGAATCCTTCAAAATATGATAATTGGTTACTTTCAATGAGATTGAAAGCATCCATGATTACTCCTAAATTTTCAATGTGATCTAGTACACCATTACCCTCCTTGAAGTGATGGTTGATATTTATTTCATTGAATTTATTAAGAAGGTTTTATGCATACCTAATAAGAAATCATACTTTCCAATTTGAAAAATAGCCTTTATTGAGAGCCAAGATGGCTAATCATGAGTCACCTTTAATATTAAGCCTAGATTATCCCCTGGTGTATGCCATTTGAATCTCCATTGAGAGCACTGAACATTATGCTTGATTTTTTGTATTTATAGATAACTAGGAGGATGTAGATGTTAAAAAGGATCCTTGTGATCGTAGAGAATGCATCTTACCCTTGATCTCCTAATGTTTCCCTTTGACACTCTCTTAAAGTTGAGTTTGACCTAGCTTGGGTTGGGAGGATTTTAATTGATGTTTTTATGTACTTGCTTAGTTATTATTTACCCATGAATAGAGGATTTATGAGCATCCATTTTAATTATATCTGACATTATGATTATTTAAAAATAAGGGAAAAATATAAATCAAATATGAAACTCAAACCCCAATAGGAAATAATATGAAACCCTAAGAAATAAAAATAAACCCCTAAGGTAGAAGAGACACATGATTTATTGCACTCAAGTCAATGATCAGGTTCACAAGGATGTTTTACTTACTTTGTGATTAATATAATCTAAATAAAAAACTATGAATATTTAGATTATATAAAATAAGTCAATAATCATACAAATCTAAATGTAATAGGGTAGATTGATATTGCATTAAATATATTTATAATTGAAAAAATAATGGAGGAAAGGTGAAATTAGATGATTTATGATTTTTTAACTCATTATGTTCATCACTATCCCTAAAATAACTCTTTGTATGATCTATAACCTCTCAGATCATAAAATAAGAGTTTCAACCTTGTGTGACTGCTACTGGTGAAGGTTAGACCTCTGTGATAACTAGTATTGTCCAACCTCTACTAGTACTATCATAGTTGATTGTGCATGTATATGCCACCTTAGACCACTATGTATACACCTATGGTTACCTCATGTGTTTTATATCACCCTTATCCATATTTAATGATTCTTTTTTTTATTCTCATTAATTTTAAAACCTAATTACACTTTTGACACAAGATGACCCTTAAAAAGTGTGTTATAAATCTAGGTTGAATAACTCCAACTACTCCTTAATGAGTGATTAAGCATTGCATACATTTAAATACTTTGACGAGGGGTCAAACTGAATGTAGTTATCCCACCTAGGTGTGTGTGCCTGCATCATTTTGATCAATATATCTGACAATGCCATGTTGGATTTCAACACTTAAAATAATGCCATGTTAGATTTTGATCAATATAGTTGATAATTATTTGAAGGATTTTTAAATGTGTATGCCTTTGTAATAATGTTTCAAGAGAGTGCAAATTATTTTTTTTAATGTAGTTTTTAAGTAATGACCAAGTTAGCAAGTTAGTATGACCTTAGGCATGATTTATATTTATATTCAACTCTTTTTGATATTTCCTACCTTGATCAACCCATGAAACATGTCTAGGCCAACCTAATAAATATGTCTCAATTTAAAAGTCTCAATTTCAATGTTCTTTTAAATTTCAATCCAAAATTAAAATTTTAAATTTATTATTGTAATGTTGACTACTTGTAGTAATTAATTTTGGTGTGTTGATAAATTTAGGGTGGATGGGACTTATCTAAACATCATTTAGTCCTCCACTCTTCCCTAGGTAGGTGAATATATGTACTTAGATTATTTATCTTTATATATATTCACACACACATTCATTCACTAACATACACATATAAAAGTAGGGGAATTATGTAGACACCTAATTTTGGTACAAGACCCTTTTCCATAGTGTCTTTCCCATGTTTTGTCATATTTGTTGTAGTTGTGTATAATTACTTGTTTGTAGGACTTTTCCTACCCCAAAACAACCCTCAAACAACCCTCATTTGGTCCTAATCCTTCCAAACACATATTATATTTATCTAAACCTATCAATTCTCAACCATAAGCCTTTTTGCATAATTTTCTAAGCCTTTACTTGAACTTCACACTATAATTTTTCAAGGGAATGTTAGAATAATCTAGTTGGTGATTAATTCATCATAATAAATAAATATGTGAGTTAAATACTCATGTAGAAATAAATTAAAATGTTGGAATATTATAAATCTCATATTATTTTATTTTATATTGGGTCGTTATATTGTTCACCTATAACTTAGACTAACATGAGTTGATTTATTTACATCCTTATTTAATAGGGTTTTTGTTAGGTGTTCAATATATATAAATATTGTAAAATTTGTATTATTTTTTAATCAATGAATGAATAATATTGTGTTTGGATTCTATTGATTTTAACATTTGGTATCAGATCAGGACTATAAGGGTGCACAAGAGATAAGTATAAAAATAGGAGGAGCCACGACACTCCATTATCCTCTGTGCAAGTTCCATTGGTGACAAAAGATTTAGTTTTTTTTTCCATATGAACCTGTGAGAATTTGTTTGTAATCATTATTTATGTGAGTTGAGAGGAGAGAGGCTTTTAAATTTAAAATATGGCATAGACCACATAGAGAGTTGATGCCCATATAAGCTAAACCCAACCTAGCAACATTGAATTCATACTCCCAATCACTGAAACCATCCCAAAACCATTCTAAAGCAACCAAAAAGCTATATAGAAGCATTAAAGTCAAAGCTGAAGCACAACTGCAAGGAAAATATACATCATTCTAATTGATATCATTAATAGAAAGCATTGAAAAAATAACAAAAACACTACCTAAACAAGTTTTATGAGGCATGACCAGTTTGGAAAGTGTCATTATAAATACATGGAGTGCCCAAACTAAAAAAGGCATTGTAACCATTCAAAGGAGGTACCAAGAAACTGAATTATGATCTAAAAATATTAAATCAACTTGTAAAGCATCCAAACTAGTAGAATATCCTTCTAGGGAGGCATCATAGCTACTAACAAGCTAAATAATTACTTCACACAAGTCATCTATGATTGAATAATTTTATTTATTTGCATTTATCCAAATTTTAATAATCATTATGCAAATATAGGGTGTAAATTTAATAAAAATATAATATTTTATATATAGTTATAAAATTTTAGCTATTTAAACTTAAAAAAAAAAAAAAAAAAAAACATTTTTGCCTTCCAAGTGCCTAGCACATGATTAATTTAGAATATGAAAAATTGTGAGAATCCAAAAGCCAATATTTGGCCTCATTATTTGCTTTTGAGTCTTACACTATACAAAAAACAATTTTTTATTGTACATATTATAAAACTCTAAAATTAATTATTTTTTATTCTTCACTTGTAAAACAAAATGCAATGTTCAGTATAAATGATGCCTCTAGTTCATGCTTATGAGAAATGCCATTGCATTTTGAAATACTACATCTAATGCATAACATAGATACAAAAATGACATTTGTGGCATCATCTCTTTAAATATCTAAAGAGAAATAAGGTTCAAACAAATTTTTTGTTATACTTTCCCTTCATTACCCATTAGCCACTATCATTCAATGTAAATCCTACAAGTTGAAAATTCTAAGTATATAGGGAAGTTATGCCCACATACAAAGAATTAATTATAAGTAGGTGTTATTGACAGGAGACATACCTTTCATGTACTATATAAGTATCATGTACCACTTTTATCTCATGTGCATTAATATATCTTTCATGTATTTTTGAGTATATAGAAAGTAAAAGCTTCATCCATATCAATAGGTATAGAGGAAGGGTGAACATATTAAGAGGTTTGGTGTATCATTTTCTCGAAGAGCCTTTTTTGGATTTGTAATCCTCTTGATCATTGACATATATAATATGCATTCCTCATATTATAGAATAAGAAAGATGACAACTACCTCAACCTTTCTATCTTCTTGCACATGATATACTTAATGCTTGGGAGTATCAAGTTCTTGTTTATGATCCAACCCCTTTGAACATGGCTCAATACTAGATGGATCTCTTAACTGTCCTCTAGGCATAATAACTTCTACCTTGACCTCACTAGGTCCCTCTAGAATTATAGGATTTTGAATAGCAGATTGATGTCCACCTTCCTTAACAACATGCCTTTTACTTTCATACTTTATATAACACCTGAGAGCCTTCTCATTAGTTTTAGAAATGCATTTATAAAGGGGAATCTTTTGGAGTGATAAGGAACTAATATATCTCCCATATACAATTTACACATGATCAGAAATGGACCACATTTTATGTTTCTAGATACTCAACTTCTTTGTGGTGATAACTAATCTGCATGGAAATCCAATGTGAAAACTCACCTAGAATTGAAGATATTTTTTTGCTTGTTAAGAACACGTACTCTTGACATGCCTTAGACACTAACAAACAATGGAACTTTGAAAATGTGAAGAAAAAGGTAAAATTAATTATTATGTTTGGGGTATTAGATGAGGTCCAATGTCATTTACGAGATAATAATGTAGCCAAAGATGTTCTGGATAGACTCAATACCATCTATGAAGCCATGAATCATAATACAATCCTTCTTTTACAAAGCCAACTTCACAATCTACAGTTGAAGACACATGAAAATGTTTAAGGATTACCTCATCATGTTGAAAAATTATGGACCTCACTCCTAGCATTGGGAAAGAAAGTGGAAAGTGACTCCCTAGTGCCAATTATCTTGAGAGCATTGCCACCTTCTTACAAGATATTTGTGACTTATCTCAAAATCTTGGAGAATAAACCATATTTTGAAAACTTGGTTAATATGTTTAAATATGAAGAATCTATGCTTGTTACATGTGAAGATGAAGAATAAATTTCCTACCATCAAATTATAGAGATAAAAGACTCAGAAATCATTCAAAATAATTCCATTAGTAGAACAATCAACATAATCAACATGGGCACAAACCTACTTCATAGATGGTCTATAAAATTTGTGGAAAAAAGGCCATGAACTAAAGTGTTTTTAGTACAATGCATTTACTCAGGGTTCATCTAGAAACATGAAGTCTAAGCCTTATAAATATCCACAAGGAGAGAAGGAAACACCATAATCCACATGTACTTGGAAACAAAAGTCTTCTTCACAATAACAACATGGGAACACTAATAAAGATAATGGTCCTTCAGATGAGGATTATGTCTATGATACATAGATGAATGAGGACATCCCTCCTCTAAATTTATTCTATTAAATGGAATTTTATGCCATTAAACACATGATAGGATACAAAGATTGGGTCACAACTTTGAACTCTTCATCTTTTTGATGTAATGTATATCTTGGAGATGATAAATCATATAATGTCTAAGGAGAAAGAGGCAATTTATTACCTCTTGGTTATCATGTATGTACAATCACTAACATATTATATGTTCTAGGCATGACCAAAAATATATTGTATATAAATAAATTACTTGATAATAACCTCATGATTGTATTTGATCAATAAAATGACAAAAAGTTGTGTCTCATTCGAGACAAGTCTTGAAGCTTGAAAATTATTGCAAGAGATTATAGTGTAGAAAAAAATTACCTTCTTGATGTTGTCCATAAAACTAATCTACCAACTTAGCTAATCTCTGGCATATAAGGTATGGACACTTAAGTTTGGGTATTTTATTTCACTAAGTAGACATAACATGGTGAGAGATATTCCCTCAAGAAGCATACTGATCTATGCTTTAGTTGTTTGGATGGAAAAAATGTCAATCTCCATTTGACACAAGTACATATAGGGATCTTGGTCAATTAAATTTGGTGTACACCAATATGTGTAGGCCCATGCATTCCATTGTTAGTAGATTCTAATATTTTTATATCTTTTTTGTTGACTGCTCACAAAAAATTATGGGTATATTTATTGAAGACTAAGGATCAAAATTTTATAGTATTCAAAGAATTTAAAAACTCTATGGAATGTGAATATGGTCACATAATTCATTTTTTTTGCTCAAATTAAGGGGGGAATACACTAGTAAAGAGTTATCTGAATTCCTGAAATCACACAACATTCACTAGAAGCTAACTACACCTTAAACTCCACAATATAATGGTGTTGCATAATGAATAAATAACACTATTGTGGAAATGGTATGAAACATTCTTGAGGAATCAAACCCACCTCATACATATTGGGTAGATGTAGTTTACATGATAGTCTAACTATTGAATTGGGATCCTCCAAAACTCTTAATGGTATTATTGTACAAGAAACATGGACTTAGAATAAGCCTCCTATATCACATCTTCATGTTTTTGGATGTAAGGTATATATGCATATCCCTAAAAAGGAAAGAAAATAAATAGACAAGAAATCATTTGCATGTATTTTTATTGGCTATAGTGAATAATCGAAGGCCTACCAACTCATGGATCCAAAAAGTAGGAAGATGTACATCAACATGGAGGTAGTATTTAATGAGAAGGGTGAGTCAAATCTACCCTCCACATAGTCACCTAATATAGGAATTAGACCTAAAAAAATTTCAAATTTTGGTAATGGTAGTGAGGATGAGAATAATGATGATAGTTATCCAGATCCTTTAATTCAACCACCTACTATCAATGTATGCCTAATTGGTATACCAATACCACATGAGATACAAAATTGTACGAATTCCTAGACACTTCCAATACCATAGTGAAGACTCATAGCATGGCTCATGTAGAGGTAAATTTGGCCTTGATGAGCATAGTTGTAGAATCATTTGATCCCTCAATGGTTGAATAATCCAAAGAGGCAAATCTTTACAAAGAGGCAATGAATATAGAATATCAGTCACTAATGAAGAATAATACATGATAAATTATTGAATTTATACTAGGGAAGAAGCCCATCAGTTGAAAATGGAACTTTAAGACTAAGTACAAGGAAAATGGAAACATTGAAAAATATAAGGCAAGAGTTGTATAAAAGGTCTTTGCATAGAGAAAAGTCATTGACTATGAGGAGACATTTTATCCCATAGCCAAGATAAAGAATATCCAAATGGTATTTGTTATGGTTGTAAAATTTGGATGGAAAGTCCATCACATGGGTGTGAAAAGTGCCTTCTTGAATGGAGATCTACAATTATAAGTCTACATGATACAACTGAAGGATTTTTTCACACTTGGTAAAGAACAAAAATTATGTAAATTCATCAAATCACTATGGGGTCTCTGTTAGGAGTGTGGAGCTAAAAGCTTCACCAAGGAGCATAGACAAACAGGTTCGGGTCTACACAGACGCCGGCGTCGGTCAGGAGCGACCGACGTCGGTCAGTTGCAGTTCAGAGGCGCCGACGTCGGCAGTATGGTCGGCCGGTGACGGTCACAGGCGAACAGGCAGGAACCGACGTCGGTTACCTGCGTGTCCAGAAAGCTATTTCCGAGGACAGAAGCGAGTGTTTGCATGATGAGTTTGAGTTGTAGACTCATGCTCGCGTCTCTATTGTTAGCAATATTATTTTTAGAGCCCTTGTTGAAGAGGCTTAACTGTTTGTTGTAAGAGCATGCTTAAGTTTCCTATTTCTATATGTAGGAGAGATCTTCTAAGCTATTGTAATGATGATGAAGTGTATGAGAGTGTAATAGAGTACGAGTAGAACATTGTGAATGTTTGAAGGACTGTACTTTAGAGAGAGCTCTTGAGGAATAGAGATCTAGTGAGAGATCTTGTGTGCATCTGAGATAGGTGTGGAAGAACAAAGTTCTTCATTTGTATTCCTATTGTAAAGAGTTTTTAATACAAGTTTTCAGGGTGTTTTCTTGTATATCTTGTTCTGTGCTATTTATCATTTCAGTTACTTATCTATCTGATTTATTTCCGCATTGATTGCTTTCATAAGTGTAATCCATTGTTGGTTGATCCCCAACAGTCTCAAGTAGGCTCCCCAAGCCTAGTATATCAAAATTGATGAGCATATTATTCAAAAAGGATTATAGAGGAGTCTATATGATCCAAACCTCTTCCTAAAAGAGTAAGGGGGGAGGTTGTGGTTATAATTGTGTATGTCGAGGATCTAGTCATCACTATAAGTTTAATGAAGATGATTAATACAATAAATAATGATCTAAAATGATTATTTGAAATGATAAATATCAGGCTATTATACTCCTATTTTGGTTTGGAAGTGTGGTAAAAGGGGTACCTCATATCTATGTCTAAAATGAAGCATATCAAGATAATGATCAAGAAACTATGAATGATGGATTGCAACCCTATTGTAACACCTCTGGAGACAAGAATTTAGCTATCTCATTTATATTCATCACCACTAGTAAATGCCACTGTCTATCACCAATTGATGAAGAGTCTCATTTAATTGACATACACTAGACTAGATATTAGCTATGTTGTTAGATATATTTTACGGTTCATTTAGGATCCAAAGATAAGTCATTGTAAAGAAATAAAATGAATATTGAGATACATTCAAGGTATTACAGACTATGGCATAAAATACAATAAGAATGAACAATTTTTATTGATAGGTTACATAGATGCAGATCATGTAAGGTGCAAATCATGCAGGGTCAATTGATGACATGTAATCCACATCTAGATTTGTGATCTTTCTAGGATCTAGTCCTATCTCACGATGGAGAAATATGAAATTTTTTATTTCTTGATCTCCTATTGACGCAAAATATCTTAGAGCAAGAGGATCTATCTACAAAGTGACATAGATATGTCATATACTTATAAGATTGGGATTACCACAAACTTAGCTTGCAATTATAAATTGTGATAACAAGAATATTCTTAAACTTATTCATAATTTGGTGTTTCATGAGAACATGACACACATTGAAGTTTATATCCATTTCATATGCAAGTATGTTTAACAATAACATTAAACTATAGTATTTCCCCACTCAATAAAAGTGTGCAAATGTTTTCACAAAGTCACCTACATGTGAGAAGTTTGAGGAACTCAAAATTCCATCTCTTATAATCTCAAGACTAAAGAATTAAGGGGACAGTTTGTGATTAATTAACCATAGTTGAATAAAATACATCAGTGAGTTAAATACTCATGTATAAATAAATTAGAATGTTTGGATATTATAAATCTCATATTATTTTATTTTAGGTTAGGTTGTTATATTGTTCACCAATAGCTTTTAATTTGATTTACGTACATCCTTATTTAATAGGGTATTTTGTTATATGTTCAATATATATAAATATTGCACCATTAGTAATGTTAATATCAATGAATGAATGAATAACATTGTGTTTACCTTCTATTGTTTTTAAGAGGGACATGATCATGGGTCCTACTAATCCTACCCTAGATGGGGTTGGTAGGATTACAGATCATGTCTTTCACTATGTTATGGGTCTTTATGACTTTGGTCCCATTCCACGTGCCTTAATAATAATATTTTCATAGATTATAATTATGGTCTTTCACTATGTTATGGGTCTTTATGACTTTGGTCCCATTCCACGTGCCTTAATAATAATATTTTCAGAGAGAGAGAGAGAGAGAGAGAGAGAGATCAAATATCTATTATTCAAGTTAGTGTTATCCCTTGCCATATATTTTTGTATACTTGTGATAGAGTCCTAATAATATTTAGGTGTGTTGCATGTAAATGCATAATCGCATCTATGATAAGGAGGTCTAAAACCCTTGATTGATATTTTATTCACTACATAAAACTTGTTGAAGTCTAATTCTTAAGTACATGGGACATAACTGCGACTCCTATAATGGTTCTTTGATCCGTAACTTTGTTTTGTTATGAATTGATGGAAAACTAGTTAAAATATGGAAGAAGACATCAGTTTTACATTTATACCCCTTAAATTTTAGAAGCATAGGTACAATGAGGTATAAAAAGACATCAATTTTACATTTTTGGACCTTAAATCGGATAAGTGTAGCTACAAATAGGTATAACATTTAGTGATGCACAAACACAAAATCATTTAGAATATGAAATTCAACATTGGACATGGTCAACATAGTAAGATAGGTATGAAAGTTAAAAAATTTAACCATCTCACCTAGGGAACAATCAATGCAAGAATCAATATTATTCTTACATAATCAAAGCTAACATTTTACATAAACCATACATTCACATATATAAATTAAAATATTATTATAGTTTACAAATATTATATTATTAATAATAGTATAATATAATATTATACTATATAATATCTAAATCATACTTAGAAATTCAAAAAACATCAAAAGGTGATAATTCCATCATCTTTGTTACTTTTCAAGTTCAATGGTCAATTTAAATATATATTTTTACTTATTCATATATTTTTAACCATTAGGGTAGATTTTGAAGTACTATTTTATGTTGTTGAATGATACATCTATCCAATGCATAGATTTGGTCTTGTTTTATTCATAAATATTTAAAAGATAAAAAAGGACCTCGTCTATTATTTCTGCACTTCAAAAAAAATATTGACATTGTTTCGTAAGGAAAATATTGGGAAGAAATTGATATTCAGTGCCATAATTAGAATCTATGAAAAGATTATTATCAAAAATTTAAATGCAACAATGATTTGTCAATATATATCAAAATGAGTATCTTCATAAAGCAAGGGTGCTCCCTCTCTTCCAATCATTTTGATATATATATATAATTTGAAGAATGTACATGGAATGAGATATGGATTGACATTAACATGGTTGATATTATTGCTATCCACTGATGGCATTGTCGTCCTTATAAAAATAATGAGGACCTCCTTAAGGAATTTAAATTTATTTAACAATGTTGTAATAGTTATGAACTTTCTATTTACATATCATTGAGGGAGCATTGAGGGTAGGGTTATCTTTAATGAAATAGTGGCAGGGATCAATTCATTCTATTTTATTTTTTAAGTTTATTTTATGTTCAATCTTTGATTTACCTATGGTGTATGGAGTGGTGCCTTTGTACACTACTTATATTCTAAAATGGTTATAGAAACACCTTGAAGTAGAGGTCAAACTTATCCATGTGTTCCATACAGATCACAATAGGTTTATTCGATTGTGGACCATCATTTGATGGACATTACAGACCTAGGCCCACCCCCATTAAGCTTAAGATGTAGATTAAATTTTAACAAAAATGTCAAGATAAGTTACACTTAATAGTGGTCATCTATTGAGAAATATGAGAGGGAAATATATATTCAAAATTAAATCCCTTGCTCATTTTACGTCAAATGATCACCTGTAATGGCTCCATGGTGCTAGAGCTTTAGCTTGGAATGCTTTTATATATCCTCTCAACTCCCCTTTAGAGTAGAATGATGAAGATGATTCATGAAAGCCTTTCACCCCTAGTGAAGTGGCCTCGACACTTAGTTCTAATAACAAGGGTTTGATTGGCCTACAAAAGGAACTCCTCTACCCTCCCTTACCTAAAGTGGCATCCATAGCTTGCAACCAAGTACATGTGGTGATCAAGACTCCTTATTCCTTACCCCTAGACTATTACACCTTGATTTCTTGTCAGACAAACTTGCTATATTATCTATGGATATCTATAGTTGATAAATTTATATTTGACTATTTTTAACTAAGCTATGAAATATATGCTATTATGGGATAGTAAGATATTGCTTAGGTTACATGTTTACATTCTTATGAGCTAGCTATAGTGTACATGTTTACATTATGAATATGTTGATTTTCTATTTCAGCTACAATTTATGATGTATGTATATCATGATCTAAATGATCTAACTACCTACTTGTTGTGAGGTTGATGCAAGAGAACTCATCCCTCAGAACATGATGAAGGGAGAGCATCATCAAAGAGAGTGACATAGATTAAGATGTCGAAGGATGATAGAGGAATTGACCAAAACCCTGCACACACCATAATAGCTAGCACATTTAGATGCATGATAAATGGGGGTTAGAATAGTGTGTTTTTGGATGTTGTTTGAAATTAGATAAATATTTTTGCATAGTAGTTGTATGTCAGTTACGAGCTATTCCTAGTGTAGAATAAATCTTATGTACTTTATTGATTAATCTATTACTGGTTTAGAATGTTAATAACAAAATTATTAAATCATTATAAATAATTATTGGTGCCAAGTAATTATTTATTAGTAAACAATTAGATATTAAAATGTGTAAAATATTATAAAGAGATTAAAACAAAAATTAAGAAAATCGTATACTTAAGAAAAATCATGCAAAGAAAAAAATAAACGTAGAAAAAGAAAAAGGCCATTTTAAAAATAAAACAAATACAAGAAATAAATGAATGAAATAAAATAAAAAGGAAAAGAAAAAAAATCTGTTAAAAGGGTTATGCCTATTTAATATAGTGGGGAAAATTATGAAAGAGGAAGTGTTATAATTAATTTTAAGAGAAAAATTATAAAGGGAGACAACCAGGAAGGGCAAAACACAAAAAGAGAAAGGGCATTTAGAGAAGAGGGGAGTTAACAAGCATGACCAAATGAATAGAAGATAATCAAGCTACCAGGTAGGCACTTTAGCCATATTGAAAAAAAAAATTATCTTATACATGTTTTGCTATAGAAAACTAAAGTTGGTGATTTAAATTTGGTATTGGATATTCATAATTACACAAGCGAATCAATTCGTTGGGAAATGGGGATTGGGTGACATGTTTTGAAGTGCTTAAATTTTGGTGACAACCATAAAATAGGAGTATAACATTCTCTATATTAAAAATTCTTACTATATGAGAAAATAAAATAAAATGCGTTGCTATATACTCCTTCCCAGCCATGCAATGAATTGATCCAAATAAAATGGCTTGAAATCCATCTTTTAGTGCTATATATATGTATGTGAAAATGGTAAACTAAAAATTATTCCTTTGCCTAATATTTGTCCTTTTTATAAGTGATTCAATAACATATGGAATGGAGAAAAGTCAAGACGACGGAGGGATGTGAACAACATTTACCTTAAAAATAATTTTGTGAACATAGTTTAGAAGATAAGGGATTGTGTTTAATCTGAACCTTCCTTCATAGACCAAAATTAAATTCACTTTTAGGAATGTTAAAGTTTGCTTCATGACTATAAAAAAATCATAAATTGTTGTAAATTTAAATCATTATAAATAACTTATTTTCAACCGGGTCATTTAAAATGGCATCATCGTACCCCTATAATCTAGTCTATGTGATAATAGTAGTTGGATGGCATCCTTTATTTAGTGTAGTCGCTACTTTTAATAAGTAAATATTTATTAATAACTAGGACATCGCTATGTTTCATTTGTGAATAATATTAACTGAATAGATGATTGGAGTCGCTATAAGTTTACCATTTTTAGTTTCCAGTGTATATAAATAACATAGTTTATGATTCCTCATTATGCATAGCTTAAGTCACAATATATACTATATTTAGAAGGGCATAGTTGAGTATTTATGAGTCACTGTACCTTTTATATCAATGTTTTCAATAAGTGTTAGGTCATATATTTAATTCTAGTTTGTGTCATGTACTATGGGATGCCAAAACTTATTATCCTAATTGCATAATGTGTCAAATGGCATCACTAATTTTCTTAATGGTTATATATATATATATATATATATATATACCTACTTACTTACTTACTTACTGGGACCACCTTATTTTATGGTTACTATTGGTGTTACTCATTAAGAAATATAGTTAATAAATAGACAATTTCAGCATCACTATATTAAGGAATATGGTTAACATATTTTGATGCTCATAAATGTTATATGAGTTAATAATATATTAACTCATTGCATCATTATATCCCTGAACTCTAGTAATAGACAAGCATATGGGTTATAGATTTAAAATATTATAGTATAAATGTTAGAGATTCAGTTAACTATAATGGTATATGAGTTAAGGTTAAAAAGTAATTGACCAACTTGAATATAAAATTTATTTAGTTAGTTACACTATGTGTGTGTGTGTGTGTAATTTTACTATGAGGTATATAAAAAAAGTGTAGTGAATTGAAGAGACTAAGCTGTATATAACCACCTAGTGTATGGTAATAGTGAGATATATATATTTATAGTGATTTAATAATTGGTTAAACCCATCTCATATCCTATATAATTGGATAATTATATTGTGGTTTATTAAAGTATACCATAATGGGATAGTTGTCGGTATAAAAAAAATAATAGATTATAGTGATCTATACACCTTAGTGACTCTTAGTGATGTGATTACTTATTCTTTAATATTATAGAAATATTGTCATGTTTAGATTAGCATGCCAATAAATTTATATTAAATAAGTATTTATTTGAGAATCAAACATGCTAATGATGCCATTTTTATTATTGAACATATTTATGCATAAAGGAAATTAATGTATCTAAGGATTTAGGAGTCATTGTAATAATTAATGTACATTGGGTATATTGGATTGTATACCTCTAAGTTGTTGACAAGAATAAACACATTTGGTCGTGGGACCTTGGGAATGGTGAAATTGAGTCAACAAAAACATAAGCTCCTAACCTAGTGTAAGGTCATGTTTATTCAAAATACAATTAAGTATATGAGTGATTCTTGATTAAAATATATAAGTGAAGATTGATATAGTATTTACATAGCATTGGAATACTTACATGTGATGTTAGCTTATGATGTACAAGTACTCCTATATAAGAAGTACACCTATAGTTTAATAGATACTTACATGTGGTGTTAGTTTATGATGTACAAGTACTCCTATATATGAATTATACCTATAGTTTAATATATTTTTAGAGTAAGTCATTAAGTTTCCTAAGAACCAGAAACTATAATCTTTTGAAACAATTACTTAGAATCAAAATGAGTTGTTAAAATGAAAGATCATAATAAGTTTATGAGTTATTTGACTCACTACTAATAATATGATTAATTGTTAGTTTATATATCTTTGGCCTTGAATACTCATGCACAATAATTATTATGAGAATGTTAATTTATACAAGTGTTTAGACATATTTAGTATATGATAATGAAATGAGAGATATGCCTATAAGCCATGTTCTTCTGATAATTAGTATGCATTTTTAACATAGGTTCTACTCAGGTGGTATAGCCTGTACTTGATGGATTATTATTATATTTATGTAGTTTATTTTTTGAAACATAATGGTGTAGTTGTGTTCATAAAAAATAAACTATGACAGTATGAGATGTCATAGAATACTACAATATAAATGTATGTAATACCCAGATGGTATATACTATAATTATTAGACCTAGACTCACATTTATGTCTGATTGATTTGATATATGTGTGTTAGTTATTACTAATAATAACATGTTTTGTGATAGTTAGTAGGACTTTATGTATGTGTGCATACAACCTTGAGCATTTAATGAATGCTATGATGGTGTATTATTATGTTCCATGGGAACTATGACTGGCTTGATTTTATCTAGTTGCTTGAATATAAGCTTACATTTCCATGTATTAAGATTAATTTATATGACTGATTGTGGAAAAAATTAGGAGTTATATCTTAGAATACTAGACTATTGTAATATAGGTTATTATAGGGTGTAGTATGTTTAAAAATTACTTGAGGTAGTGAAAATCTATATTTAAATATGTATTTACCTGGGTCATATAAATTGTAGTCATTATTTCTAGTATGAGATAGAAAATAATGTAAGATTCATTCATATATTTGATAAAATAAATGTATACTTTGGTTACTCCTATTTTTAGCATGTTATATGATATATATTTTAGTAATATGTAAATTAAATGAATCTTGTGGTTAAATTATGTTTGACCAATCTGCATTGCTGATATAGAGTAAGAAGGGAGATAGACTTCATTGGCTTATTAGTATCATAATGATATATGAAGACAATATGATCAAGTGGTGTGTATGAATTTTATTAATCTATAGGTCATTATTTATTATTTATAAAAATTTGGGCCAAAGTATGTTTAGTGAGACCTTATAATTTCATGAGTATGATTTACATGTTTGTGTGATATCTTGAAATAGAATGGATTTCTATGATACACTACATGTTTAGTTTATAAATCATACATCACATAGATACTTACTTGTCTCCCAAGATTTTTGTGCCATCACTATCTACTCATCTATGAAGGGAGGGCCATTCCATGATGGGATTAGTATGAGGGATCATTGGTCCATAATTAGTATGGAAAGTCGCTCAGATGATACTCTCCCTCCCCATAAAAATAATATTTATTGAGATGACACTTAAGATTTCCACATATACTTGAGTTTAGGAACTATGCCCTGGGGGAGCCATGTATCTTATATGTTCATTTTATTTAATTGTAATTATTAATGAATATTGTTATGAAGAGTTTTAATTACTTATTTTTGTACATTGACAATAGTGATGGTAGACTTATATAAGTCATTATTGAGTAATATAATTACTTTCTATATTTTCATTATGATGTGCTCTCATGATATTAGAGATCAGTGATATGTGATTTAATATGCTTGGTTGCTATTATCACATTTTAAGTATTTTCTATGGTCTCTATAGATTCTAATGGTGTAACCTATTTTTGATATATGTGTTTAATTAACAAAAATTCATGTATTTCTATTTGATCCCAGTGGGGTTATTACATAGAAGCTCTTTTATATCCAGACAAGTGTCATTGTGACTGCATTTTTGAACCTGTTATTTCTTGTTCTCCTACCATTCTAATTTTTCTTGTCAATACCTCATCAGCTACTCCACCTGGTTCTTCCCATGGTAATCTTGGATCTTCTACTTTGATGACTTGAGGTGCTTATGTTAGGGTGTACAACTACCCCAACCCCCCTCTACATATCTATAAATAATGTTTCAGGTGTTGTCTCAATGGTTGGCTCATGGACTCAATGAATTTTACATGGTTCTTAGCCTATAGTCTCAAACTAGCCCTCTTGTAATGATAAAGATTCCCATATGTTTGATCAATCTGTTAGCAAGCCAAAGATTTATTGGGTTTATGCTAAATATGTAAATGCCTCTAATTTATTTCACAAATGTAATGATTTATGTAAGACTTGGATCCCGTCTAGATCTTCCTTGGGGGACCCTTCCCTTGTCGATGCCTCCTAGTTGTCTAATCTCCTTCCCCAAATTTGTTTAGGTGATGTGCCCATTTAATTCTCTAGTGCCACTCATATCTTGTTTCTCCTTGATTCATCTATTAATGAGATGGAACTCAAGATAGGGTGTAAATCACTCTTTAGCAAGTGTGTGAGAAAGTATCTCTCAGCTTCAACACTCTCTATTTGGGCCTCTAAGGTCTAGAATTCTATTATTGAGCCTTTTTTAACCTTGCTTAGTTTAGGTTTTTTCCTTGTCAAATTTCAGTGCTCCTTAGATAGGGATTTTATGCCTAATTTTGGGCCTTGTTTTTTAAGCACTTTGGTTTTTTTTGGTGCCCCTAGTCCCCCTTATTTGAACTCGACAAGGCCCAAGTTTCAAATTCCTCATTGTGGATTAGATTATATAGCCTCCTACCAGTTTTAAGGAATGATAAGTCTATTAAGCTTTTGGTAGACCAAGTTGGCTCTTTTATGAGCATTGATGACTTCTCCTAGAACTTCAAGTTTATCAAAACTTGTGCTTTGGTCAATCTCTTCAAGCTTCTCTTCCACTTCAATTTCTTCATGAGGCCCATGGACTCAATTTATAAACTACAAAATAATTTCCTTCTATTGTTTCCAATACAACCTTCTTAGTCATTATATTGTTGATTACCCTCACATAATGCATTGTGCCTCAGCTCCCCAACCGTTTTAAGTCTAGAAAAATAAATCTAGGATTCTTGATTAGGATTTATTATGACATAATCATGACAAGTTCTTTCATCCTCCTTTTTATAGGGAGTTTCATATGTATGATTTTTCGAAGGAGGTGTCCTCAATAATTCCTCAACTAAATATTTTGTAGGTACCTTTAACTTCGCCTACCAGGACCTTATTTTCTATTATTGTGGAAGAATCTTCTAAAAGGATTAGTGGTGGTTCAGAAGTAGAATGGTCTTGCATCAGTGTAATGAATTTATCCCTCCCCCATCCCTTGGCCCTCTACCCTTTCCTCTATTTTAAACCTTTCATCAAGCCTATTGACCCTTCCTTCCCCCCTTCCCCCACCCCGCCCTCTCGCCACGCACCCCCACTCCCCCCCCTCCCGCCCGCATGTTATCCTCTCCTCGTTACCCTCCCACACCCCTATGTCAACCCCCCTCTCTCACTATTGTCACTCTCATATGCACCCTAGGAAATTGAAAGATGATGTAGGAACCATTGCTAAGAATAAGGGAAGATGCTCTAAGGTATAAAGGTTGAGGTCCAAGGTGGAAGTAATGGTGAGAGATGGGTCCCAATGGACCATGATGGATCTTATTTTGAAGTGTGAGAGAAGATAGGCCTTAACTTGCACCTAAGGATTATGTTTCATTAACTTGGACTCTTTTGTAAAAGATTTTTCTCTTGTTCTATTTTTATATTCTTCTACATATTGGGTTGACTAAAATTACATTGAAGGTCATGGCTTTATCTTTTGGGATGATCGTTATTATTTGTCAAAATTTTGGTAATTTTTTGTTCTACCTTGCCTTACCTTCTTTGTATCTTTTTCTTTAGTCGTAAGTTTTTGTCATCTTTTATGGATCCTCATTTATTTGTTCCTTTCATGATTTTGTGTGTTGGGTATTGGGCCCCCTTTTATGTCCCAACATTGATTCATAACTCAATTCAAAATAATTTATCTAGTTCATAGCTTCAATTTATAAAAGCGTTAACCTATCAAATAAAAAATTATGAACTTTCTAATAATGTTTGAAAAACCAAGGAAATAATAATTAAATCTAAAAGGAGATAATATGTACCAATTTTGTATGATATCAAACTCATGGAAAAAGGACAAATATTAAAAGAGGCCTTATTAGGGGTCGGATTACATGATAATTCTATAAGTGATGGTGTTAGACATATTATTTTGATGCACCTTTGGAGAAATAGATGCAAAAGTTTTTGATAATCATAATGATCACCAAGAATTTGTAGTTCTAAGGCTTTACTCTGATATGTTTTTTGGTCTTGCTTTCTTCTTCTCTCAGTATTAGGTGGAGTCAAAGAAAAACATGATGGTAGATCTTTAAATTCAACAAATCAAACACTAAGTGAATGAGCTACTGAGTAATTAGAGGATTTGTATTGCGCAGGCATTAAATTATCTTTTGTAGAATGGTTGATAAGATTTTTTTTAGGCTATTAATTCTACCTTAGTATAGAGATCTTTTCATAACAAACATTATGATGTGAGATTATAATGTTTTATTTATGAGCTGTAAATTTTGTACATTGTTTATGTCTATACATTGGTTTCAAATGGTTTATGATTTCTGCCAATAGTATGTTATATATAATATTAGCATTGTTCATTGTTTTCTCATGGTTTATGACTAATGCCAATATTTTCTCACTTTTATATGCTCTTATGAGCACTAAATTTTTTATTTACATTTGCATTTTTTTCAATACAAAAAAGGACAAATATTAAAAATACTTAGGCATTGATTTCAAATGTAATTTAAGTTGGAAACACATTGTAGAGAAGAGAATCATTGGTGGATGGAAAAATTACTATGGTCTTGAAAATGCATTCATAAATCTTGAACTATAGGAATGGGATAAGAAAACATTTCTTTCAACACTTAAGTTATCATATGTATTTTATATGGTTGTAAAGGTCATGCTAATCACATCTCTCATAAGATTTAAAATAAAATTGAGCAATCCAATTATTTTTATAATATATAACTTCAAAATAAAATGTAATAGTTAATCCTAAACTCTTTTGATTAAAGTGAGTTATAATTCAATGTAGTCTTAAGTCACATTAAAAATAACTAGAATATAAACACATACATCATAGTTTGAAAAAAGGTTAGACAAGAGACACATCAAAATTGGTTTAAATACTAAAATATGGGAGAAGATAATTTAACAAAAATGCCAATGATATTGAATCTTACATCTCTATGAAGTTTAAAAATAATATGAAATGATATTGATTTTTTAGTATGAGAAAGTTTAAATCTTATAAATGTTTTTTTTAGTAACCGAGGGTATCCCACTATTCTCGGATGACATTATCATTTTTGTGGACTCAGTGACCTAGCACACACTTAAGCACACAATTTTTAGGGAGAGTCCAATAGAGTAATCCCTCGAGCTTATGTTGATGCCCAACCTAATGTTTATGGTTCAATCAGGGTTGAACCTGTGACCTACTGGTCACCATTTCAACCACATACCATTGAAGTGCTACCTTGGGGGATAGGTTGTATTAATATTATTTTGATTGAGCACAATTATTTTCTAACATTATAAATTTGAAAAAAATTGAATATCAATCAAAGGTTTTATAATCTATTAGATTAAAAATTTATTTCATCTTGATGATAGATCATGGAGTGTGATATGAAACATTGATTGAAAAATAGGCTACATAATGTTTTCCACAAGATAAATTATTAAAACAAATGATTTACACATTAAGGACTATGTTCATGACATTTGTAATGGAATTATTCATCGACTAACCTTAAAACACCTTAGATCATGAATTTTTGAAATTTATGATACTATTCATTTTATTTTAACATACCCTACCCTTAATAATGTTACCCTTAATAATGTGAGATGTAAGTTCACTGGATTTCATAATACGACTAGTCTTTCACACCCTCCAGCTTAGATAAATCAAAATGACTTAGGCACCTTCATTGCAACCTTGTTCATATATATATATATATATATTTGATGAATGTATAGTCTCACTCTATTTCATCTATATGTCTAATATTTTATATCTATTATCTTATGTAGGGTACTTACAAATATGAGGAAGTATATGAGTCAAGATAAAATTAAAGATTACAATACCAAGGATAATCACAAGGATGATACTCTCATTTTTGAAAAGTTAGAATGCATGAAAAATAAGAGTTGTGTTGTAACTTAAGTACCTGCCTTCTTGTATAGAACAAGATACCATATGTTTGGCATGTGTTGTATGATTTTTCTATTCAAATCATAAGAAGTGAGTGAATTAGAAAAATAGTAAAAATAAATAAGAAGTGATAAAATTATAAAAATGGAAAGTATTCACATGAATAACTTACCATAAGGAGAGTGTTTCAATGAATACTCCTAAAAAAAATGAATAACCACAACCCATATAGATAGCTCACGAACAATGCAACTAGAATCTACATGATATTAGATCATTCTGTTATAGTTGATATCCACTCTCTTTTCCTATAAGTAGTTTTAGTTAACCATACCTGATGCTTACTGTCAGACTTGCTATGAGAGTTTCAAGAGAGATTGAGAACAAGCTCAAAGAAAACCCCAAGAAACTAAAGGAATAAGTGGACATGTTGGTAAATGACCATGTGAAAATAAATAAATGAGTATCGAAATAGATGTCTAAACTAGAATGGTAAAATTGGATACTATGACACATTCTGGGATCACAAAACCATTATTGATTTTGAATCCAACCTTAATAGGCTAAACCTTACTGGGTTTTATGATCGGCTTGATGACTTGGTGGAGAATTGTTAGTTCCCTGATAACTTTTAGTGTGATGAAGAATGGATAATAATAGGAACATAATACAAACTTATGGTGGACCCTCTTTACATTGCTAATTATTAAACGTTGGGAAAACAAATTTATTTTAACCATCTATTTGATATTGTGATGGTAATGATGCAGACCACCATGGCTAAAATTAGTTGCTTTACCTGGATTATGCACTCTTGTCTAATACTCATGAAATGACATGGATAAGGGTGATGAAATAATCTCGACCTATGGCTCAAATGCTCATGGTGGTAAGAAAGCGTTGAACTTTATAAGGTAAAAATAAGGAAGAATGTAGTAAATAGTTCAATAGAATTATGAATGTCATGGATCCTATTTCCTGCATAATATGGTATGAAAGGCTTTGAAAAAATAAATAATGGGATTTAGGATCAATCTAAAACCACTAAGGCTAAATAAATGACAAAAAATATGTGCGACTTGCTCACATATCTTTACCTAAACTACTGAAATTAAAGGGATAGATGGATGAATTGCTTGGGATGGGATTTTGGAGTTATGCGCATGGAAAAGTAAAGACTGACTTTGAGAATACATTGACATTTGAAAATTTACAATTAGATTTTGAAGTGACACTAAGAAAAATATTCGATAAGAAAATCCCTATGAATGGACCTTTTTATATATCCAAACTAGACCAACTATTCCAACAACTTTCAAAACATGGTTATGAAATCATTGTTTTCACATCATCCCACAAAGAGAAATCAGATGCAATCATAGATACACTTGAATAAGTGAGAAAGACAACCATAGATATCCATTTGTATGAAAAATAAAGTAGAAGACATTTCTATGTTTGGTATTTATAAATTTCCCAAAAATGTCTTCTACTTTATTTTTCATACAAACAGACATCATGTAATTGCAAATGAAATACAAAAGTATCAATTGCATCGAACAAGCACATTTTTTGACAATTGTGGAGAAATATTATTTAATGCAATGAGTTTTTTGACCAAAGGCAAATTTGATATGCTATCACTATGGATTTATATTTCCCAATCATTTTCAAATGTAATTTTCACAATAGACAAATATGCAATGGAATGCTTAGAAACATGCAAGTCAAAATTCATGGAACTTAATAGTGAAACCATTATAAATTGGAAAGCATATATTAATATGTTGGGAATTCCATATGAACAAGCTCAATTAGAAGGTGGACATTTATGTTTTCTATGGCTTTCAAACATCCTACAAGTTAAGATCTAGAAATGGTCAGTAACAACTACAAATATTTCAAACATATATAGCAGTTGCTAAAATACAAAGCACATATACAACATTTTTGATTTAATTTAAAATAGAGACAAGTCATATTCACTATGAGCCATTATAAAAAACCCATGAAAAGGTAATTGGATCTTATTGATCTAACATTTCTATCCATTCACTAAAAAAGAATGCATTTAACAGATACACATGGAATAGACAAACACAAGACAACATGTATTGAATTAAATAGAAAAACAATTGTCATACCAATGCAAAATTTGAATAATAATAAAAGAAAACAAATAACATAAACATAAATTCAACCACTGATGAGATAACTTACATCATTGCATTTGATTAAAAAAGAAATTTGACAACAAAAAATGCTATCGCACGTGACACAAGAAAAGACTAGGAAAATATAACAAATTAATATTAAAAACATGTTAATATCTCCAATAATAACAAATAAAACATATGATAATACATTTCCAATGACAAAAAAAATCAAATGACAAAGTGCACATCATTACATTGTTTGAAAGTAAGAATACACAAACTTAGAAATAATGAGCATAAAATAAAAATAGAGACTAGTCAAGCTAAAAGAGAAATTATAACATATCTACAAGCAATTAACGACACACCTAATTATTCATGTTGTCTATGTGAATGCTAACATTTTCATAAAGACATTATTTATCTTGATAATTCTATTATTGACATTTTCTCTTCACTTACTACTGAATTAGAATTTGATATAAAATAATTGGAACGAAATATATGTAAGCAATGTAATTTAGCTCTTGAAAATTGGAAACTGCCCATGTTTGCCTCACCTTTTCAAATATGAATAAATCAACCAATACAATAAGTTCAGACACTAAGTTTTTTATTAGGACTAGTTTACATGCATATGACCTTTTTAAAAATAAGGCAATGAGGATATAAATAAACACAAATAGGCCTTCTCGGAGCAAATATAAATGTTCCTATTGATTTTGATCGTATCCCAAAAGTATTACATAGGAAAATAAAAAATGACAATCGAATAATTACAATTATAGTCAAATAAAAATTAGAATATGAAAATGCATATTTAAGTAGGCGTGTCAGACCTACATGTATGATGAATGCATTAGATGAGCTTTGAAAAATGCCTTTGTATATGTTTTAGGAAGTGACTATTGATAATGAGTGGCTAAATATCTTCCAGGACCAAATTAACCAAAGAACAAAAGAAATTCAAATGTTAAAGATATTAACCAATATCCAATTGAAGTTGAATTAGAACTAATTATAGAGTTAATTATTCATAGATTTGAGAATTCACATTCAATAAAAAACTATGAAGAGAACATTATTCAAATATCACCATCTAAAGGCTTTAAGTCATTGGGTATTTTTGAAGATAGGTACTTAGAAGAAATGAACTTCCCGACTTTATATTATGGTTGTGCCTGCCCAAGTGATGTTACAGAAACTTTTTCCTACCCAAAAATTGAAAAATTGGAATTGTTACATCAAGACAATGACATTACAACTCATATCACAAATTTATTCTTCAAGCCAATTAAAATTATCATACAACAAGTTTCTAGTTTTGCATGGATATGTATAAGAAAAGGTGAATTGAAAGGGAAAACATTATATGCAAGAGACCTTAAAAAAGATAAATGTAGAAAAGATTTTGAAATCTCCAATAGGTTTTTTATACTTAAAAAACATTTGAATTTCACTCTATTATTTATATAAATGAAGAAAAACATTTTTGCAATGATAAGGCAATTAGGGACACCTATTGTAGCACTGACAAGCTTAGATCATGTTTGGAATCCCCTTTGCAATGCATTAGCTAATATGCATAACCAAAAAAATGTCAACATAATGAGAATATATGCTCAAATGATATCAATTTGATGATAAGAAAGAATCGAATAATTTTTATCTGTTATTTCAATCAAAAAATAAATGCATTTAAGAAGATGATGTTGCAAAATAAGCAATTATTTGACAACATTATCAATTATTTTTTCATAATAGAATTTCAAAATAGAGGAAATGAACATGTTCACTTAATGCTATGGATATGCAATGCACCAATTTACGACCAAGTTCAAATGCTGAAATTGAATCATTTGTGACAAAATATATATCTTTTGATTCATCATTGCCATATGAAACATTAATGCAAATGCAAATCCATCATACAAAAACATGTAAGAAGTAAAAGAAGTCATATTGAAAATTAAAATTTCCACTACCTATGATGGATGAAATAGTAATATTATAGCCTTTATAAAATACCAAATATGAAATCAAAAGTGCTAATAAAATGTTTTTGAAATCGCTAGAAAATAAAAAGTATGACAAAAATACAACATTCGACATGTTTTTGAAAAGTAAAAACTTAACTAAGGAAATTTATCTGAATATATTACAATTATTTACTGCATGCCCTATAATTATTTTAAAAAGACACCAAGTATACACGTGGATAAATGCTTTTACAATTGGTGTTCCCCAGCTTTGGTATGTAAATACAAATACACAATACAATCTTAATGCATACTCAATTATAATGTATTGCACATATTATATGACTAAGACTACAAAATAACAATGGATTTTTCAAAAGTCCAAGAAGAACTATAAAAAAAATTGAGATTAAATTCTAATTTGTACAAAAACTTGGTAACTCCCTCCTTAATTATCATCAAATGTCCAATCAGCAAGCAATGCACATAGTTTTATCATTGCCACTGCATTATGGCTCTAGGAAAACATTTTTTATAAACACATCACCATTGGCAAATAGAACATTTTTTTTGAAATAGCTAAATTGTTAGCATAGGATCATGATGACTCCCATAATGTAATGTGTGCTTCAATCATGGATAAATACAATGGAATACAAGAATATCTAGAACATGTATGTTTAGTAGAATATGTAGCCTACTACGTAGGAACAAGTAGAAATATGAAGAGGCTCTAAAATCCACAAATCATATGTTATGTGAGGTAGAAAAAACATATTGACCCTGAGAACTATTACGGAAAAAATTAAGTTGTTCATACCATATCAAGAACCATAATAAACATCAAAAATATATTCCAAAACCTAGTTCTCAGCTTACCTTACACATTTGAAATCATACAAAATATAGAGGCCAAATTCATAGTGTAATTGCAAAAAAATTGGGGTGACATTGACATCACTGCTACGCACATGTGTAAAGTAAAAACAAAGATATTAGACATTGAAAATGATAATGAATTTGATCAATATTTTGCTACAAATGATAAATATGATATTGGTGAAGATATGAATCAAATTACAAAAAAGAAAACAACAAAAACCCAACCACTAAACAAGTTTAAAATAGGAAGGCAACCATTTATAATAAGAAAATATGGATATTTCAATTCACAAAAATAATTGAACTTTGAACAACAACAAATTATTAAATATGTTACAATAAGAAAATAAATTTCTAAGACAAAACAATTCACTTGATTTTAATAGGGGGAGAAGAAATAAGAAAGACATTTACGACAAAAGTAATTTAACAACCACTATGTAGTTTCTATAATAGACAACTTATCAATGACCTTGTAAAATCCAAATGCATTATCATTCCATATACTAGCAAATCTACCTAAAACACAAATGGTGCAACTACTCACTTGATTTTCCAATTGACATAAAAAATGTCAAAAATGCTTCCACTAAATTTAAATACTCTAGATATTGTCAGTAATAAGTATGAACAACTTCATGTAATGCTTATTGATGAGGTATATTTAATAGGTAGATGTTATGTGAATTCATGCACACATCGACAAGGCCATTTGAACACCTGGATGTCATTTTCTATGATGATTTCTACCAGACAACCTATTTTAGACAATTAGATATTTAAAGAACCTAAAATTCAAAGTGAAATAATACCATACACATTTTGGGTTGAAATTGTGAAATGCTTTCAATGCAACAAGTAATGAGGCAACCAGATATCCAATTTGAATTGATTCTAAACAACATAAGAATGAGCAACGTAACAACAACAAATATTGAATACTTAAATCAACACTACCATAGAAGTCCTCCACTTGACCCAACATTTCCATAATTATTTCACAGAAACAAAGATGTCAAAATTCATAATAATAAAATTCTAAGTGTTTTTCAAGTAAAAACATATAAGCTAACTACAATTGACCACATATAAATTGAAAAAATTTAAAAGGACTATATACCCAGTAAAAATGAATTTTGTCCAAGAAAATAACTCTAAAATAACATCCTAGTCAAGCTAACTACAGGAAATTACAATACACAAGATGGCTTAGTTAATGGTACAAATGGAATTTTCTAATATTACATAAGCACATCACTTGAGATTGTATGGATATAACTCCATGATGCTAATGTAGGAAAATTATAATGACAAATAATGGAATCCTTATACACTACAAGACTTGAAAAATCATGAACTTCTATAACAAGGGTTATAAAAAGAATAAATGGAAAGAAGAAAAAAATAATGCGAGAATAATTCCCTATGAAAATAACATGTGTAAGAATAATTCATAGGTCATAAGGGATAACAATGAATGCTTTAAATTTCAACCCCCATGGAATAAACCACCATGGCCTTATTTATATGGCACTATCTAGAGTGAAAATCATTGATTCATTATACCTTGTACAAAGACTAATCGAGCAAAACTTCGTAGTCTCAAAAGAAGACCAAAGTGAAATGTAATGGCTTGTAAACACTAAAAAATGGAATTTTTTATATGATCTTAGTGAAAAACCTATAATTATTTCACCATATGCTCTTTAAACACTAGTATTCTTACAACTGCATTAAAAAAATATAGTACACGACTACAGGCTCATGGAAGCAACTATCCAATGCCTACAATAAACTCAAAAAACAACAAAACCAAAGAGAAAATTTGCGAACTTTAATTATTTTGCTACAATGAATATTCATGGTATCTTGACATGCTATAAGAAAATGACTTCACTATAAAGCATTGAAACATTTATAACAAAGAACATAGAAATAATTACAATTGACTTACTTTTTATAAATATGTCTATATGAATATCAAATGTCTATTTGATCCCAAGAGCCCCTCTTATAAACCTATTAACATTTATATATAAAATAACTTCGACTCTAGAATTAAACACGAAAATCATTATAGTCAATGATTTCAACATTGACATGGCATAAAACGAAATTACCCAAAAACATTTGCATTTCTTCATGGCAAACCATAATTTGTTTCTATTCTCAAGTGAAACAACCATAGAGGTACGTACCACAATATACCACATATGGATAAATATCGAGAAATAAAAAATATAATGGAATTTATTTCATGCATACTAGACTGACCACAATGCAATTTCAATTGCATTCAATGTTGTAAACTATAACAAACATCTTATATGAATAGAGCAATTGGAATACAAAAAAATCATATTTACATTAGTAATGCATAATTCTAAAATTCATCCTTTTCATTTGCCTTCCATGAACTTAAAACACATGTCATCAAAGGTAGAATAATAAACTGAAGCTGAACCTGTAAAAAATGTCACAACCACATCAAAAAAAAGGGTAAGCATCTAAAATTTCATTATTATAGTTATACTTTGTAATTGTACACAAATTACATGTAGTTACAATATCCATTGTAATTTGGATCATAGGGCTTTAGTTACTGAAGGGATAGATGTAACTAAGCAATTGAAAAGGTATGCATTTACACTCTATATTGTTATTAACTTATTACCTCCATCATCATTGAAGTTTTAATATGATCAAAACCCATTCTATCAATTGGAATCATAGAAAGATAGTCCACTTGGATGAAAGTGCTTAATATATTTTACATTTTCTATTATTTGTTGGGGCCTTCAATGTAATGAATGACTTTCATAAATTGTCATTTGTTTTAGATGCCTATGTTTTCCAATATTTAGATCTATACTTTTCATCTTGTTGTATCTAGTGTTGCAATGTATATTAAGATCTATTCTTGGCATCTTGTTGTATCTAGTGTTTAAACTTGTAGTGGCATCAACCATTACATTTTTTGCATGATTTGATTTCCTTCTTATTGAGAGGTAATTTATGTCATTAGGCATTACAACTAAAAGCATATGTCTGGCTATCATATAACCTGATATGAAGTTTTGACTTAATATGTATCTTTTATGTATTTTTTGGTGAGTTCTATATCTTTTTCATCAAAATATGACTTCATGGATTAGTTATGAATTTAAAAAAGTCCCGAATCAAAGATTCATAAAATAAAATACACTCGGGACTATTTTAATAGGCCAAATATTTCCTAAGGCGGTGAATCACTAACATAAGGCAGATGTAAGTGGTTGATTCAATTAAGTGTTTGAGGGGTGTTTGCATGGGTAAATGTTTTTATCTTTGTCTCAAATCTATGAATGGGCATATTTTGTATATAATGAAAAGAGTATGTCTCTTTCAATTTTAACACTGTTACTTCAATTTTTTCCCTAGGATCTAAAGGACATAAAAACTCAAAAAATGCAAGCTAGATAAGTTAAAATAACTATGGATGCACTTCTTTTCAGTCCCAATCAGAGAATTGGTTACCAAAACAAAATATGCTTATCTAAATAAGACTTAAAGGATTGGTGTTGTTAATTTATTATCCAACAATAATTAATTATAATATTATGTCACCCATTCCCAAAATAAAAATAAAAATAAAAACCACCTCATTTTTTAGCTAATATTAACTCTAGAAAAAGTATGATAAAAGCATAAATAAATTCAAAATTCAAGTCACGTATATGGTGACAATTGACCATAATACAATAACAGTTAGTTGCTTTATCCTTTTATGTTAAGTTTCCTAATAATAAACTAAAGTGGCATAGATCAATGTAAACTTTACATAGACAAACTACGTGCACCCATATCCTGTTAAACTGCTCTACCGTTGAGTTACTTGTCCCTTTACACTAAAAATTGTGGAGTGTCAATTTCTCTTCCAAAAAAATGCTTCTATACCATTGTCAAAATATTGGCTAAGCTGGATAATTTTAAAAAACTATGGTTGCACTTATTTTTTGACTAATAAGCCTTAAAGGACTGGTGCTATTCATTTATTATCCAACAATAATGAATTATAATATGTTGTTTCCCTTTCCCAAAATAAAAATAAAATAAAATAAAAACCACCTCATTTTGTAGCTAATATTAACTCCACAACAAGTACAACAAAATCATAAATAAATTTAGAATTCCAGTCACATATATGGTGGTAATTGACCCTAATATAATAATGGTTACATGATTTGTCCCTTCATATTAAGTTTCCTAATAATAAACGAAAGTGGAATAGATTAATGTAAACTTTACATGGATGAACTATGCACACCCATATCCTGTTGAGCTACTCTACCACCAAACTACTCATCCCTATACAGTCTTAACTGTGGAGTGTCAATTCTTCTTCCAATAAAATGCTTCTATTCTATTTTCGTAATATTGGATTTTGTGTAGTATTATATTTTATGCACTGTTGACTGCATATGCTAATTAAAAATGTCTGAAATCATGTGTTTGATGTTCTATATGTTCTATTACATTAATCTATGTTAATTACTTTTCGATATGTAATCCAATATTCATCATTGTTAATGTTGTTTGGTTTTTGTAGACTGTATAAGCACATATCCATCCTTTTTAGTTAACATGTTGATAAACCCATATTTTCAAATGCAAATATGATACTTGTTATTTGATTATGCATAATTTTGTTGCCTACTTTTATATCATGTAGGCCCAAATAAGGAGAGAACATGCCCTTGACAATCGATGACATAAATAGTTAAAAAAGTGGGAAAGCTTTTGAAGGAAACATTCTTGTCATATATAAAACAATATTCGATAAGCAAAAGGGAAAAGAGCTAAAGTGAATTGACATGACAAACATAAAATGTGAAATGATAATAACACTAAATATGGTTAACACATCTATAAAGAAACATAAAAAAAACCTTTTGCCATAAAATTCAATTTTTGTCAAGGACTTCTCAGTTGCTCCTAAAAGTGACTATGACAAAGGCAATTTAGATTTCATATTGATAGTAAACAATAGCACCAAAATAGAATGTGTTAGCCAAGTCTACTTTCAACATATGTTCATTCCTAAATCCACAAAACAATAACTTCTAAGCAAAACAAATCACCATTCTATAGCTATAATAACAACCATCTATATATTTATATAAAAGATAGGCAATCAACTTACCATGGACACAATAGTTGGAAACTCACCAAATAACACAACAAAGGTAAGCAAAAATTTATGTATTATAATTATATGAGAAGAAACACATTGCATCCTCTCCTTTAAAAGAAATAATTTCTTTTATTTTCTTCCAATAATAAGTGTATTTATTCCACATGTGTATACATCATTACAATGACATCAAAAAAAAATGCAAAAAGGAACTAATTATTTCCCTTTTCAAAACCTTGACAAAATGAACCCAAACAGAAGAGAAAATACTATAGAGCATGTAGTCCACATTCATCACTTCTATCAATGCCAAAAAATATTTACAATGCTTGTAAGCTCTCCTTGACAAAACAATCAAGGTATATTTTCTTATATTCAGTGTCCTATTGCAATTGCTTATTTTTAGCTACAATATTAGATTACTTGGGCAATCATAAATCACTTTCAATCATTACTGTACTTAGTGAACAAATAATACCAATAACAAAATTTTCCATTGATGCCAAACTAGGTGCATGGTACTCTATCAATTGCAAAGGCATATTCAACACCATTTGAACCTATTTGTACAAATTAAAATCTAATGGTGGACCACTTTCAGCCCATGCAAGAATCAACAATGTACAACAATAATTAAAAGAAAGAATGCCCATACTTTAAACTCCCACCAACTATTGTTCAATAAAAATTGAAGCCAATAGCAACCTCCAATGCATTGAAAAAGATCAAGTGCTAGATGATTTAATGCCTACACTAAGGAGAATAACATACAAAGATTACTTATAAAACAAATAAAGTGCGATCTATTTGCTATCATAACTGACAATGTAAGGCATTTTTAATATTGATAAAAATGATGTCATTAAGAAAATTGGTCCACAAATCGACAATGAAGGTATGCAACTTCCTAACAATTTAGTATTTGTAAAATGTTGTATCTACTTGTAAAATCCACAACGTTAATAGATAATTTCATTTATATAAGTAATAATCATATCTACATTACAAATTCTATAGGAATTTTCTTGTCCCAACAAAGCTGCCACGTAAACTCAACTCAAACCACAACATCACAGTCCCTGTAAAGGTAAACACTCTTCATAGAATTTGCTTATGTTATTTGTCCATAAAAAAGAATATAGAGGATAATAATGATCTGTACCATGTTTTTTATGCTTCTATTTCCTTAATTATTTGAATATATCCAATGTTCACATGTTAATTTAATGCTTTATACCACGTTTTTAATGTTTTTATTCCATTATGCATTTGTATTTAAATATCTCATAAAGATGCTAACGTGATTGCAATATTGAAGTGCATGAAGTCCTTGGAAGAGTTAAAGTGGCTGCCCTATGGTCTAGTATTGAGGTAGATGAGTCACATGCAAGAGGAAATTTCTTAAAAAAAATTTGAGTTTACACATGCAAAAAATTTCTATAATACAGTGCAATTTAAAATAACACTTTGTAACTAGAACTTTAAATAATGTATTTTGCACCTTTTGTCTTTATAGTATACACATTCTTGCCTTGTAAAATCTTCTTTGATGACTATTGTTATTGTTGCATAGTATAAAATTTATATAATACTATGTCAACTGCAATATAAGTTCCCTTTATTTTTCATGTCAATTTTAAGTGCTCATTTTCTAAGGATTCATTATGTTTTGGTTATGCAAATAGTTTTCAGTTACATGTTTGCTATTGTTTTTATGTTCAACATTCTCACACACTACTTATACTTAAGTCAACATGTCATATATTAACCTCTTAGCTCTAGTCATTCACATGAATTCTTAAGCTGCCTACAATTTGTAATGTGAAACAAGGACTTGTTCCTCACCAAATATTCTTATCATTTCTAACACACCTTTCAATTTCTTTAGCCGTCGGTAATGGAAGAAAACAAAATTTCATGATGGCATGAAAAATAATGACCTTTCCCTCGCTAAGTATTTTTATCATATCCAACTTTCCTTTCAATTTATTCAGCCGTCGGTGATGGAAACAAGCAAAGTTTCACAATGGCACATAAGTGTCCAATTACCTTCTAATATTGCAATTACATTTTGTCTAGATTCCATAAAATAACTTGGCAATAATTTATAATAAATGTGGTCTTATGGGTTGTATCAATTTTTTAGGATATGCTCAAGATGTGTTGAGACACTTATCAAAGCATAATTAGAAATGAATTTATGTCTAATGTTTATAGTTGTAAGCACCTTGATGGAGATATATGAAAAAAATGTAAAAGCATTTACAAGACCTTTAATTTTTTTTCACAAAGTGTCTTGATGAAATGTGGTTACCTGAAATGTTATTAGTGCTTACACAAGCTAAAGTTTCTATATTGTAAAAGAAAGAGAACATGGGTACTAAAATCAAATTTTGTGATTATCACAAATGCACTCGAGAAAGAGAAATTAGGAGTTGTGACTATCATATTTGAAAAAATGTAAACTAACTCAAAATGTGTATGCTCTAAAAATAAGGGTTTATTTTTTGAATTTAAATATGGTCTAAAGTGCTAATAAACTTTAAGATAAAGACAATATTGCAAGCCATCATCCACCCTAATATTTCATCTCCATAGATAATGTGATCATTATATTTGTTATTAATTACACCTGACATACCAATTATTTATTCAGTCAGAGCCTCAAATACCCATGTTGTGTTCTTTTTTCAACTTGGTTCATAGTCCCAAATTTATATCTTTCAAATTCATATAGTTCTAGTTTAAGATGAAGGTCAGGCCCTAGAGAAACTACCTATGGTAAGTAGGCTTTTGCCCTTTTGACATGTAGGGCATCTGGGACTATGAAGAGGGATTTTTATTTATAGATGAAAAAATAAATCCATGCTATAAAAATAAGGGTTTTTAAAGAGTTACTGTGTGACATTTTGATGTTATTATGATTAAACACTTCAATTTAGATATTGTTAACTAGTTTGTGCTTACCTGCAAGTGCAGTTGAAGTAAAGTTGCTTGATTAATATGATTGTAGTATTGAAGCAAGTGGAGTCCTTATAATAGTTGAAATGGTTATAATATGGTGGAGTATTAAAGTGGTCGAAGTACATTCAAGAGGAAATTCCTTAAAAAATACATTTGAGTTCAAACATGCAAATAGTCTTTATGTTTCCATGGTAGCAGTTTCCGCCTTATAGAAAAATACATTTCAATTTAAAATAGAAATTGCTAACTTGAACTATAAAGAATGAATTTTTTTAATGTTCTCTTTGATGACTTTTGTTGTTATTATGTAGCATACAATTCACATAGTACTGTGTCAATTATTATATTGATATTTTCCTTCGCATTAGCATTTTGTCTACATTCCACAAAATAACCTACCAACAAATAAAAATTCATGGAACCCAATAGTGAAACCATTATAAATTGGAAAGCATATATTAATATGTTGGTAATGTCATATAAAAAATCTCAATTAGAAGGTGGACATTTATGTTTGCTATGGATTTCAAACATCCTACAAGTTAAGATCCAGAAATGGTCAATAATAACTACAAAAATTTCAAACATATATAGTAATTGCTTAAATGAAAAAGCATACATACAACATTTGTGATAGCATTTCAAATAGAGACAAGTCATATTCACTATGAGATATTAAAATAAACCCATGAAAAAGTAATTGGATCTTATCGATCTAGCATTTATGTCCATTCACTAACAAAAATGCATTTAACAGATGCACATGAAATAGACAAATTTCAAGCCAATATGTATTGAAGTCAATAGAAACACAAATTTTAGAACAATGTAAACTTTTAAGACTACTAAAATAAAACAACTAACAAAAACATAAATTCAACCACCAATGTTATGTCATTGCATTGGATAAAAAATAAATTTGACAACATAAAATGCTATCGCATGTGACATAAGAAAAGACCAAGAAAATAGAACAAATTAATATTGAAAACATGTTAATATCTCCAATAATAAAAAATAAAACATATGAAAATGCAATGCCAATGACAACAAATTCTCAAATGATAAAGTACACATCATTTCATTGTTTGAAAGCAGGAATACACAAACTTAGAAATAGTGAGCATAAAATAAAAATTGAGACTGGTCAAGTAAAAAGAATAATTATAACATATCTATAAGTAATTAATGACACATCTACTTATTCATGTTGTCTACGTGAATGCTTACATTTATATAAAGACATCATTGACCTTGACTTGACATTTTCTCTTCAATTACTATTGAATCAAAATTTGATAGAAAAGAATTAGAAGGAAATTTATGTAAGAAATACAATTTAGATCTTGAAAATGGGAAAATTCTCATGTATGTCATACCTTTTCAAATATGAATAAATCAACTAATAGAATCAGTTTAGACACTAAGTTATTTATAATAAAGACTAGTTTCCATGCATATGACCTTTGCACAAATAAGGAAATTCGGATATAAATGGGCACAAATAGGCCTTCTTGGAATAATTATAAATGTGCTCATTGATTTCAATCATATCCAAAAAGCATTACCTAATAAAATTGAAAATGACAATCAAACAATTACAATTATAGTGAAATGAAAATTAGAATATGATAATGCATAATTAAGCAAAAATATCAGACCTACATGTGTGATGAATGCATTAGTTGAGCTTTATAAAATTCCCTTGTATATGCAAGAGGGAGTGACTATCGATAATGAGTGGCTAGATATTTTTCAGGACCAAATTGACCAAAGAGCAAAATAAATTCAAAATGCTGAAGATATTAACCAAGCTCTAATTGAAGTTAACTTAGAGCCAATTACAGAATCAATTATTCATGGATTTGAGAATTCACATTCAATAAACGATTTTGAAGAGAACATTATTCAAATATCACCATTTGAAGGATTTAATCCATTGGGTATTTTTGAGGATAGGCACTCAGAAAAAATGAACATTCCAACTTTATACTATGGTTTTGCCCACCCAAATGATGTTATGAAAACTTTTTCCTACCAAAAAATTGCAAAATAGGAACTATCACATCAAGACAATGACATTGCAACTCATATCACAAATCTCTTCTTCAAAGCAATTAAAATTATCATACAACAAGTTTCCAGTTCTGCATAGATATGTATTAGAAAATGTGAATTAAAATGGAAAATATTATAATACAAGAGACCTTAAAAAAAGACAAATGTAGAAAATATTTTGAAATATCCAATAGGTTTTCATTTCTTAAAAAACATTAAAATTTTACCTAACTATTTAAAAAAAAAAAGAATAAAAACGTCTTCACAATGTTAAGACAATTAGGGCCACCTACATTTTTCGTCATGCTAAAGAGTGCAAATCATGTTTGGAATTGCCTTTGCAATGCATTAGCTAATATGAATAGTAAAAAAAAATCCCCAAATAATGAGAATATATCTTAGACAATATCAATTTGATGATAAGAAAGAATACACTAATTTGTATCCATTATTTCAATCACAAAATAAATGCATTTAAGAAGATGATATTGTAAAATTAGTAATTGTTTGATGACATTTTTGATTATTTTTTCATAACAAAATTTCAAAATAGAGGAAATGAAGACATTCACTTCATGATATGGATATGTAATGCACCGAACTATGGCCAATGTTCAAATGCTGAAATTGAATCATTTGTGACAAAGTACATATCTTGTGATTCATCATTGCTAGATGAAACATTAATGCAAATGTAATCCCATCATCATACAAAAATATGTAATAAGTACAATAATTCATACTACAGATTCAACTTTCCACTACCTCCATAGGATGAAATGATAATATTAGAACCTTTAGAAAATACCAAACAGAAAATCAACAGTATTGCTAAAATGTTTTTGAAATCACTAGAAAACAAAAAGTATGACAAAAATAAAACTTTTGACATGTTCTTAACAAGTGAAAACTTAACTAAGAAAATGTATGAGAATCTATTATGATCAATTACTACATGCCCTATAATTATTTTAAAAAGACACCTAGTAGACATGTGGACAAATGCTTTTGCAATTGGTGTTCCCCATCCTTGGTATGTAAATACTGATACACAATACATTCTTGATGCATACTCAATTGCAATGTACTGCACATCTTATATGAATAAGTTGGACCACAAAATAATAAAGGATTTTTAAAAATTCCAAGAAGAAATATAAAAAGAAATGAGTGTAAATTCCAACTTGTATGAAAACTTGGTAACACCCTCCTTAACTATCAACAAATATGCAATCAACAAGCAGTGTGCATAATTTTATCATTGCCACTACATTATGGCTCTAGGAAAATAATTTTTATAAACACATCGCCATTGGAAAATAGAAAATTTATTTTGAAAATCCTTAAATTTTTAGCACATGAACATGACGACTCCTAGATTGTAATGTGTGCTTCAGTCACAAATAAATACTCTAGAAGACCAAAATCTCTAGAGCATGTATGCTTAGTAGAATATGCAACCTACTATATAAGAACAAGTAGAAATATGAAGATGCACCAAAAGCCACAAAACATATGCTATGTGAGGTACAACAAATATATTGATCTTGAGCACTACTATAGAGAAAAATGATGTTGTTCATACCATATCAAGAACCAGAATAAACATTGAAAAAATATTCTAAAACTTGGATTTCAGCTTACCTTGCACACTTTGAAATCATAGGAAATATAGAGGTCAGATTCATAGTGCAATTGAAAAAAAAATGGGGTGACATTGGCATCACTACTATGCACATGCGTAAATTGAAAACAAAGATATTCAACATTGAAAATGATAATGAATTTGATCAATATTTTACTACGAATGATGAATATGATATCGGTACTGATAGAAATCAAATTATGAAAAATAAAACAATAGATACCCAACCACCAAGCATGATCGAAATAGGTAGGCAACCATTTATAATAAGCAAAGATGAGTATTTCAATTCACAAAAACAATTAAACTCTGAACAACAACAAATTGTTGAAGATGTTACAATAAGAAAACAAATTTCTCTAGAGAAAATAATTCACTTGTTTTTAATAGGGGAGATGGAACATGAAATACATATATGGAAAAATTAATTTACCAAACACTATGTCATTTATACAATAGACAACTTAACAATGACCGTTTGAAAGCTAAAGGCATTATCATTGCATATACTGGCAAAACTGCCTACAATGCAAATGGTACAACTGCTCACTTCATTTTCCAGTTGCCATACAAAGTGTCAAAAATGCTTCCATTGGATTAAAATACTATAGATATTGTCAGAAAGAAGTATGAGAAACTTCATGTAATGTTAGATATTAGCCTTATTTGGGTCTTTCTTAAGTTTATAAGTTTATTATAAGTTTTAATTATGTATGTATTTATTGTATTTATAAATACACGTTATTCCTACCTTTATGAGGTATCACTCACCTTCCCAATACAATTGTTAAATTTAGAGTTATTTACATGTAACTCTCCCTTCCCCACTTGGCACACACTCCCTCCACTCTCTAAAGGAATAGGCCATAAGTGATACATACATAGGGGGATTATAAGGTCATAATGAGATTCTATGTAATTTTCATTTTCCTCTCAGTCTACAAAAGAGCCTTTCCTCTCATTTTTTCCTCACTAGAATATCATAGCTCTCTCTTTTCTCTTTTACTCTTGATTCAATCTTGTACTTATGGAGATTTTAGTAGCAAGCCTTCTAATAAGACCACATAGGTTTTTATCTGATACGTTAAAATATTGTCTCAACTTATAGTTTGCACCTTGAGAGGTATTATTGTTTCATGTTTTTCTTAATTTTTATTTTTTCAATATTATTTATAATCATTCTTAGCATAAATCCTTTCATGGTATCAGAGCTCTATGATGTCTAACATTGATTATTGAAAAAATTACAGATTTGAAAGTAGAAAAGAAGATTTTTGTTTTCTAAAATTCTATTTTTCTCACTATTTGTTTTTTTTTTCCCTTTATTTTCAAATACATTAAGAGTAGCATTTGTTTGTCTTATAAAATCTTTTTTACAAGTTTTTAAAAGAATTTTTTCCATACTTCTTTTGGTTTATATTCCACTATATTTAGAATTCTAATTAAGTTTTTTTGATTTTTTGAGTCATTTTTCTTGAAAACCCATCTAAAAAAGAAGCCATAATTTCTTATTGGCAAAATCAGTTATCTAAGATTATGCTATCCAAATTTAAACAAAATGCAGTTCATATTTTTTGATATATCATCAAAAATGTACCTACATATTTTTTAAAAACATGGTTAAATTTTTTAGCATTCTCCTCACTTTATTTTTTAGGCTATGTATAGCTTTAATAAGTGTTTTTTAATGATTTTTATAACATTCATTGACTTTTAAAATAATGTTTTTTTTATTAATTTTTCAAAAAGAATATCTTAAAATTAATTTAAACCTTTTTCAAATTCAAAAAGATTTTCTTTTTCTTTTTCAAACCATTTAAAATCTAAAGTTTACATTAAAGTTCTCATATGGAATTATTTCTTCCATAAGATTTTTTGATATTTTATAGAAATTTAAAGGCTTATTTAAAAAAAATTAAAATAAACATTTATATATGTTCTAAATTATAAAAAATTATTTATTAACTTTAAGATTTTTTTTTGCAATTAATCAAAGAGACATTAACAAAGTATTTTGATAAATTTTATAGACTTACATTTACAAACAAGTTAATTTTTCCACTTTTTCTAAATTGTTAAATGAGTTAATTTAATTCTATTGATTTTTTATGCCTTGAGATATAATTTTAAAATAGATCATTTTCTTTAATTTAACCTTGTTTTAGTTTTTTGAGCAAATTAATGCTTTAACATTTGATGATATTATTCGTCTCTCAAATTTTCTTTAAATGGAATTTAAGTCTACAATTTTTTTAGTATTTAAATATGCATCACATAAAATTAATTTGAAAAATTATGAAATTATTGCACTTAAATATAAAATTAAATGTCAAAATGACACTTTCATTACTTTACAAAACTCTTTTATTACTCACACAGAGTCTATGCAAAACTCTATGGTGCTTTAAATAATAAATTTGCATCTTTTATTGATGATAATAGTTTTAAAAATGATGGATCTCCTTTTTCATATGCACACTCCTACAAACCTCAGTTTAAAAATCATGCCACTCTATGGGTTATGCGGGTGGTGGATTTGGTAAGTGTGAAAAAGGTATTCATGAACTTATTTTGCCTAGATCAAATGCAAAATATAAATGTCTTGGATATAATGATTCAAATATTTTTAATGAAAATTTGACATCTTATTGTCCTCCACATCGAAAGAATTATAATGTAAGTTATTTTGATTATACCACTTATAATGTTCATGCTTTGGTTTAAAATGTTAAACTTTGTTCACATTGTGAAAAATATGAGCATCATATATCTAAATGTTGAAAATTGCACTCATGTAAATCTTATAGTAAATCCACACATGATACATTGCATAGTTGAAAATCAACTAAATCTCTTACCTTTAAGGGTAAACTATTTGGATTCCTAAAATTGATGAATCTTCTAGAGACTTTGATCTGTCTTCTTATGATAATTATTCTAATAGTTTTTACAAAATATCTTTTGTAAGTGACACATCTTTATCTTTGTTTTGATAACTCAATATCTTGTATGCATTTTTTATTTTTTATTGTAAAGGTAATATGCTTTGAATATGTTGAATAAATTATTTTTGTGCAAGTTTACACACTTTATGAAGGAAGTTGTGTTTACTCCATTTGATTTTTTTACATCTACTTTTATTACATTATGTATGTGTAATTATACTTCTTATGACCCTAATCCTCCTTATGATTGCACATTGTCTCACATATAGATTACCAACCTTGGTCATCCCTATTTGAGACATCCACCACTTGATTGGACCTTTCTCACATCATATTCTTACCCTCCATACATCCTTAGTCCATAGTGGCCCTTTTGCACATAGGACAGGCCTTCTAGAGACCCCCTAGGGCCTTTTGGGAGCCTATTGATTGGCCTAGTCCCTTGTTTAACCTAGGTCATAGATTGTGTAAAGGAAACCCATGGATTAGGCCACACATTTACTTCACCAAAGCCATGACCTAGGTGGAATGTGCCTAAAAGTGCTAAGATGAACCCAAATGGTAAAAAATAACTATTTTTAGGTCTTTTGGTAGATTGGGGTTGGGATATACACCTCATTCTCATTCATTTGAGCCTCTCCTCTTCTCTCTCCATACTCTCACTTTATTCTTCTTCCCTCTCTCAACTCTCATACCTTATTTAATCTCTCTTGATTTATTCTTGGCACTCTTGAGCTTGATTTGTGACAAAGGATCCCATATGCTGCTACATATTTGTTTGGAGACTCCATTATTGCTCTCAATTATTCCTACTTCTTTATGGCTTACTTCCAGATTCTACATTTAGCATTGCACCTAATTTTTGCACTTACTTGGATCTCTTACACCATTTAAAGTTCTCACTTCACCTCCTCCTTACTCTTGGCTTTTAGTTTGGACTTCAGCTTGCACATAGCTTGGTTTTCCTCCTACATTGCTTCCTATCTTAGACTCCTAGTTGGTAGAATATATACTATCTTATTTGAGCTTGATATGAGGTAAATTTTCTATGTACAATGAAACTCCATTGTTTTGTGTAGTGTATATGCTAGGGTTTGAATTGTTTTAGTGAAATAATTTTTTTGTGTATTGCTTAGAGTAGTTTCTAAAGTTTCTTGCATTTGTATATGGTTAAAGAGTACTTTAATTGCTTGAAATATTCCTTTGTTGAATATAATTACTCTCTTTAAAAAATTTCCTTACTATATAGTAGACATATACATGTTTAAGACAAACTAGAAAATTTGCTTAAACATTCTCTCTCTCTTGCTAAACTAGAACATTGCATTGTTAGAAAATGATAGTGTTGATTTGGAATGACAACTCAAATATAGAATAGGCATGCTCTTAAACCCTTTCTTAGAAATGTTTTTACTGATTAAAATGTCTTTCATTTGGCCTTAAAGTGCCTTAGCTTATATATTTACATTTCAGTTATTATCTCTCTCTATTTGGTATTATTGTTTTCATTATGTTTATGAAATCAATAGTCTAATATTAGCTACTTGCTTTATTATGGTTGGAATCGCTAGAGTTACTTGTGTACTTTGTGCTCCTATTTTTGTTAGCCCCAACCTAGTTTATAAGTCTATCTATAGCTTGGTGTAAGCCAACAAACTATACAACCACTATAGATCTCTTGTATCCCATAGATCCCTTGAGCCTTCTAGTCTCTCAGTGATTTACTTTAGTACCATGCCAGAAACTAGTGGTTCCATTTAGATTCTTAGAGCTACATTATGACACACTCAGTAGGACCTCACAAAGCATTTCACATTAGTTATATCTTGTTTAGATCTCTCTTAGCCAACTCTCCTCTATTAGTTATTAGGCTTCGCTTTTAATTATGTTTTGAATCTCACCTTGGTTGTTTTTTCTTACTTTGGTTTTATGTCATTCTCCCTATTGGTTATCTATTGATTTGTATTTTATGTTACCTTTCATGTTTCTCATTATTAATTGTATCCATGGCTAATCTCCCACCCTTGGGATGACAATCCCATTAGATTTAGGGTCTCATCCCTAAGCTCACTAATGAGCAAGCCACATTTGTAATGGAATGTCATAGACATCATAAGATCCAGGAGCTTGACTCAACCCAACATGGTAGTCTGCACCCTCTCACATTTGAAAGGGAACAAGATTAATAGGACTATAAATAATGAAATTGATCTATTTTTCACCAGTTCAAGCTTCATTCATCTGAGGATGTTTTATTTCAGCCTTATGCCATGCCTTAGTTACCTATTCAAGGTGATGAAGATCTCCTTATGTAGCTAGGACCTGATGAGATACATGTGATAATTGATGATTGTTTCCAATGTATTTAGGTAAATGAATTACTTTATTCTCCCTTAAGATTCAATGACATGCTTCTTCTGGAAATAGATCCTATACTTACTTAGTTTTGAGTGCCTCAACTAGTTCTCGTGCAAGCTCTCCACCTCTTTCCCAACTAGAGACTTTAGAGCAAGAGTATCCTCATATCCATGCTATGGGTCATAGGTATTCTAACTCATTGAGGTATCCCCATCTCAGGGGTTCTTCCCATCATCCTAGTCCTTCTTTTAGAGTTTTTAATGAGCATGCTAATTTTAATCACTACTTGTGGACTAGAGATCCATGGGATGCATATCAAGAGCATCAATAACCATTGATTAAACCTCATTGAATGGTACATGACTAACATCATAGATATTTTGGCCATCATGACCATTTCCATGAGTATGCCATATCTTCCCATCATCCCCATGGGGACCATCACACTTCCCATGGCTATTCTCCACCCCATAGTAGAGATGATTTCCATCATGAACATCCTCCCTATCAGGAGCCACCTCTACATCATCCTCCCTATAGTCATGGTAATGGTGATGCCTATGGGCATAGGAAAAATCATCACCATCATGATCCCCCTATCAGAGTTCATCATGAACTTGCTATCAACCATGCTTATGAGGATCTTCATCAAAATCCTCTAGCCCCTTGGGTGCATGTTCTTCCCTTTCCTACTCCTATCCCTAAACTGCCTAAGTTCAATGGGACATTGGAATCTAGTCCCATAAAGCATATTAAAACATTCATGATGGTGTGTATGGATTGGGAATAAGACGAAGGTATGATGTTGAAGATCTTTGCTTATTCTCTATGAGTTGAAGCTCTTGTATGGTTTTAGAATCTACCTCCAGATACTCTCTCTAGTTTACAACTCTTTTTGGATGACTTCCTCCAATATTTAGATATTTATAGACCCTTTAACCTTGGCATATAGTCATTCACCTCCATGGAATAGGCCAAAGGTGAGTCAAAATTTGATTTTGTACATAAATGGTATTCAATTATTCATATGTACATGACTAGGTTCTTGGATGATCATATTTATAACATGTTCATGTGAACATTAAGGTAGGAAGTTCACCTTGAAGTCATCAAGCATGAACCTACCTCTTATGATGAAGCTATTAATGATTATCTAAAGATTAAAGTGTTTGAGGTGTATGTAGGCATCTATCCCATCCCTTCCTAAAATTAATCATCTTCATGTGATCACAACTATAATGTGACCAATAATGGTGTTACTAATTCTCCTCCTAAGAAGAAGGATAAGAATGATAGTCATGAGGTGAATGCCTTGAGTAAGAAGCTAGATAAAAATAAAGCCTCTGAATCAGGCATAATAAAATAATGAATGGTGTTCTTTATGACCCCACCAAGTTTTGTAATTTGTATTAGATGAGGGGGAATAGTAATAAAAATTATGTCACCCAAAATTCTGGTGGGCAAGCCTCACCTCTATCATAAATTTTTCCACTTGAAAAACCCAATTACAAGTTGAATGTTTTCAAGTAGCCTATAACTAGCCAAAATAAGGAGAAAAAGAAGAAAAAACAAGAAATCAAAGGCTAAAGACCCATGTTCTCCTTCTTGCTCTTGCACCTCTTCTAACTCCTCTTCCTAGACTAAATTAAGAGGGAAATCCAAATGTGAGAGTAGTAAGGTTGTTGCTACTATCAACATAACCTCTATTGGGTATAAGTTCTTTGTCAACACACACTCTAGTTAAGACACCAACCATGTTAAAGAGATTAGTGGTGTTGGGCCCCCTATCTAGCCCACAGGGGTAGGAAATCCTAAGGTTAGATTTGAATTTAAGCACAATATCCTTGCCCTAGATAGACAACATCCTTACTCCATCATAGAGGAGTTACAGGGCCTCTTAGTGGGGATATCCATCTTGGACCTTCTTCACATTTGCCTTGAGCAAAGGTGATTCATCTTTGATGAGATTGGTGTCCCTCATGAGGCTCTATTATGTGATGATGTCAAAGTTTTGTTCAAATCTTATGCACATGAACACCCTCATCCTCCCATCTTATCTTTCAACCTAACCTCTTTGCCTGATGCTTTAGTTCTTATAAAAAGGAATCAATTCCCTCTCTATATCAAGACTTATATTGATGATTTCCACATTAAAAAGTGCATCATCGATGAAGGAGCTTTGTTTAATATCATTCCCCTACATGTGTTTAACAAGCTTGAGATCATTTAGAATAAACTATCAAATTCTCACCATAACTGTGTTGGTTTTAACAACAACATAGTTATATCAGTGGGAAATGTGAAGCTCTGGGTCAAGTTTGGCCCCAAGATAGTCAAAATCAAGTTTTTTATGTTAGACCTTGTCTTTCATACAAAATTATTCTTGGCCATCCATGGACTACTACCACATAAGCTGTCATGTTGGCCAAGTTTCATATTGTGTAGTTTATGCATGAAGGTGAGGTTCACACCATGGAGGTCGACCTAGATCCTTGGGTGTTTCTATATGTAAATTCAAAGCCCTCAGGTGAGGCTTTGGCTATCTCCTCATGACGGTTCATATATTCTCATACACCCCTATTTTTGAGTCTCATTTATTCAAGGATGAATGTTTTCATTCAGTTGAGTACCAGTCAGCATTCATTTCTTTAGAGTTTGGCATACATCGACTGACTCCCTCTTCTACTCCATGATGTTAAGATAACCCATCTCTTTTCAAATATCTATTCCAAGATATTTATTTAGATGTTGAGATGCCCCTTATGTCATGCTTTACCCATCAAAGTATAGGCTCTCTCTTGCATCTCCCATTGAAACCGCTAGAGTGGTTGAGTCTGATCTTGAGTGATGTTTAATTCATGTTATGAAATATAACCTATTCAAGGAGAGAAATGCTTATACCAAGCTCATGAAAGCTTGTCATAAGTATCATTATCCCCTTGATCATCTTGGTTTAGATATTTCTCTCACAAATGGACTAACCCCAGGCCTTCCTATGGTGAATGTCTTGGCGGTTGAACCTAAAGTGTTAAATGAGTCACTCCCTCTTATGCTTGAGTGTTTTGAGGAAAGTAATGCTATGGAATTTGAAGGATCCATAGATTTTAACCTTCACACTTTAATAAGGGTTAAGATCATCAACATAAATGCTAAATTTTCTCCTAAAGAACAAGAAGTTTTGGTTGCTTTTTTTCACACATTTTTAGATGTATTCACTTTGGAATACACTGACATGAAGGGCATGGATCCTGACATAGTCATTCATAATCTCGTTATGGATGATAAAACCTGGCCCATTTTCCAAAAGTAGTAACCAATGGCTTTTAAAGTCTCTCAATTGGTCAAAGTAGAGATTGAAAAACTCATTCAAGTTGGCTTTATCCAAGTTATTAACTACCCTTGATGGATTTCCAATATTATTTTTGTTCTCAAGAAGAATGGGGCTATTTGGATTTGCATCAACTTTTGAGATCTCAATATGCCCTACCCAAAGGATAGCTTTCCTACTCTTTTGATAGACCATATTATTGATTCCACTACTGAATTTGAGATCATGTCCCTTATGGATAGCTTTTCTAGGTACAACCAAATCTGAATTGCACCCAAAGACTAGCACAAGATGATGTTCACTACCCCATGGGGTACCTTTTGCTATACCATCATGCCATTTTGTTTGAAGAATGCTGGGGCCATGTATTAACATGCCTTGACTCAAAATTTTCATGACCTCATCCATAAGATTATTGAGTTCTATGTCAATGATCTCCATAGTAAATTCCCCAAGCAAGATGAACATGTGCAAGACCTTAGAATCATATTTGAGTGTCTCCAAGAGTATCACATCAGTCTCAACCTTGAGAAGTATGTTTTTGGTGTTTTATCTAGAAAGCTTCTCAGCTTCCTCATTTCATAGAGGGGCATTAAAGGATATTTTCAAGATCAAGTTGATCCTTAAGATGCCTCCTTCACATAACCTCATTCAGTTGTAGTCTTTCCTAGTAAGACTCAATTTTCTTAGACATTTTTTTGAGTATGCTCACAAATCCATACCTCTCACACGTCTCTTGCACAAGGATACTCTGTTCTTGTCATCTATTTAAGTCCAAGTGGATTTCAAGGAATAAAATTTCTACTTCATAATCCTCCCATCTTGATGGCACCCATGGAGGGGCATGAATTTATCTTATATACCTCTATCATTGACATTTCTATCATGGGCATCTTGTGCCAAAAGGATGATATCGATAGAGAGAGATATTTAATACATCTCTCATATGTTGGTTGGTACTGAACTCAACTATTCTCTAGTTGAGCATCAATTCTTCTCCCTTGTCTTCACTACAAAGAAGTTGTGACATTACATGTTGGGCTAGACTAATAATGTGATTGTCCAATCCGATCCACTTCACTACTTACTCATCAAGACACATCTTTCTAGTAGGACTATGTGGTGGATCAATTTTCTTCAAGAGTTTGACATCTACATTGTTAACCAAAAGTGAACCAAGGGCTTGGTTTTGGCTAACCAACTCATTGGCTGCTTGTTTCCCAACCCTAATGCAGAACTGGTTAATGATGCCTTTCCTAATGAGATGGTCTAGTCGATCAACCATGTTGAGGTCTCTGAGTGTGATTGGTATCAAGACATTATTCATTACTTTGAAGACTAATCTTATCCCATCACTGCATCTTCATAAGAACACTATCAAATCCATAAGATTTTCATTCACTATCATCATTGGTGGAATCTTATTTAAGATGGGTCTTGATGGTAAGTTAATGTAGTGCCTTACCCTTGAGGATATCCCTCTCACACTTGAGAAGTCTCACAAGAGTGTTTATGGTGGCCACCTAGGAGGGCAAGCCATCACTTAACATATTATCAGGATGGGCTCTTACTATCCCACTCTTATTAAGGATGCATTCCAATATACCAAGAAGTGTAAGATGTGATAGGTCACTAGGGACACTATCAATGCCCCTATCAACCTCTTACACTCTATTTCTTCCCCTTGGCCTTTCTCAGTTAGGGATCTCAACTTCCTTAGTGAGTTCAAACCTACCTTTTCTGATGGCCATCACTATTTAATCATTGCCACTGACTATTTTGTGAAGTGGGTTAAGGCCATGCCTCTTAGAAACATGTGTGGGAAGACCATCACCAAGTTTATCATGAACCAATTTATTTGTAGGTTTGGGGTTCCCACTATGATTCCAATAATGGGTTGGGTTTTCAAAGCCCTGAGATGGATGATATTTCTAAATGATTAGGTTTCAAGCTCCATTTATCCTCTACCCATTACCCCTAGGGAAATGGGCAAGAATTTTTTTAAATAAAACTTTGAAAAAGATGCTTCTCCATACTGTTTCCTAGTCTAAGAGAAACTAACACCTCATTCTCTATCTTGCCCTTTGGGCCTATTGAGATAGCTTCCAAATGACCATAAGGACAACCCCATACTCTCTCATGTATGGGTTTGAGGCTATTCTTTCCTTAGAGGTCTTAATATCTTTGTTGTAGGTTAAGACATTTGATTCTCTTTTTGATGTGGAAGAATGTGCTACTCACCTCACTAATCTTGAATAATTACATGAGTGATACTTGGATAATCTTGAGCATAATTGTGCTTACCAATGACATCAATTACACCAATTTAAGAAGTTGGTGCACCCTCATAAGATCAAGGTAGATGATATGGTCCTCATTTTTGATATAGAGAACCATATGAAGGGCAAACTTGCACACAAGTGGTTTGGCCCTTTTATTATCACCACCTCTTTAGAGAATGGCACTTTTCATTTCTTGACCCTTGAAGGTGAACCCTTATGGAACCTAATCAATGGGTTTGGCCTCAATACATTTAATGTCTAGTGCCTGTGTGGCCCTCTAGAAAACTTGCCTATGGTGGTAAGGTGAGCCTTTCCTCTTTTATTTCACAACTAGCCTCCATGCCACTAGTATATGTGTGTGCACGTGGGTTATTTATTGGTAGTTCATACTATCTAATTACATGTATCTAGTAGTATATATTAGATGAAACATACACGTTACATAAAAAATCATATACATACATGTGATAATAATAAAAAACACTATATATATCACAAAAAATACATATTTTTTCTGGGCACATCACATGGGCTCACAATCCCCAAAAAATACCACATGTATGGATATATATGCATAACCTAATCAAACTATGATTAGGAGATATCTATGATAGTCATGCTCTATGTGGAGATATTTATCTTTGCTTCTTGATCAATTGAGCTACAGTCTCCTTTAGTGTAACTAGCCTGTTTACCTTCATTCTAGTTGCCTTAGTTCTTCTGGTCTACTCTTAGGAGAGCTCAACCCATAACCAATTGATCTCAACCTCTACTCTCACCTATCATGCCTTGGTATCAAATTTATCCACCCTATGGTTTTTCATAGATGCCTCATGCTATGCTAACTTAGACTCTAGGTGTGGAATCCTATGTTGTGCTCTCATCATCTTGAGTGAGGCTTATGCACCCACCCACCAGAACTAAGTTTGTGGATTTTACCCCACTAGTAGATGCATCACCTACTTTATCAGTGGTGTCACCACCACATCAAGGAATAAATCCCTTAGTAGTAATTACACTTGGGGTCTAGTCCATATAGGTTGGTTTCATGAACACACACACACACACACACACAAAGCACATGTGTTAGTCACATATCAACTCTCACTAAGGATGAGTACAAAGATGAAGTGATATCTAGATAATACACTTATCTTACTTGGCAATGTTGATGGACTCTATGGCCATCCTATGGGTCATTCTCCTCCTAGTGGTAGTGGTCCTCACCATGATGGCCTCTCTCCACTACCACCCCCCTCACTCTACCTTGACTGCTTATCAGGCTCAGCCCCAACTAGATTGGGCTATGCCTATCTTTCTCATCCTACTAGAGCATATCTCCCTAGATAATGGTATGAACCTTATAGACCTTAGATCTCAACTCATCCTAAGTAGGGATCTACCCCATCATCTTTTAGACACATTATAGATCTGTAAGGATCATGGATGTAACTACTCATTACATTTGAATCTAAGGTGGTTCGTATGATTCCCACCCTATTTACAAATTGTGCAGTCCATGTTGTGCCCTCCTCTAGTGTAGGGTATGCCTCACTTCCATATGATGTTTTTGATCATGTTAGTGGGATCCTCTCATAAGCCTAAGACATAAGTAAGATGGACTATGTCAATTCATCTGACCTTGTGCACCATATGTAATCTAACTACTAGTATAATCCACTTAGGATATACTAGCCCCAATCATATCTCTATCCTTCCTCCATACTTTGGATAACTCCTATCCATGAGAGTGGTATTCATCCTATACTTTGGCCAGTGTAGAGCCTACTGGCCATAGTATTTGCTATCATTATCCTAAGAGTGGGTACCCTTGGTGACAACTATGTGATCTACACTCCATGTTTGTTTTGCTACAGACATGGTCCCATCAAGTAGAGATATATTACTACCACATCCTATGCTGATGGTAGATCTATCTCTCTACCCATCAGCTCCACCCCGTAGAGTCAATAGACATCCTCAATGTTGAGGATAGCCTCTAGCTTAGGCCCCATCTAGAACACATTCCTCTTTGGTACCTATGTGGTCACTAATGAATTCAATAGGTCTATGAAGTAATGCAATGAGGGTAGGTTTACTAACCTCTAAAGTCCTACACTCCACAGATGATCTTGGTCTACCACAGGCAGATCATCAACCTCCTCAACCAATCATGTTATAACTCTTTCCCAGTTGGTCACCTCACATAGCCCATCTTGTTATGATGTCCACTCTCTCACTTGTGAAGGCCATCCTTCCTTTGGTATGATAACTCCTCCACATGTCTGCAAAAGCAAGTGAATAGGCAAATGGATTAGCCTATTAGCCAAAAAATGAGTAAGATAAAGTAAAAAATAATGTTTTTTATTCTTCTAGTTTATTTTTCTCTCTCCCTTCTTATTTCGGCCCCTTATGGGACTTCTTGGGCTCCTTCGGGTGTGTTTTGAGGCTTCCCTACCCTAGGTCATGGTTTTCTAGGCAAATCTGTGGCCTAGGTAGGCTAAGCCACCCCCTATATTGGGACACTCTAGGGAGCCCTAGAGCTCCTTCGTTCTTGCCCCATAGGCCACAGTTTGATCCCTCGTTGGTCCTGGTCTCTCTAGCTCACCTAGCCTCCTATTTTGAGTCTTTATTTCATCTAATTCATCCATAAAATCATCTAGAATGAGTCAAAAAGCATGTAGGGCCTTCCAAACCCCCCAAAAATGAATAATTTTGTAAAAATTCATTCATAGAGCTTGCCCAGACCATCTTGTACATCTTTGACATTCACCTATGTCCTCATTTGATTTATTTAGGCTTTGGTTGATCATAGGATCTCCTTTAGCTCTCTTAGAGTGAAAACAAGAGTGAAAATGACATTCTATCTCTCTTTTTTCCTCTTTTTAGCCCCTTTTTCTTGCTTTTTATGGGCCCTTTTTGGGTATTTTACCCATTTTTGCATTTCAGACTATGAAATATCCATCTTAGAGGTTTTGGCACATTTTAAGTGCATTGGTAACCTCCATTTTTTAATCTAATACTTCTTTGGGCCTGTTATGGCCCCATTTTGTTTCTCAAGACCCCTTCTGAATCTTTATAGACTTCTCAAGCCTATGTCCCATATTGTGGGCACCCAAGGATAGAAGTTACTTATTATGCTTATTTTATTTAGTTGTTTCTTTACTTTTACACAATTTATTCATTATAAGTCCCTCTCTCTCTCATTTTCATCATGGTTACAAGTAGGGTTGTTAGCTGGCTATAGTGGTTCAAGACTTGCTTTAGTCTTGCCAATTGGTCTTCATCTTCTCTAAACTTCCCCCCACTTTCCCTTGTTACCTCTCACCATGGTCGGTGTTGGTTAACCACTATGATTGTATATTGATATCATTATTTATTTCTTTTGTGTAACTTGCTTACACTGCTTCAATTTGAGATCACCTTTCTACAGTTGTTAGTCTTGCATCCTCGACCCCCATCATGGTGCACCTCTCAGTGGTGATTCAAATAGATGGTGATAGTTAGGGAACCTAGGACTGATAACTATGGCTTGGGTTATTGATGACCTATGGGAATATGATCTTGTTGTAATTGGTTTATTCCTTCTTAGTGAGATGAATAATGCTATCGAGAATCATAAAATCATTGGTGCCTTGATCGATGCTCATGAGTTAGGCACATGCTATGTGTAGTTATTCTTTGACTCACTCTTAGCCATGTCTCAACTCATCAATGTTTGGGTTATCCTTATCTCTAAGTTTCTCCCCCTTTTCAAGTTAGCTTGTGATTTTCTCTTTTTCTTCAAGTACATCCAATTCACCCATATCCCTCATAGGGATAACACTAGGGTTGATGTCTTAGTGAATGCCATTTTGGATAGTATGATTTGATTTGATATCACTTGTGTCCCTTATTTGTATGAGCTAGACATGGAGATAGATTTGGATTTTAAATTATGTAACATTTGCACTCTCACCCATCGATCATACAATTGACTCTTTCTATTGCTATCCTTATCTGGTAAGTGTAGGTAATGATTCCTTTTATCTTTTTAATTCTTGGTTTTCTTTGATTTGGTGTGGCTTTTAGGTATTACACAACACTCCTTATTCATTTTAACACTGACTACTTGTACCTTGAGGTCATATGTAATTATACTTCTTGTGACCCTACTCTTCCCTATGATTACACATCAACTCACATGTAGAATACCAACCTTGGTCATACCTCTTTGAGACATCCACCACCTACATGGACCTCTATCACATCATATTCTTACCCTCCATATATCTTTAGTCCATATTGGCCCTTTTACATGTAAGATAGACCTTTTAGAGACCCCCAAAGCCTTTCAAGATCTTGTTGACTAGACTAGGTCCTTGTTTGACCCAGAATACAACTAGTGTGAAGGAAACCTGTAGCTTAGAACACATATTTCATTCAAAAAATTTGTGCCTTAGGTGGTGGTCTAGGCATAATGTGCCCTAAAGTGCCAAGATGAACCCAAATGGTAAAAAATGGTTAGTTTTAGGTCTTTCGGTAGATTGGGGTTGGGATATATGCCTCATTCTCATTAATTTTAGCCTATCCTCTTCTCTTTCCATACTCTCTCTTGATTCTTCTTCCCTCTCTTGACTCTCATGCCTTCTTGAATATCACTTTATTCATTTTTGTCACTCTTGAGCTTGATTGGTGACAAAGGATCCCATATGCTGCTACACATTTGCTGGAGACTCCATTATTGCTCTCAATTATTCCTACTTCCTTGTGGCTTGCTTCTAGCTTATAAATTTGTAATTAAACCTAATTTGTGCACTTAGTTAGAGGTCTTACAGCATCAGAAGTTCTCACTTCACCTCCTCCTTTGCTCTAGGCTTTTGGTTTGGACTTCAACTTGCACATAGCTTGTTCTTTCTCCTACATTGCTTCCTAGATTGGATTCCTGGTTGGTAAAACATTTGCACATCATTTTTGAGCTTGATCTAAGGGCACTTTTCTATGTAAATTTAAACTTCATTGTTTTGTGTAGTGTATATGCTAGGGTTTGAATTGTTTTAGTCAAATAGTTGTCTTGTGCATTGCTTAGAGTAGTTTCTAAAGTTTCTTACATTTGTATATGGTTAAAGAGTAATTTAATTGCTTGAAATGTTCCTTTGTTACATACCATTACTCTTTTTGGAAACATTCCTCATTGCATAGTATAAATATACATGTTCAATACAAACTAGAAAACTTGCTTAAACATTATCTCTCTCGCTAATCTAGAACATTACATTGTTAGAAGATAATAGTATTGATTTGGAAAGACAACTCAAATCTAGAATAGGAATTCTATTGAATCCTTTCTTAGAAACATCTTTATTTCTTAAAAAATCTTTCATTTGGCCTCAAAGTGTCATAGCTTCTAGATTTACATTTTAGTTGTTATCTCTCTCCATTTGGTATTGTTATTTTTGCTTTGTTTATGGAATCAATAGTCTAGTCTTAACTACTTGCTTTGTTATGGTTGGACCCACTAGAGTTACTTGAATACTTTATGTGCCTATTAATGCTATCTTGAACCTAGTTTACAAGTATATTTATAGCTTGGTGTAAGCTGGCAAATTGAATAGCCACTATAGATCTCTTGTAGCTCATAGAACCCTTGAGCCTTCTAGCCTCTTAGTGGTTTGCTTTAGTACCCTGCCAAACACTAGTGGTTCCATTTGGATTCTTGGATCTATAGTATGTAGATTGTATTTTTGGCATAATGGCTACTTAAATTGAAAAATTAGTGTTAGCTTACTTATTTTATTGGTCTTTATTTTGTTGTAGATTGACCACATTATCTAAAGAGAATTTTCAGATATTCTTGGTGATCACACTTTATTCCTTGTGAATTTTAGAGATAATTTCTCTTCTTTCTTCTCTAAAATTTTATAATTTCTCTTAAAGGAAGTTTATATTAAGGGAAAGTATGATGTAATTTCAACTCCTTTCTTTGTTTGTAAATTTTTTTTCTCCATGTTTGTAACCCCAAATTAAGCTTAAGAGGGAGTGTTAGAGAAATAACCTTATTTAAGTCATTTTTAAGTTTATAGGCTTCCTAATTATGTGTGTATTTATTATATTTATAAATACACTTTATTCCTATCTTTATGAGGTGTCACTCACCTCCCTAATCCACTTTTTATATTTAGATTTACTTGCATGTAAATTTTCCTTCTCCACTTGGTACACACTCCCTCCACTCTCTAAGAGAATTGGCCACAAGTGACACACACATAGGAGGTTTGTAAGGTCATAATATAATTCTATGTAACTCCCATTTTCCTCCTCTAGCTCTATCAAATAACCCTTTCTCTCTTATTTTTTTCACTAGAATCTCATAGATCTCTCTCTTCTTCACTTGTGCTCTTGATTCAATCTTATACTTATGGAGATTTTAGTATCAAGCCTTATAATATATTCATGTGGGTTTTTCTCTGATACGTTCGATTTTCTAAATAAAAATCTTGTCTCAACTTATAATTTTCACCTTGATATGTATTATTATTTCATGTTTTTCTTAATTTTTTATTTTTTCAATGTTATTTATAATCATTCTCGGCATAAATCCTTTAAAATGCTTATTGATAAATGATCTTTAATAGGTAGTCAAAAGCTTTATAACATAGATAAAATATTACATAAATTCATGCACACACCAACAAATCCATTGAGAAACCTAGATGTCATTTTCTATTATGATTTCTACCAGACACAACCTTTTCTTACTAATTAGATATTTAAAGAACCTAAAATTTAAAATGAGACAATGCCATACATATTTTGGGTTGAAAATCTAACTATTAGAGTGGAAGAATGAGTCATATTTGATGTAGCAAAAATACTCTAAGGCTTAAGAAGCCATGGTAGTTTTAGCAGAGCTATATTTCATAAGGTGGTTGCCTTATTTTCTATGCCTTCAAATTTTTCGAGATTGTGTCTAACCCATGACAATTAAAATCCTTACATTAAATGTTATAAATATTTTTTCTATATTTTAATGTGCGCATATGGATGCAAGGGTTTATTTGATGTGTTATCAAGCCTATATGAAAAATATACTCTATATATGAGGTCTTAATTTATGAGATTAATTTTGATATCGTGTTGATAGTGGTTGGGAATCACCTTATTACTCAGGTAAGCCTTCTTTCGATGATGGTTATTTATTGTTTCAAAATGCAAAGAAGCTATATTGATTTTGGTTTTTATTATTTTTTTCTATTAGTTTACTCTTGCGATACAAAAATATTAGTTTGTTTCATTTCTTTAATTACCTTTGTCTGATAAATGAAAGCTATGGTTCAGAAAAGAGCATGCAAATCATTTTATTGAGGTGTTTTCCTTATTTTCCATGCCTTCATTTTTTTGGTATTGTGTCTAATTCATGAGTATGAAAATCCTTATTTCCATGCCTTTTGATGTTAAAATCTATAATTTTTTCACTATATTTTAATTTGAACATAAGGATGTAAAGGTTCACTTGATGTTTTATTAATCCAAATGAAAATTGACATTCATAACTATCAGACCAATGTGAAAAAAATTAGTCTATATATGAGATTATATCTATGAGAGTAAGTTTGATATCACATTGAGATTGTACGAGAATCACCCTTTTTTTCAGGTAAGCCTTCTTTCCATGGATGTTCTTTGTTATTTTCTAATATGCAAAAAAATTGCATTGCTTTTTTTTAGTATTTTGTTCTTATGATAGATAAATGCTAGTTTTTTCCTTTTTTCATTACCACTATTTGAAAAAAATGTTGAAGTGTAAGAAAGTGCAAGGAAATCATTTTATTGAGGTGGTTGCCTTGTTTTCCACATGTTAATTTTTAAAGATTGTCTAATTTATGAGTATGATTTTTTTTTTTGGTTTGATTTATACTTTTAATTTCTGAGAAGAAGTTTAATGCTAGTTTGAATGGCTTCGATGGGAAAATGTTGTAGACAACAAGTCCATTTTGTAGGGAAATTGATTTTGCCTAGAGTATCATTTTGTATTTGTCTATGTGGATGAAAACTAGCCTAATTTCAATATATGAGAATAAGTTTAACATGGATTTAAGATGTGATAAAAACATGTTGCATCTTAGGTGAGTGCATTTTCTACACCTATTTTATTTTTTATTTCTTATGAAACAAAATTATCAGTGCTTTTCTTTATAGTATTTTAATTTCTTCCATTTTTATGATTATATTTACCTAGAAAAATTTGGAATGTAGGAGAGAAGATTTAGTTTTTGTTTCATAGAGGAAAATCAACTTGTTGAGATGGTTGCTTTGTTTCCATGTTTCCTTTATTTGGCATCGAAGCTACAAATATTAGCTTGTTTACTTGAACTATGTGTTTGAAAAGAATTTTGTTTGCTTAGTTTTTATTTGATTTCTGAGAAGAAGTTTAATGCCAATTTAAATACATTAGTAGGAAGATGATGTATAAAGTATATTTATTTTAAATTAAAGGTGTTTATATCTAAGATTGTATATTTTTATTTTTACTTGATATATAAATGTAGGTTTGTTTTCTTTCTTTAATCACCTTCATCTGAAGGAAAAAATGTTGGACATTTTAGGAGAGTGGACTCAGTTCCTTTATGTGTAGGGAAATCATTTTTTTGGGTTAATTGATTTGTTTCCATACCTCCCTTTTTATTAAATTATTTTTGCACATATAAAGTTTATCCCCATGACTAGGAATATGAAAAACATTTTTATATTTTGCTTTGTTCTTTTAATTTTTGATAATTTTAATGTTATTTTGAATGACTTTGAGAGGTTCCTCCTAAAATAATTAATAAAATGCATGAAATAATAGGAATTAATAGCATGAATTAACATATTTAAATAATTAGACAAACACTTGAAAAGATTGAATTGATCGCAGGCCACTTCGAGGGGACAACCTCATTTGATCAAGCTCAATACAATAAATTCATGGATGCCTTATTTGGCCTCAACACTTACTTATATACTAAGTCTAATATAATAAATTACTACTTCCCCTAAATGTGGGATAAAAAACATCTAATGGGACAACTTACAAAGCATATGCATTCATAGCAACTATTACACTAACAAAATAAAGAGAAGGGATATCATGGGTTCCTAACATCCCCTCCCTCTTAGAAAAAGCTTTTTCCTCAAAGCTTCAGATGTGGGAATTGATGTTGAATTTAAAATAGTGGTTCCCATGTTTCATCCTCTAGTTTCATTTTGTGCCACTAAATTAAAACCTTTATGATGGATCAAGAGTGAAGTTGGTATGTGCACCTGTCTAGGATTGCCTCCAACTCAAGAAAGATGAACCCTTAATTATCAAGTTCTAGTAAAATACTCTACACTCTGATTTTTGTGACAAGAACTTTCTTCAGACAAGAGACATGAAATACTAGGTGAATTCAGGAAGAAGGTGGTAGATCCAACTTATAACCAAATCACCCAATCTTCTAGAAAACCTTATAAGGCCCATAGAACTTGGGAGCCAACTTATGACACCCATTGAGTTTTAGGGAGGATTGCTTGTATGGTTATAGGTGAATAAAACCATATTACCTAATTGAAAAGTGCACTCATAATGGTGTTGATCAGCCTGTTATTTCATTTGATTTTGTGTCATATGAAGATTGCCCCATAGGGTGTTAAGGATCTAATTCTAAGTGTGAAGAATCATGTCGACTACTTAAACTGATGAACTACTGGGGGTGTATGGTAGGAACACTAGTGGTGATTAAACATAGATTAATTCATATGGATTCATTTTCATTGAAGTGTGGTAGGAAGTATTGTACCACCATTAGGTGAGGGGGAGCCACTTATCCCACTGATGTTATTATTCTAAGTTGAAGCATTGAAGAAAAATTTCCAAGCATTTATTGATAATTTCAATTTGCCCATCTATTTGGGGATGATACTTAGAACTCATCTTTAGTTGGGTGTCAGTACAGTGAAATAGTTCTATCCAAAATGGCTGGTGAAAGTTACATCATGATATGAGACAATGGATGAAGGAATGCCATGAAGATAGAAAATCTAGTCTAAGAAAATTTGTATAATTATGGAGATGATATAAGGATGGCTGAGGGCATAAAAATGAACATATTTTGGAAGGCGATCAACCACAACCAAGATCACTATTTTACCTCTAGATTCAGAGAGATCTTCAATGAAATCCATACAAATATTAGTTCAAATCCTAGTTGAGATGGGCAAGGGTTCGAGCAACCCATGGATGAGTGTTGTTTTACCCTTATTACATTAACAAGTATCACATGCAGCCACCATATATTGAATTTACTTTTTCATTCCCTTTTAAAAGATGTTTCATCATGCCCACTCATAAATTTTGAGGAACCTTGAGTTCCCTATCAATGGAAAATCATGGAGTTCATAGAAATAGCCTATTGAAGATCTGTGCTTTGGAGAAGCACCAGATGACCTTGGTATCACAAAGAATCACTATCCCAAGAATAATGTGGTATAGTAGAAGGGTTAGTGGTCTGAATGATTTGAGATAATGAGGAGTCATTGACATACCCTTATTATACAGTGTCCAAAATTTTTGGAATAGCCATGGAAATAGCCAAAAGGGAAGCTTAGTATGCAAATGTGCGAGATAGAGCATCAGTCATAATATTATCCTTACCCTTCTTGTAAGTGATATCATATTCATAACCCATGAGTTTACTAACCAATTTTTATTGTGATGGGGTGAAGACCCATTGTTCTAGGAAATATTTTAGAATCTGGTGATTAGTTTTGATGCAAAAATGATTTTCTAGTAGGTATGGCTGCCACTTCTATACTACATGTAAAATAGCCATCGTTTCTTTCTCATAAGTAGAGAGTACTAAATTATTTCCATAAAGGGCTTTGATGGTGAATGCAATGAGGTGTCCTTCTTAGAGGAGAACAACACCAAGTCTATTACCACAAGCATCACTCTCGATAGTGAAGGTCTTGGCAAAATCTGGCATAGTTAGAATAGGTGTAGTACACATAGCTTGTTTCAATTTTGAAAATGCACACTCAACAACTTGTATCCATGTAAAAACATATTTTTTCAACATAGCTATAAGTGGAGCTATAATATTTTTGTAATCCTTGGAAAACTTGCGATAGTATCTAGTCAGCCCAAAAAAAACCATGAAGGCTCTTGAGTGTCTAAGGATGAGGCCAATTTATTATGACAACTATTTTTTTAGGATCCACCCAAACCCCTTGGGCTGAAATAATATCCCTGAGATATGCTACTTCATCCTAGACAAAAGCACATTTTGACTATTCTATACAAATATGAAGGTTAGAGAGAAGTTTTAGTGTGAGCTCTAGATGTTGGAGATGCTCAAACCATGTTTTACTATAGATGAGGATATCATCAAAGAAGACCAAAATGAATTTTTGCAGATAGGGACATAATATTTTATTCATTAATGCCTAGAATGTTGAAGGAGCATTAGTGAGGCCAAAGGGCATGACCAAAAACTCACAGTGGCCAGCATGCATGTAAAAATATGTCTTAGGGATACCATCCTCGCGAAGTCAGATCTGGTGATATTCAGAGTGAAAATCCAACTTGGAGAAAAAATGAGTGCCATGAAGCTAATCAATAATATGGATTGGAAAATTATCCTTGATTGTGACGTGATTAAGTGTATGAAAGTCAATGTATAGGCATCATGACCCATATTTTTTCTAAACAAAGAGAACTAGGGAAGAATATGGGCTGGTACTATGGCAAATAAAGCCTTACTTTAGAAAGTCTCTAATGAGCATCTTGATCTCAGTCTTTTGATAAAATGGGTAGAAATAGGGCCAAATTTTTGGAGGAATGCTTCCAAGAAGGAGTTGAATATGATGGTCCTCTAGTCATGAAGGTCCCATAGGTTTAGAAAAGACATCTCCCTACCTATGCAAGATGGTTTGTAGATCATAAGGAGTAGTGAAGACCATTGATGGTTTTACTTGAATAGAATGGAGCTAGATAATGATGTCTTATGAATTCTTTTTAAGAATATTTTCCATGCAATATGAACATATGATGCTGAGAGACCCTAGTTGTAAGCCTTTCAATGTGTGTTTTTGCCCATTGTTTGAATATTGCATCCAAAGTTTTAAAAAATCCCTTAAGATGGGTCCAAGTGTGCGTAATAATTGGGCCCCCAAAACAACATCACATCTACCTAACGAGAAGGCAAACATTTCAGAGTGAAAGTTATAATCTTCAATAGATATACGCACATTATGACACTTCTCTTTGAAAGGTAATTTTCCCCCATTGGCAATCATGACTTTAAAGTTGGAGCAAATATAGACAAAATAATCAACCTATTTGGTGATATAAGGGTCAATGAAGTTATGAGTGCTACCAAAATCAATGAGTATTATGAGAGGGAATTATTTGAAGTAACCCCTGACTCACATGGTTTGTGAGGTGGTGACTCCTACCAAGCCATGGAAAGAGATATCTGGTTGGTATTTATTAGAAGCAGGTTTCATAATCAACTAAGTTTCTTTTGGATCATCTATTGTCTCCAAAACATCTTCCCAATCTTTGGTTTAGGGGGAGAGTCCACATCCAATAGGTAGTGATTTTGCTTGACACATCAATGTCGCTGAGTGAATTTATCATCATAGTTATAACATAGTCCTTTTTTTCTATGTGTTTTCATCTTTGCTTTAATCAAATGTATGATAGGACTAGTTCTTGGGGTTGGCATTGTTTGAGATCATTATGGAGAAGTATTTTTGAATGGAGAAAAATTGTATTTGAATCATTACTAAGCTATGATCTTATCCTCTACCAACTTAGCCAACCCTAAGGCTTTCATCATCATGTTGGGCTAGAATATTTTGACCTCAGATTGAGTCGCATCCTTTAGTCTACTGACAAAGTGACTCCTAAATAATTCATCAAACAATCCATCTGTGTGATTATCCAAATTTTCAAATTCTATTTGATATCCTCTCACGGTCCCTATTTGGTGAAGTTTAATGAGTGCTCTAGTGAAGTCATCAAAAGTACTAGGGCCAAACCGTTGAAAAATGAGGGTGCAAAAATCAATCCATATGGGCTCATCATGAGCCTTGGTATACCAACAATACCATTGAAGGGCTCCATGTTCTAAGTGAAAGGATGCAAGCAGGACCTTGTTGGTATCAAAAGTATTATGCAGACTAAAATATTATTTTGCCTGATAGATCCATCCAGTCAGATATACACCATTAAATTGAGGAAATTTAAGCTTTGGTCCATGAAAAGTGCTAAAAGAAGAAAACTAAATGTCTGAAGAGGACTCTAGGTGTTGTCGGTTGTTCATGGTGGTATGTTGAAGATTGAGGTTGAGAATTTTTTCATCAAGATCTTTGATGTGGGTCTTGAGGGCAAAAATTTCATCTTCCATGTTTTTTGCTCCTATTTGGGTTATTACCATGACCAAAATAAGAGATTTTTTTTAGGAAATGGGTAGGAAAACCAGAGTTAAGACACATATAGTAAATGCTTTTTTTAATTTGGGTGAAATAGAAAGGGGTAAAGGTACTTTTACTAATTATTTTACATAGTGAGAGAATGATTGACGTAGGTGAGGGCAATTTTAAGAGTGAAAATCGAAAAATTAAAAAATTTATCAAAGAGGGACAAAGGATTAGAAAATGGAGGTGAACACTGTGGAAATTTTTTGAGGCAAATGGACAAAAATAGAAGTTATGGAAAAACTCAAAAAAATGGAAAATTATAATTTGTGGGAATTAGGATTGGAAATGGGATATGGGACCTCAAGGAAGAAAATGTGGGGAATGGATTTTTAGGTGTCTGAATAAAATTTGAGGATCAACGGGGCTATAGAGGAAGAAACATGGCAATTTTTTTCTGATTTCTCTTCTATTTTCTATTTGGTGGTAAGTCCTCTGAGAGTCTACTAATACTCTATAGATGGTTTGCAGATTTTGATTCCTATCAGATATTTGCTTGAAATTCGTTTGATAGTCTATGAATACTATACTAAAAATATTTTGAAATTGATAGAAATGGGCCTCAAGTTTCAATGTTGCTTAAAGGTTTTAAAAATATCACTCTGACCACCAATGCCATCTAAGTGAGTACCACTCTCTAGAAATTTTCTAGCCATGAATTTACCTCTAAGCGATAGCTTTTGGTTTTATTCATGGAGGGGAACTACTCAATTGATAAGGGGCCATTGCCTATTTCATTGACAATTCCTATCAATGGGCCAGCTAATTTGGGGTTCCTATGGTACTCCTTACGATGAATATTAGGGATTTTACCCAAGCATTTATCATAATTATGCAGTCAAGTTTTTACCTTGATTTGAAATAGATTATAAAAAATTACTTAATTGAGTTATGAAGTAGAATAGAGTTAAGATTTTTTGAAAAATTATTGAAATGATGTATGCAACAAAATAGATTTAAGACTTTTTGAAGGAAAAAAATTTTGGCCCTAAAAAGTGCTTTGATACTAGATGAGAGGATCCTCTTGCAATAATTAATAAAAATGCATGAAATAATAGGAATTAACAACATTAATTAACATATTTAGATAATTAGTAGAACACTTAAAAATATTGAATTGATTGCAGGCCACTTCAAGGGGTCAACCTCCTTTGAGAAAGCTCAATACAATAAATTCATGGGTGCCTTCTTTGGCCTCAACACTTACTTATATACTAAGTATAATATAAGCAACTACTACTTCCCCTAAATGTGGGATAAAAAAAAAATAATGGGATGACTTACAAAGCATATGCATCCATAAAAATTATTACACTAACAAAATAAAGAGAAGGGGTAACACAGTTTCTTAATAGCCTTGGATGGAAAAATGTTTCAGGTAGTAGGTCGAGTTTGGTGAGAAACTACTTATGCATATAATGGGGTCCTGCATTAGTGTATGTATAATAAAACCAAATTGGTGAGATAGTTACTTTATTTTCCATGTATTATTATTTTGGTTAAAGCTATGAATATTAACCTTTTAGGATAAACCATGAGTTTAATTTTTTTTTATTTGATCAGTTTCTTATATCAATTTATAAGAAGAAATTTAATGTTTATTTAAATGCTTATAATATATTGCATTGGTGCATGTGTAAAAAAACCAATTTGGTTTAAATATATGAGAGAAAGTTTAACATATTGATCATATTTTTCATGCCATTTTTTTGTAATCTAGGAGGGGAGAATCAATTCTTTTGTGTTGAGGAAAATCAACTACGTCAGTTGGTTGCTTTGTTTCTCCTTTTTTTTAATTGAAGCTATGAATATTGATTTTTAGGAATAATTTTAATGTCAAATTAAATGCTTCTAATAGCATCCTAAATTGGTGTGTGTGTAAGAAATATTACTTGGTTTAGATCTATGAGAGTAAATTTAACATATTGAGAATATTTTCCATCCTTGTTTTTGATCTATTTATTTTGAAGCAAAATTGTTCATTGTTTTTTTGTTTCATTTATTTAATTATTTATGCTTGAATTTTTTTGTAATTTTAAGAGAGGATATTCAATTTTTTTATTATAGTAGATTGTTTACCTTAGCTCATGTTCACCTAGATGCTTTATTATTCTTAGCCACTTATGTGTGGATATTTAAATTATATTATTTTAGATCTTATGAGATATTACATATTTATCTTTTAGATATTACGAAGATAATTTCTAGTTATTTCTATCCTTTAGGGATGGTTATCTCTTACTCCTAGGTTTGATCTCTAGCTTGATATCTTATTTAGGATCAATCACTTAACTTGATCTCTTAGTTAGGATCAATCATTTAGCTTGATTTCTTAGTTAGGATTGATATTCCTTACCTATATATGCAAGGCTCATTCGTTGTATTTAATAAACTCTAAAAATATAGAGATCATTTATGAATAATATATAGTATATTATTTGCTTGCAATGCATAAGCTTTCATGGAGCCTATTATGGTAATAGTCTCTTGGAGAGCTATTAGCTAAAAAGTATTCTAAACTATTTCATAGTATCAAAGCCTTTGCAAGCAATCATTACTCAAGCATTTTTTATTGCAGCAGTTGTTTGTGTTCTTTACTATCATTTTGTCAAAATCTCCTCCATGGGTCATACATATTCTTGATAAGGCCGTATAGTCTATTTGATTGTAGAGACTCTACATATTACTATACTAGGATTGGTTTCTTCACTACTCATTGACAATACAACTTTATGCTCTAGAATTTGGCCTGATGATGTGAGTTTTGAGATAGATCTCAATATTTTTTATGAGTGCCTTTGATATAACAGATTAAGTGTTAGGATGCGTGAACACCGGAAGCATACAATTGATTACCAAACCAAGCAACTTAATATGCAGAAATTAACCAGAATCACAAGTAACTAGAATTCAGAATAACACATGATATGAGAGACAATACACAACTTGTATTAATACTCATGAAGAAAAGAATACAATAAAGAAGATGCCACTTCTTCTCCACCACCTCTTCAGAGGCTTCCCACACCTCAAGTGAACAGTAATTCTCTCCTCAAAGCTCTCTCTTAGGTCCCAACACCCAACTCAAACACAGAGTTGGTGTTCACCTTCAGTGCTCCACACACACCACAAGTGCTCCACGCACTCCACAAGTACTCAACATACTTCAAGTAGATCTCCCATGAACCTGCAACAACCTGCAATTCAACAGACCATACTTATGGAAGGAACTCCCTTGCCTTCCTCTTTGCTCTATCCGAGTACACACCTATACTCCAAGTAGATCCTGCCTGATTCTGCTCCCTATTGTGTTGCTGTCCTATCTAATCTTGCACACCTGCAAATCAACCTGGTTCTGCACACCTGTGAACCTTGACCTTGCACACACATACACCTGCAGATCAACGATCTTACTTACCATGTAGATCTCCTATATAGGCCATGCACACCTGCTGACCAAGATCCTACACCCCTGAAGAATCTTTTCGACTCTCCAAAACCAGCACCCACCTTGGTACTGTTGTGGAACTAGGAGGAACACCCTTGCTCACCTCACACACAGAAGGAGCTAACTTTGCTCAACTCAAACTAGAACAAGTTTCCAATACAACCATGAGTCTATTATATAGATCTCATCCAAACAATAATTAGACATCTAATTACAATAATTAGATCCGTAGCTCTCAGTCTAAAAATAGCTCTCATCATGCAAACACTTGGTTCGTCAACTGACTGCCCTATTAATAAACTCATAGTCAAACCACACAGGCGACCGACGTCGGTCCCTGTCCTCCTGGGGGTCGCCGACGCCAGCCGTTCCATGACCGACGTCGGTTGCCTTCTTGTCTAATCCTGCCGACTTCGGTTGGCCAGACCAACGCCGGTGTCTGTGACACTCTGCAACTCATCCTGCAACCTCCTCCATGTCTGCATCAGTGAAGCTTTTAGCTCCACAACCTAACATTAAGAATTTGCATGAATGTTATTTGTTTATCATTTGAATTTGCATGATATGATATGCCATCATTGTGCATGATTTTATCAATCCATCTACACTTAGATTTAGCCAATACCACTAGGGTTTTGATACACTTGTATATATCTACAATCTCATGTGCTTATTTTCTAGGTTTTGGGAGCACTATGGAATATTAAAGATTGAGATCTTGTTGTGGGCTCATAATCAAAGTAGTTATTATCATCCTCCATCGACCCTCAAATAACCTATAATGACATACACATTGCTCTACCTCCATTGACAATTCCTCCTACTATTTTTGGTACCACCTCCCATAGTTTGGCCCTAACTCCCAATCACCAACCATTAACACTATGAGATCCATTCCACATCAACAATATGAGTTTATTTTCTTTTCAATCTATTCCCATAAGCTCTTTGGTGCATTTTATTGCATATCAAATTCACATTGGTCCAAATAGGATTGGCCCCTTGTGTTTAACTTGCTCTTCCTTGCATCTAAAACCTTGCCTTTATTTTTTCTCTACACACAGGTCTCCAACCAGTCCAACCATAAGTAAAATTTTATATTTTTTTAATCATATGTATGAACACTGTAAGGCCCATCGATGAGCAAAATCAGTAGGATATGCTAATATTGGTAAAAGTATTATCTCCACCATCTAGCCTTCCTTACCACATCCATTTTTTAATGAAAAGGATCCAGCAAATTACCTATAGCTAGCTTTAGTGCAACTACCATCTTGTCACTGAATGATCTTGGCCCACGGTCTATCCAAATGCCTTCTCCATCCATTTTACACTATTTGGCTATCTAAAAGTTGATTTATTTATTTTACTATTCAAAATCCAAAATCAAAATTTTAATTATAATTTTTTTTATTGTATTAAATAAGGTCTATATAACCGAGTCAGTTACTAGACTTTGGTAAAATAATTAAGCTGAGGAGTCTTTGGTTCAACAACTTTCACCAAAGTTTTTTAGTGTAAATTATATGTGTTGGCTTTTGTTCTTGTGATGGATTATTAAAAAGTGGATGGCATAATCATTTAGTGAGGGAGGGGCCATTTGAAGTGGCAAACATCTTTTTTGAGGTAGAGTTCATTATGGCACAATGACATTTTTATTTATTTTTATTAAAAATAATTCTTGAGAGATATCAATGGGAGATATAAGGTGTTCATTTATTTATTTGTTTGGTTATACAACCTATATCATTTTCCTTATGAATACGGAGGTTGAGGCTCAGTTGGCAAGTGGCTAAATCCCCTCACATGCAAAACAAATTTCTTCTTCTCCTCACTTTCTCTTTACTTGTGCCACTTTGCACTAATTTTCTGATGCATTTTTGGTGTTAACCAATGTCCATTCTTGAGGGTATCTTAAAATTCAAAATTGGATGTGTTTTTGGCCATTTTAAAGGCCATGCAAGCTCTTCCCTTGAGCCCCACAAGGGGCACTTCCCCTTGACCTTATTGGGGGACGTCACCACTATACCTCCATACCCTGGCCCCTTATTTAGTTCTTCTAAGTGTTAAAGATCACATGGTGTGGTTTGATGTGATAGGTAGTCAGATCCTATCACAAAAAAATTTATTTCACTCATGTTCATTTATCTATACACTTTCAGATGTTTTTTTGGTAGAGCCTGCCATTTTGCATTCTTTGAGTATGGTTTTTACCACTTGTGTTTTTGGCCCACACTGCTCCCTTTTCTTTTGAGTAACTCTCATGATTTATAGTGACTTATTTGATAGGTTGATAGTCTTCTTGTTTGAAGCTATTTTGATGTATACATTGTCTTCCTTATTTTTATTTGATATTTTTGGGATATATTTTACTCACACTAACTTATAAAGTGCCATGGGGGGTTTGATTTTATAACCTAGTCTACCTTCATGTATGTGTACTTTAGTTTGTGTACCCTTTATTATTTTAGTTGTCAGTCTCTCCCATCATCACTAGGGTCATATTCTTGAGATATTTTATATGTATCTTTGACACTATTTTATTAGATAGTTTGATAGTCTTTTTCAACAGGATATGGAGTTATTTTGGTACATACAATGCCAACATGTTAGTGTTTGAGTAGTGGATTTATCCCACTCATACAATTTTTTACATCACTCCATCTTGTTAGTAGTTAAGGGGTGGGTGTGGTGTAGCTCTTGCTTTTTTGATCCTTAGTGTTTGAGTTCTTTATTTATAAATTGTGTGTTTTTATGCAATTGTACATTTTATAGATTTCTCCTTTATACATGGGTATCTTATTCAGGCACTTTGTTTGCTGGAACCCATATGAGGATTTTTATGTCTCACTAGCATTCTCAGTGAATTTTTGTGTAGTGACACTAGTGTGGCATCCACACTAGTATTTATGTTTAATTTTCACCATTTTAAATCCAAATTTTTAGAGACTTTCACCACCATTTTCTCATAGTTCAACATTGAGGGAGGGTATTTAGGAAATAATTTCTCAAATTCATCATTTTACCCAACATTCTATAGTGCAGTGTTTAATTCAGTGATCTTTGTATTCAACACCATTCTTACTTCGACTTGGTAGTTACAATGAATCAACATCCATGTATTATGGTAATATAGATTGGTGTCTATATGGACACTTGTCTTCACACTTCATCCTTTTTTGTGCATGGGTATCTCATTAGGAATTATTGTTGGGACCCATTTATTCTCTTTTTGGGGGGAGTTTTTTTCCTACTATTTGTCACATATTCTCCACTTTATGAGAGATTGCTTCATGGATATATTATACATAAGTACCTGATTATGCATTGTTACTGGAACTCATACTGTGGATATGCCATTTTATTTTTATCTCCTAGATTCACTTAGGGTGGTGTTAGAGTAGGTTGTTTACCTTATTTCATGTTCACCTAGATACTTTATTATTACTACCCACTTATGTGTAGATATTTCATTTATCTTATTTTAGATATCATGAGATATTATAAATTTATCTCTTAGATATCATGGGGATAATTTATAATTATCGCTATCCCTTATGAATAGTTATCTCTTAGTCATAGGTTTGATCTCTAGCTTGATATTTTAGTTAGGATTGATCACTTAGATTGATATTTTAGTTAGGATTGATCTTCCTTGCCTATATATGCAAGGCTCATTAATTGTATTTGATAAGATATGGAAATATCGAGATCATTTATTAATAATATATAGTTTATTATTTATGTGAAATACAAAATCTTTCATGAAGCCTATTGTGATAATGGTCTCTTGGAGAGATCTTGGATAAAGAGTATTCCAAACTCTTTCATTTTTTTTGCCAAGGAAAACAAACTTGTTTAATTTTTGCTTTGTTTTCCATGTTTCTTGTTTTTTTTAGTAGAAGTTATGAATATTTGTATCTTAGCTTGAATTATGAACTTGAAAGGAATTTTATTAGCTTGGTTTATTTTTTTAATTTATAAGAAGGATTTTAATGTTGATTCAAATACCTTTGGTGGGAAAATTTTGTAGTGAGTAGGTTTATTTAGACTTAAAGGTGTCTATATCTAAGATTATGTACTTTGTGCTTTGATCTATGGTTATCATAATCTATTTGTTATGATACATCTATCTAAGTTAAATATGATTTTTTAAAAAATATAAATAGTGTAATATATATATTTATATAAATTTATTTTTAAGTCAATTCAAACATCTAAACTTAATTTAAAATAGGTTTTTTTTGTGTAAGTTTTGATTATTTTTATTACAATTTTCAAGTGTAGACATTAAAATTAACAATTAATTTTATTATTTGTTATTATTATTGTTTAGTTATTATAAACCCATGCATGATCAACCCCAAGAAATGTATGCAACATTTTTCCAACTCAAAATTTGGGCGTATGTGCTTTTGATGAAGATAGTAATTGGTGTGTGTTGATAGAATGTATTAGATTGTAGTGTGTTGAAACAAGGTTTTTAAAAGTTGCTTAATGAAGAGATCATGCTTGTAAAATTAAATTTTTAAATATGATGATGTTAAAAATATTTATATATGATTAATTGAATATGTGAAATTAATCAAGTTTAAAATAAAGATTATATTAAATGTTTTATTTATTTATTTGTTCAAATAAAATTTTGGCATGCTATAATACCCTTTTAAGTTGGATTATAATATTATATTAGATATTTTTCCATTAATTAAATTTAATAGTTTTTCTAAAATATAATATTCATATTAATAGTCTTTTAGTGTAGTTTATTAATAATTAATCATTAAAAAATCAATGAAAGTTAGATGAACTACTATGTTAGATTTATTAGTGACATCTAAATATAAATAAATATACATAAATTGACTAAACAAAAAGTCTTAAATATGTAAAAAATTATCTATTATTAATAAAAAAATAAATTTGTTTTAATTAATAGATCTATCATTTTTAACTAAAAGGTCAAGAACCTTACATATAATATATCCATGGTATATATGAATAATAATTATCATAATTTTTAAGCACTGTTTAGTTTTTTTACTCTTAAAAATTATTTAAATGAATAAAAGTATAACAGATTCTATAGAGGGTGGTGACTACATTCTTAAATGTTTTTTAACTTTTATAATAGTTTCTCATTTTATATTTTCAATACTTCTAAAATTAATAGTTTTTAAGGCATGGAATGAGTAGTCTTTAGGTGGCTAGATGGAAAGAAAGTGATACTATGCAACATTAGATTTAACACATGTTGAAATTTTAATGCAATGTTATATTAGGTGGTTCTTTCATCACCTGAGTTGAGTAGTTATCAAACAAAAGAATAAAACCTGTTTAAAAACAATTATTATGTTATTTTTTAAATAATAATGAATGATTGGTTTCTTTGAATGACAATGTGAAATTATACTTTTAAATCACAATCAAATTGTGATGTGCAAATCGATACATAATGAGCTATTTGTTTTGAGAAAGAATATAATATTTAATAATTTGATTATAAAAAATCTAATGAAGTTTAAGTGAAACATTATGTAGACATATCATTACTTTATTTGTTTAGTTATGTAATCTATTAATTTTTTTGTAAGAAGAATTTATTATACATTTTATTTCTCTATTAAGTTAGAAAAGTTATCAAAAAACTATATGATCCATTAAAGTTAAAATTGATATCATGTTAAATAGTTGTTTCATCAATTAAATTAAATAGTTGTTAAGTAAAAATATTAAGTTTTTTTCAAATGAAATATATATTTTTATTATTTTATTGACCGTATCTTGAAACATGATATTATGAGCATAATATAAAATATTTTATTTTTGTTTCGAGTATGTATACAGAGTCGAGTGACAATTTTGTGGACATTTCTCATAAAGAATATATGTTATAAACATAACAAATACATGTTATATCCATAATGTATACATGTTATTTCAATTTTAGGTTCGGGGATTCTAAGCCATAATGTGTATACATTTCTAGTGTTAGGAACACCTATACATTCCTAGTACCATAAATGCATACACATTATAAATGTTGAAAACATTTTTAAAACCCCACTCAAGCCCTTAAACATCTCATTCACATTTTCCATTTGTTGTCTTATGCCATCATATGATCTCATTTTGATCTACTAGTTGTGTTACCATTCAATCTTTGTTGGAAAGATGAAAAAATTGCCATGTTGAAGATGCCACCATGAAGAGGAGGTAAATGATAAAAAACTAAACCTAATAACCCTAAATTTTGTAGTTTTTTTGTTATTTGTATTGTTTGATTGATAAATTATGTTTTTTAAATAGCCCATTCTAGTGCAAGAGGCCACCCTGTTAACCCTCCTCCTAACTCTTCAGCTAACCTTCCTCCTAACCCTCTGCCAAACCCTCCTATCGCTCCTACAATTCCACAAGATCCTCTAGGTATTCAAGAGGATATAGCTTCACATATAGTGGAAAAAAAATTTAAATTGAGAAAATAGTTAGGAGAATGAGGGACCCCACTTCCACTAACACCCATCGTACATATCTAGGCAATACCCTAGAGTTGATATTAGGCTAAGTTGACTTGGTAACGAGTCAAATTGATAGATGGACATTATATAGGTATACATGTGGGGATTACTATATTGAAAAATTATTAGCACACAAGGTGAATAATAAAGATATAACAAATGATAACTTTTGTTCCTTATTCATCGACCTAGCCACTATTACACCATTTTCATTTACCATTAAACATTTCCCTATCCATCGATGACAACATAATTTGATTAAATCTAATTTTTGGAACCAATGGTGGATGGTGTTTGATTATACACCATGTAACAACAATGAGATCCCATTGTATTTTTTGAGGAAACTCTACTTTGAGTTTTTATTTAGTGAGATTGAAAACTACTTTGAATATGGTGAGTCTCAGGGCTAAGAGAAAGACTCTGCATAAGATCGACTAGGTACACATCATGTGTCTAATCGACCTACAAGGATCCCTACCCAAAAACCACTTCATCTTGATATTCTATCTTTGATGAAGGAGGTCATGGAGATCAACACTCTACATACATTGAGTGTACTTATTGATACACCATTCAACATATGAGTAGGCTTGCAAAGACTGATGCTAAAAATACTCTATGTAGTGTTCATACCCGACCCCACCCATATAGATATTATGGTGCTATATGTAGTGGACCTTTGGATGATGATGGTGGTGATTTAGAGGAATTGGTTGATATACTCTTAACTAATGAGTTGTTATCATGCACATTTGGTGTGCACATGTTGATCATTACATGCATGTAAGTATATTTTATATAAATTTCATGTTAAATTTTATTTATATTTGAAAATTTAAAAGTTACGCATTAATTAAATAATATGTATGTAATTTTTATGTTATATGAGGTGCATTCATCATCATAGTCCACATGTGCGTTATTTGATCTTATTCAACCTATGTTTACATTTATGAAGCGAATGAGTGGGTCATCCACTACTGCATCCATCTGTATTAGTATGAAACCATTTACATATACAGAGATACAATTTTAAGTTAGTGTTATACTCTATGTATATTTAGTCTTATACTTAAGTAAAATTTATCTATCAAGGATCTCAAAATTCAAGTACACTACATTTAAATATACTCTTGGTTTAATAAAGGATAAAAATTTGCCATAGATCTCCAATAGTTTCTAGAAAACTAAGCAACATTATTTATTCAGTTGATGACTAGAGTAGACACTCCTCCATAATTGTGAGCTGAGATAGACATAGGAATTATTTTTGTAATATCATCCACACATCTACTCACAGAGGTACATATTAACATGTAATTTTTAATTGTAAAAATAGATTTATTTTATTAATTTTACATGTACTTGGGAAAATATAACTTATGTGAATGTATTGTGTATGCAAAGTTTTTAGATGACATATGATAGTCTAATCCAAATGATTAATAAAAGACCTCCTCTTATTTCTTCATTATGTCATATGCCTATTTGTGAAGATGAACCTATCACTGACCTAGTTGAGTGTTAGAAGCAGATTGAGTAGAACCATGAGCTTGCAGTAAGTGCATGTTTAAATGATTTTTTATTCTAGTTTAAAATTAATTTATTAACTTGGTTTCATGTATATTATGTTATTTTTATAATAATATTTATATTTGAATAGTTATAGCTACAAAAAAGCTATCAACATAGGACCCACAGTTGGAACTTGGAGCAATCCAAGGCATTTGAGGGATCTTAATCTACAAGTAGGGCATTCTAGGGAGAGTCTTATTAAAGGAGGGTCAAGAGAGGGAGGATATTTGATGATTAAGATTTATTATATGATGTATTTTTTTGTATGCTTATATGGCAATGTACACCCTTTTGGTATTGTATGCCTTTATGACATTCACTTGACATTAGATACTATATTGTTAGATGATGTAATTTTTTACATGGCTAGATGGCAATGTATGTATTATTGAAATTTATTAATATATGTAATTCACTTGAAATTATATTATGTTATTATTTTGTATGCCTTTATGGGTTTATTATTATTGTATTGATATGGTTTTTACTATTGTTTTGTATGCCTTTATGGTTTTTATTGTAATAAAAAATGAAGTGTGATGTTTGACCATTGATCCACATTTGAGAATGGAACATTATTTATACTTATATAAACATGAAGTATAATTTTTGACCATTGATACATAATATTAATTTATCTAGTTTCAAAGTAATTATACCCATTTATTCAAGTTATGTAAGTGATGCAGTAGCCTCAGCTAAAAGATCTAAGTTTGTATATAGTAGTCAAAAGGAGTCAATTAGGTCACATTATAGTCAATAAGAAGCCTTGATATGCTTAAATATAGAATGTATGGTTATGTTTAAAGTATTTAAGGTCTTGTGAGGCCCTTATATAGGTGATGTCACTTTATGGATCTTTCCTTCTTAACTCTCTTAAGGGAAACCTGCAACTTTGGAGACGATCAATTTGAGTCTTGATATGAACTATTTACAACTTGGAAATATATGTTTTTGAATAAATAAATCTTGTAGAATAATTAAGGGCTTAGGATACTATCACTTGACTTAGATAATTATTTTTTATGGGTTCAAACATCTAGTAAGACAATTGATAATCCAAAACTTAAACTCTGTCTCAAGACTACAACAAGAATGTTTTAGAATAATTAGGCCTTAAGAATGATATGTTTGAATCTTTCACTCCTTATGTATTATTTTTAAAGTCATTTAAATATATAGAGATTAAATATATTATGAATAAATCAATATCCATTTATTGGTTTATTAAAAAGATCAATTTTGGACCAATTCTATGTTTTAGGTCTCTAGGCCTAATTAGCTCGTAGTAGGCCAAATCACTTATTAGGTTATTGATCCACCTCAAAATAACTTAATAAATATTTTTAAATTATAAAAAAATTGTCTAAAGTATAAAAAGAGGATTATCAACTTCATCTATAAGAGTTCTCATCCAAAATTGTTATTGCCCATCTTGACAAATCAACACCTATAAGAAACACTATTATAGTCCATGTTTTCTTCTTTCACAGGGTCTCATTCATAAAAATAAAGATTTAAATAGTTTATATGAATGATCTTTAACCTTCATAAAATTTTTGGTAAAATTCCACTTGTTGAAAATAAATATATGAGTCTTTTAATGTCACTAAACCCCATTTTAGGGTTTTTTTGAGTTTCAAAAGCCAAAATCTTCTTATGGATTGTTCATATAATATAAGACTTATCCAATCAATAAAAAAAGTGCACAAGACTCTTATAAGTATCCTTAAACTAATATAATATTAATTCTTAATGCATGCACAAGTTTTCATGTGATATAAGTGACTGAGAATATTGTCCTCACACAAAAAATAGGGCTATTACGAGTTCCAAGGAGAGAAAATTCAATTTGAGCTCAAACACATTATATACTTGAATGAATAACATTAATTTATGTATAGTAGATATTAATACATGGTTTTAAAACAAATATTATCCTTTATTGATAAGAAATTTACCAAAACACACTTATAAAACCCTGTTTAGTAGACTGTAAACTATCATTAGTCTCTCTAATGGTGTAATTTGGCCTTTTTATCCCTGTGAAGGGTCTTATACTCATTTAAAGCACTAGGATAGATGATGATCATGTTTTAAAAGCATTTTCCAAGCTTGGAGTGTGCATATTTAGTCGATAATCTTCTTCAACTTCTTCAACTTAAGTTAGTAAATGGCATTTTAGAATAGTATTCTATTAAATTTTACTTTATTTTGTCTATTGAAGATGACTATGACTTACATAATACCTATAAGACATCTAATTACATTCACAAACTACTAACATACCCTTGCTAACTTGTTATAAGCTTTGTACAATAATAAATATCCATATACTGCTTAATAAACATTTGAAAGTTTAATTTTATTTTTTTGGAGGGAAACTTCCCTCATCTTATAAATGACCTTTAAACAAACTTATAATTCCTTATATAGGTTTAATTAATTAAGCACCTCCTTAGTCTTTTATCCAATGTAATTATATCCTAATGTTTGTTTGGAAATAAATATTATGAAGAGACTTGTATGAAAGAGAGAGAGATACACTTATTGAGTCCAGTGTGATAGAGAGAGATACACTTGTTGTGTATACTATCATGTTGATAATGGTCATGAAACATGCATTATTACCTCAAAATGGTAGTTGTAAGTGCATTGATGACCCTCCTTCATCCTATTTGCAACCTCATACATCATTATTTAGCTTATAATAGCATCTTTGAGATGCATATCAATCTTGAAAACATGCACTCTCTCTTAAGGACGCATGAGAACACACACACACTCTCTCTCTCTCAAAGAATCAACCTTCTATGTCATTCTAATAGACTCTTGAAGATCAAGTACATACCTTTAGATAGTTGTAATGACTAATGAGAGCATACACAAATCCATAACATTGTATGAATACCTTAAAAACACATAATTAATAAGCCTAAAATGATCCTTCAATTTTTTATTAATACCTTAAAAACAATAAAATACCTTAGGGGTGGGAAACTATTGTTCAAGAGTGCGAAAACGCTGACAACCAATGTTGTCAAAGTTGAATATACAATTAGAGAAATCTATTTACAATGCTTATTAGATTAAAATTGAAATATTAACACATTTATATGGGTGTATAACATATATGAATAGGTTATTGGCCTCCCATAATGCCCAATCGATAAACTCACCACCCATTCTGGGCTTAACAATGCCCTTCCCAACACAAGAAGAATGCATATTTTTATACTAACTTTAGACATGTGTAAAAAAAATAGTAAGTCATATATAAAAAACATAATATCCCTATTTTTCATGTGAAATACCTCCAATTTCACCTTGGATAAAGTGAGTATAAACATATAGATCAATGGGTGGCATAAGTTGAAATAACGGGTCTTGAAATACAACTTTTTGGCAGTGAAGAGACAACTTCTTGAGCTCCAACTGGAATTTATGCCTCTAAGAATCCCAAGTGAAAATACATGACTTTAATACATCCATATGGGAAAATTACATGTGATATAATTACCATGACATCCAAGTTCACCTGTAAGCACATGTCCATTACTGTTTGAAGCACATAAACACTAACAATGAATGTTGTCAAAGTTGAAGGTCCAGTTATAAAACTCCATTTTTTTATGCTTATTGGATGAAAAATGGTAATAAAAACACATATAAATGGTAATATAACATAAAATACCAGGTTATTAACCTCCCATCACACCCATTTGAAAAACCCATCACCCATCTTAGATCAAGAATGCCCTTCCCAACACAAGAAAAATGTAGTTTTTAATCCTAACTTCAAACATGTGTAAAACAAAAAAAATAAGTTGTATGGATGAAATATAAGATAATTATTATTCATGTGAAGTTGCTATAATTTAAACCTAGATAAAGTGTATATAAACTTAGAAATCCATGTGTGACACTAGTTACAGTAATACGTCCTGAAATGCAACTTTTTGGCAGTGAAGAGACAAATTGTTAAGCTACAACTGACATTTATACCTCTAGGACCCTCAGGTGAAACTACATCACTTTTAGTACATCCATATGGATAAATTACATGTATTACAATTACCATTACATCCAAGCCCACCCATAAGCACATTTTCACTACTATTCAGGAACATGTAAACACTAACAATAATGTTGTCAAAGTTTAAGCTATAACTAGAGAACTCTATTTTCAATGCTTATTGGTTGAACTATGGAACTAAAAATATGTATAAATGGGCATATAATTTATATTAATAGGTTTTTTACCTCTCATAATGCTTGTTCTAGAAACCCACCACCCATTTTGGGCTCAAGAACACCCTTCTTGACATAAGAAAAATGCAAAATTCTAGCCTAAATTTAGACATGCATAAAATGAAAATAGTAAGTCAAATGGATGAACTATAATATCCCTAATATTCATGTAAAATCCCTATAATTTCACCCCAAATCAATTGAGTATAAACTTTGAGAGCAATGTGTGGCACAAGTTGTAGGAATGGGTCCTGAAATGTAACTTTTTGGTAGTGAAGAGACAACTTCTTGGCTCCAACTAACATTTCTACCTCCGATAGCCCTAGGTGAAAATCCATCACTCTAAACATGTCTATATGGTAAAATTACATGTCATATAAAGACCTTTATGTCTAAGTCCCCCCGTAAGCACATTTTCACTACTAGTCAGGAACATAAAAATACTAACAATAAATGTTGTTAAAGTTGAAGCTGTAATTATAGAACTCCATTTCTTGTGCTTCTTAGTTGAAAATTGGCACTACCAACACATTTTAAGAGGTGAATAGCATATAATACCAGTTTTTTGTCCCCCCATCATGCTCGGTTGATAAAACCACCACCCATTCTGGCCTAATTCTTATTCTTAACCTTAAGACAAGATATTTTAGTCACTAAAAATGGTCTAAATTGAAAATGACCCATCCAAATGGGTCAAAATTTGGTATATAATTTTTTAATAGATCCCTCTATGCATTTAAGTTGGTCTCATCCTTTGAATACCTTTAAAAATCTATAAATAAATGATTATATCATTTAGGTATGCAAAAGTCAAGAAATGGAGGATTTTGGAATAAAGAATCTTGTATATCTCCTAAAATATTACCTCAAACATGAATTGAAACATTTTCCACACCTGGTAAATGATATTATTAAAATATATATGAGATTTTAAGACTTTAAATACTTTTAAAATAATTTTATAAGTGATCATGTGTAATTAGACCTGTGTCTAAACAAGCAAAATAGGGGTTTAGGAGACTAAAATTATCATATCTCCCAAAAAATTGAGAGATGTAAACTATAAATTTATAGGTAGCTTGGATAAGTTTTTTTATAATGTTCTTAAGGTGATTAGAGAGTATTTTGATGAATATATAATTATGAATAATCCAAAATAGACCTACAATATAGGTGTTAGTAGGTAGATTTCTAAGTTTTATGATAATTAACCATAAGAAAGGACATAAGTTGTTGAAACCATATGATTAATTATTGTATTAAGGGTCATACAGAGCTGATATAAATGGCGTCATTAGTTGAGGTTGAGTAGAGAAAGAGATAAAGTTGGATTGTAGATATGCAGACCTAAATAGTAAGGTGAGAAGATCAGTGTTTTGAGAGTGCAAGTTTCAATCAAATATTAAATGAGGGGTAAAACCCTATGTGATAGGTTGGGAGTGTCAAGGCAGACACAAAAACATTGAAATATGTGTACAAAAATCTGAGTTTGTGAAAATATGTCATATAAGTAGGAAAATTAAATTAGTAAGCTTCTCTTAGCTTTAATAATATGAAATTATTTACCAACAGTACCAACCACATGAAGGTGGAAGCTTATTTGGCACCACTAACTTATAAAAAATTATTAGTAAGTAATTAAAAATGAAATTTATTCATGTACTACCTAAAAAACTAATAACATTTGATATAATTCATTACATCTACATTTTATAAGTAAACATACCTACATATGTCAATCTAACAAACCACTAGGATCTGCTCTATTCTTGATAGTATCAAGAATTGCTTCATGGTCTAACTCGTAAACTTTACATAGATTCCTTTTTAATGTCTTCTCATGATATTTTTGAAATTTTAATATTCATTAAAAGATCTGAATTTGAATAGTGTAGTATCTTGTGCATTTTAAAGTTTTCAAACAACCATACATCTAATTTTCTGATGGGATATCATCGAAGCCAAGTTCCAGTGACTACCATAGAACCAATGGGATAGTCAATATTTTCTCCATCTATGACCTAGGAAGTTACACACTGATATAAGTAGTAATATATTCCATCTTCATTATCTTTGTCTACAATAACTGTAAAAACATGCCCTGTATCACAAAAAACAATTTGTAATGACACTATTAAGATAGATAATGATAATAAATAGTGTATAATGATTAATCTTCTACCTAGCTACACTAGATCAAAAACATGGTCAAAACCATATGACGATGTCATATTTGTAAATTATAATGATGGTGGAGCTTGATGTGTGTTGATTGGAATTAGAGGTCTACAACTCTATTCATCCACCCACTCTTATGGCTCACACTCATTGCAAACATTTTGCATGCATACAGAACAAAAACATGTCAAGTGTCTCATATAAATATTTGAAGAACCTACATTTGAGATATGAAATGAATAACAATCATTTGAACCCATTAGAGTCATACAATCCTCATAGTTTGCCAAGTTTTCTTCTTCTATTAACCAAAAATGTCTATAAATAGTAGAATTTACTTGAGCACCATGGCACATGTTCTCATTACACCATTAAATTATGGTTTTTGCATCAATCAAATTAGAATCCTCTTCAAATTTCAACTCTGCCCTTGTAATGGCTCTTTTAACACAAACTCTAGCACCGTCATGTTCCCCTTTTCCATGTCCAACCTTAGTAAAACTCCAAATATGTTCTATGCTAGTGGTAATGTGCATCTTGCTCAACTAATAAAACATCCATGCATTCTTGGATTGTGATGTGCAATTATCTAACCAAATTTAATGCTAGTTGAAATGAATGTTCCTCTCAGTTAACTATCTATATAAATTCTCAAAACAACTTTGCATGTACTTTGTACAATATGATCAGTCATCACTAATATAGAAATAGTACTCCCTTGATATTTTTTTATCTTTCTTTGTACTATTAGGTGTATGCATGAATTTTATATGCACAAATATGGAAACTTGTGATGAGTTGTAATACTATGATTGAACTTTCATTTATGGTTTGAATGTGTAATTTTTAATAAAGTTAACTACTAAAACAATCGAATCAAGTGGGAATGTGTCATTACTTAGCTTGAAATTTTCATCCAACCATCTATCCTTATGTGTGTGACTTTTAAACTCATAAACAATTTTCTCCCTAAATTTGTCCATAAATTTTGAAGTAGGTATCTATTTTGTAACAAGATAACACCTTTTTCATTCTTTTCCATATTTTACTTGATAAGTCATAGATTTGTATTTGCTAAAACCAACTAATTCCTTTCCAATTTCACTTGTATGCTCCTCATGGATACAATTATTTAATTTTGGCAATCCACCACAAATGTTATAATTTCCATCCCAACATGTTTTCTTATAAAATAACTATTCATCTAGTCTTTTATAATGTTTTTTGGAATAAGTTCTCTAGCTGATTTTGGTGGAATTTCTATGCCACACTCCTAATAAATGTTGTCAGTATGCAAAGTAAAATAAATATGGAAAAAAATCATAGTGCATTAAAAATTTAACACGTTGCCTACAACAACAAGTGGTGTATGTGTGTTTTATTTTTACATAAAAAGGATTGGTCATCTCAAAAAATATTTGACTAATAGAAATTTTTGGATGTTTTTACAAAAACTTAGATTACAATTGTGTTTGATTCATATCCAAGAAATGTTTTGGATGTGGTTCATAGTTACAAGAAGCAACTCTATTTTCATTACATCTCTTGCATTTCAAAAAAATTATCGTATTGTCTTTCCAAAATTTTACAAGTAAATATTTGAGAGCATAGACTATAGCCTTGTCCTTTCATGGAATTTTAGCAGAGAATGATCAGAGCTCATTGGCATTGGGTTCATTAAGTATTTCAAGTCTTCTAATTACTTTTGTTAATATTTTTCTATTTATATCAAGTGCTCAAATTATTTTTGAAATCAATCATTGTTTTCCTATTTGACCACTTATTGAATAATTTATATTTATAGGTCGAGAAATATTACAATATTTATTGTGTGATTTTGAGATTACAATATGATATGTATCATGTACATTTCCAATAATTTCATTATTTTCATCATCTATGTTACATGTTCTTAGTCATAATGTGTATATTGTAGGTGTCATCTTAATTACTTTCATCGATTAAATAAATGATTTACATTTTTTTACTATCATAATCTAATCTATGAAAGAAACTATCCCAAATTTATTGAGCCAGTCTTCTTGAATGGTGGTTAGACATTTTGTTATGCAATGGTTTCAAAATATTTTCATCGATTTCAATTAAGTACTTGTTTTTTCTATGAATAATTCTTGAATTTGTTATTAGTGGTGGAATTTGTTGAGAGGGTGTTTCAAAATCATTATCACTTCCATTTTTTAATGGTGGGATGACATTTTACTCATTATTTTTTTCTTCATTATATGTTTCCATGAAAATTTATTCATTGTTGATTTCATCATTATTTGTTTCCATGATATTTTTTTCATTATTGGGGGTTAAAGCATCATGCATAGACTCATTATCAACAAAATCAAAAACTTTATACTTTGAATGTGATCTTCTAACATTATCTAATTCAATATTATCAATTTCATCATTATTCAATTCATTGTTGTCAACTTCATCATTATTCAATTCATTAGGATTAGTGGTTGTACTTTGTCTAGTATGAATTACTTGCATTTATAACTTGTGTTTTTCTCTCAACTCTTCTAATTAATCCAGTGTTTTGTTCTTCAAATTATTCCTCTTCCTTGAATGCAATCCATCACTCATTAGACTTGATAGATTTTCAAAGTTGGGGTCAAAATAAGTACTTGAAAAGCATGCAAATAATATGTATAAAGTATACAAAGAATGTCTATGGGGTTAGAATTACTGATTTGGGTTAAAAATAATCATTGAAGACTAAGTTTTTTCTATAGAGTAAATAACACATACATGTTATAACACATACACATTATTTATTATATAGATTCATCCTATATAAATATGCAATAATACTATCATAAAATGCATTTGCCCCTTCAACTAGCCCCTTAATTTGATTCATGTCCACATTAGGTTTGATTAGGCCAAAGGAAGAGGGCCTAAAATGGTAATACTTGGGCACTGTGGAGCTTGATTTCTAATGCAGCCCAAAGGAGGAGGGCCTAGAATGGTAATCCTTGGAAGCTATAGAGATTGGTTGCTAATGTAGGCCAAAAAAGGAGGGCCTGGATTGGTAATCCTTGGGCACTATAGATCTTGGTTGCTAACATAGGCCAAAGGAGGATTATTGGTATAAGTAGGGGATCAAGTACCATTATCATTAAAAGATTGAACTTGGTACTTTAATTGGCCCAAGGAAGGATGGTCTTGGCATATAACAATTGACATGGCTTAGTTATGGAAATTATCCCAAAGAGGGTGGTCTTGGTATATAAACATGGTGCTTGAACTTTGTCTTGGTCATGAAATGGACTTGGTATAGATCTAGGTTGAATTTTGCTTGATTGGCATGGTCTAAAAGGGGTCAAAAATGACCCTAATTGGATCAAAATGTGGGTTTAAAAATAAACCCTAAATTGGCATGATTTTTCAAGTTGGTTGAAGTAATTGATGTTTGGAAAAGGTCTGGATTTGAACATGGTCAATTAAGACATGGAAAAAAAACTTGGTATTAACAAAGTGAAATTAGTCTTGAAAATAAACATGGGTTAGGCATTTGAAAATAAACTTGATTTAGGCATGCAAATTAGGTCTTGACACAAACAAACTTGAGCTAGGCATTTGAAAACAAACTTGATTAAGGTATGTGAAATAGGTCTTAACACAAACACACTTAGGCTAGGAAGTTGAAAACAAACTCCATCAAGACATGTGATATAGGTCTTTGCACATAACTTAGGTTAGGCATTTGAAAACAAACTTGATCGAGGCATGCGAAATAGGTATTTGCACTTATCTTAGGATAGGAATTTGAAAAAAAAAACTCTCAATTATAAAATTCTTGATTAAAAAGAAATGGAAAAATTAATTTTGAGGCAAAGGTATTTTAAAAATCAAACTAAAAATCCATCCAAGTTGCATCATCTAAAGATAGAAAGGTAAACCACTAAAGCCAAGTTGTAGACAAGATTCAAGCGTAAACCAATTATTTTAGATCTAAAATTTTAAAGATAGATTTTGAATGAGATTTTTGAAAGACTTAGATTTTTAAATAAACAATGGCCTAGACTTAATGGGTATCATAACTATGTATTTTGAAACAAAAGGTATGAACAATTTTAGATCTTGATTTCAAATAAGTCAAGGTTTTGGAATAAAAATGGTAGCATAAAAATGCTCTGTTAAATAAGTGGCACACAAATATGGTTCTTGGAGAAACTCCAAGGAAAAAATTTAAAACAAAATGGGTAGTGTAACGATGCTCCTTCAAAAAAGTGGTATAATAATGATTTTGGAATAAAATCTAAGGCAAATGTTTGAAACAAAATGCGCAGAGTAACACTTCTTAGCTCAAAGTGGTGGGTAATACATGAAATTTTAGACTTGTTTCAATTTTAAATAAATAAATAAATTTTAGGCCCAAACACACATGCTAATAAAATAAAATAGCAAATAACACTAAGTGCACATCCTATCCCTAAAACTGATAAGGTGTGCATAGTTTCTGACAAAGTTTCTACCGATATACCAATGCTAAAAAAGAATTAAGTGTTAATCCAAAAATTAAGGAGAGGATTTATATAGAGTTTTTAATCCCCCCTCTGTCTCTCAATCATTTGTACATGGAACAAAGTTAAAGTGGAAATCACTTGACATTTGGCAAGATATTCCATGATAATGTGGGGTTAACTAAAATCTATAAGTTTCAAAGTGATATAAATGGTCCCAAGTGTAGCTAACACAAGGGTGCATCACATCAATTAGATTTGAAATTTATAATTTGTTATGAAAATGTATAGACATTAACAAAATAAATATAATCATGTCTTGCTTAGTGAAGTCCAATGTTTAGCATGAAATGATCTATGTTTTCATAAGGATTGACAGGATAACCACTCAACCACTATTCAATCCTAGTATCATGTGCCCAATTTATATACCACACTATGGATTGGGGTTGGTATAATTTTGGGAGATGAAACTCTAGGTCAACACATCCTTAAATAACTATGAGGAGCCAATGAACTCCAACCCATAAGACAATGCAAAAAAAATAAACAGATAAAAATTATAACTTTGGAGGGTCACCCAAGTCACTCAAATCTTGGGGAGATCATACATGGCATTTATTACATTTTAGGATAAACAAAAAAGACAATAAATAAATCAATTTTTATCACTTGAGTTTTATAACTATAATGGATAGGGGGAGAACATACATGCAAAGTTTAGTTTTTCACAAACAAAGTTAATCTAGGAAATTGAAACTAGTTAATAAATAAATAATAAAGAAAGAATAAAAATATATTAAGAGATCTAATCTAAATTGAATGTTTGCTTTAAAATTAAAAAATCATACGTGAATGAAAATTTAAACCCTTGGCCTTGTTTGCTCTTATAAAATTGAAATGTGAAAAGAAAAGTTGTGTTAGGTCAATTTTAAGCACTAAAATGAAAGTGTGTATGAAAATTTGAAAGTGTTTGGACCTCTCTTCTCCAATTAGGTTCCTAAAAAAAATTTATGGGGTTCTCTTGTCTTTATGCAAAAAGGTTATTCAATAAAAAACTTTTCATTTTTAACTCTCAGGTTTTTGTTTACACAGAGCAGAGTCACCAATTCTGTAATAGAGCAAAGTCACCAATTTTAGTGAAGTCATTATTTTCTTGTGAAACACAGATAAAAATATAGGTATCTATCTAAGTCACCATTATATAGGGGTTAAGTCACCAATTAGTCTGGGTAAAGTCATCAAAATCACTAGGAAATATACATGATGAAACTACCAAATAAAAGGGTTAAAGTCATTGTTTGTGTTTGTCAATGTCAACATTTGCATATAATGGTTGATTTAACATAGGTCAATGTTGTTGTTTTCTATATAGAGTTATTTTTACATTTCCATCAAATTCATTGATGTGAATTCATCATTTCTATTAAACAAAAGATCACACATAAAGAATAAAATAAAATAAGTCATTAAGGTGAAGTCACCAATCAGTGACTAAAGAAAACGATTGGAATTTTAAGCATAAAAATATAAACTTGAATATTGAAGTGTTATTTTTATGAAATCTAAAGGTTTAACATCATTTATTTGGTCTAGACGATATGTATGATCCCACTGGGCATGCCATTATGTAGCTTAAGAATCCTAAGAGCAACCAAAGGTCATTATTTACTTATTAGTGAATCTCAATAAAATTCAAGTATAAAAATGCATTGAAACTAAACCACTTTTACTTAAGTACTATGGGGAGCATAACATAATGAACAAAATTAAAAATAAGATATAAAAACACACAACAATGTTAACTCCATGTCAAATTTAGTGTTCCTTTGTTGGCATAGAAGATGTTCTAGCTCGGTCTATGGCATTAGAGACTTTGGTCAATGAATTCTCCTTCTTGGAAGAATTTCTCTAGGGAACACATGTGGATTTACTTGGCTTGGCTTGGTGTGAATATTGATATAAATTTGGCATTATAACATTACTTTGATGGATTCTTGAAGGCATTCCTATAGAATAAACTTACACACAAAATCTTGTTTGGGTAGAGTGAGGGCACTTGTATTTATAGGTCTTAAATCTAACTCTAACCCTAGGGAGGTTAGGTTTAATTTTAACCTTGGTTGAGTATAAAATAACCTAGGCTATGTTTAGGTTAAGCTTGGGTTAGGTCAAAACAATTATGAAGGCTTGACAACTCATAGAAAATATTTATTTCCATTACAAATCATAGAAGATATTTATGAGGTTGTGATTCACCTTTTCTTGAATTTTAGAAATTAATAAAATATTTTATTATCTCCCTTGACTTTGACCTCATGTTTAATGTAAAATATCTTTTTAAATAAATGCAATTCTCTAATTCAAATTGAAATTTTTACTTAAGCAAGCTAATTGAGATTTACTTTTTATTTAATCTTGCTTAGGGTCTTTGGATTTTATAATTTTTTTTCAAATGTTTTGCATTAATAGATCAACAGGCTAAGAATGTCAATTTGCAAGGTCATAATTCGACTAGGGTTGAATTTATCTAGGTTATTAGTGCATAAAGGGTAATACCTTAAATAATAAAGCCTCAACACATTTCTGGGTCATTATATCTCTTACATGGATGAATTTAAGTAATCTAGGTGATTTCTAGGATTAAATTACATTGTTTGCTAAAAATTGATCTGATACCTAGTTTAGATATGAAAGGAGCCAAAAATGTGTGTCTACACTTATCACTCCAAAAATATTTCCTATTTTTTATACCACCTAATTGATATTCCAAACCTATATGTATGTTTTCCCTTTCTATATATTTGGTAACAGGTAGAGGAATCTTATCCTTTATATATAACCCATGGTATGTGAAAGAAATGTTAAAGCACATGAAAGTAGAATGTCATGTGGTACCTAGGAAACTTACATGAAAAACATTATCTCTATTTATGACACCTCATTATAAATAAGTCCTTGTACATGGGAATAATAAATTTATATACTCAAATTATTCTTGCTTTTGATATTAAAGTCCAATTATAGTTGTGAATGGGTAATGAAGGGAATGAGATAAAAAATTATTTCTTATTTCTCCCTAATAATTTATAGGAATGATGCCAAAAATTACATTTTTATATGTGTATTAGGATACAAGTGTAATAGTGCAATCACGATGACATTCCTTATAAATTTGAACCAGAGCATTAATACTGAACACTGTGATTTGTTTGTGTTTACATAATTTATTTATTTTTTGAAATTTACTTGATTTTGCAAAAGTAAATTAATTTTGAATTTGATTAGTTTGAAAAATTTAGCCTATTTATTATTTTTAATATGTCAAAATTAATAAGAATACCTCTTAATTTTAAAAAACCTCTAATAATTGTTTATGATTTTAATTTAAGGTAGAAAAGCATAAAAAATTATAAGAATTAATTTTGGATTTTGCTTGCATATGGTGCCATGACTATGTGAAAAAATGTGTAGTTATTAAATAAATTACTATTTAAACCAATTAAATGTAGTCCAATGTGGTAAAATACAACCAAATTAAGACAATGCATAGTCCAAAAAAAACCTGTAACAGTCAAAATTCCCTCCTTCTAGTGCCACACAGGTCTGAAGTAGAAAATAAATGACCAAAATTCCATGTAGGTCTAACTAACACATAAAGTTGTGTAAGATGACAAAAGAGGATTAAACTTCAGTTTGAGACAGGACCACACTATGTGTAACAAATAATGCCACCCAAAAAACTAACATGGAGGTATGAAACAACCAAAGCACAATCCAACAATAGATAAGATGTCCCAATATACCAAGCCTAGTCTCATACAATGAAAAACCTGATTTGAAATGAATTTTGTTTGGATGAAAATGAAATTGGTGGTGATGGAGGATGATTGGAGGAAAACAAAAAATGATTACAAACCCTGTGCTTTGATACCAATGTTAGGCTAGGAATAATGTAATGAATAAAATAACTAAGCAACAACTAAATTTATATGCACATAAATCAAATGAAGAGGTGTTACAATATTTATAGCCAAAATATGGTTATTCGTTTCACCTTCCATGGGTACTATTCAACTGCCCTATGTAGACTATTTATTTACCACTACAACACAAAATATCTCTACAAATAATACATAGGATTATTTAATATTATGTATGATAATATTAACATTATCAATTTTTTTTTGTTGAATTCACAATAAACTCACTATCATTCATCATTACTATTGATCGTAACAACATGTATTGCAACATTTCAATTTAATGATTCAACAATCCATTCAAGACTTCACACATGTATAAAATTAAAGAAATTGTTAGAATGGAAAGTACTTACAATTTTAAGACAAAATTTGAAATATATACAATATATTCTAATCGATGAAATGAGTTTTATAGGGCCAAAGATATTTACACATATTAATAAACATTTTTAAGAGGCCTTTCCACAACACAAATAAAATATTTTGTGTAAGATATATTATTCTCATTGGTGACTTGGATCAAACCCTTCCACTTCATGATATATCAATGTATTATAGAGAATCATATGGTTTATCTATTTGGTGTACCTTTAACATTGTTATTACACTATGCAATATTTTCTGTCAAAAAGGCCTTGATCTAGGCATGGAGACTTTCTAAAATCTATTTTTAAATATAATCAATAATAAACCAAAATTTTAAGATTGTAAATCATTAATGTCTCAAATACATAGGTATTTTATTTATATCATTTCATTTATCAAATCACTTATAGGCAAAAAATACTTTGGCTTCAACACATAACAAGGAAATGTTGAAATCATTAAATATGCCAAGAGTAGCATAGAGCTTACCATAAAAAGGAACTTCAAAAATCCTAATTATGACCAATTAGAGACCAAAATTTTTATATAAAAGGATTAAAAAATATTATTCCAACCAATTTTTGAGTTGAGTATGGTTTGGTCAATGGTGCTCTTGGAAAAATTCATTTCATAGTTTATAGAAATGGCACCAAACCACATGAATTACCAATGTTTGTGGTGTTAATACCTCTTATAACTTGAGGCAAAATTAAACCACTTACATTAAAAATTGCCTAGGATATTAGTGTAGTCTAGATCATGGGTCCCAATGAAGTGATGCCTTAACCTTGTAACTCTCAAAGTTGCTCACTACGGATCTTTCCACTAGTGTGTGTGTGTGTGTGTGTGTGTGTGTGTGTGTGTGTGTGTGTGTGTGTGTGTATTTGGATTAAGGGTATTAAAAAGATATTATGATATTTGAAACTATGAAAATGGAGCAATATGTCTCTCAAAACCAATCCTTAGAACTATATCTTATTTCTTCACCCATGGCATCCACAGATTGCCACACACTCAAGGATATAGGCCTTATCTTCCTAAAAAACTTCTTCCATTTATGGGATGAATCTAATAGAGTTTCCTCCTTGGATTTAAAGAATTTAAAATGCATGGTTGAACCTTGTATTTATTTCCATTTATTCTTGGTCACTTATCTTGTCTTTCTCTAATCTATTAATAGTTTCAATTAATGGGTTTATAAATAGATTTGTAGGATATGAGTGAATTTGTAGACCTACACTAGAATTAACTTCCCATTTTATGAAACTCAAGTTGCAAACATATGATAGATGTCAAGTCATATCCATGCTATTAGATATTATCGGTTGTCCTTCTTTAATGGTGTATCATCTACAACATAAACCTAACTTAAAAGAAGGCCATGTGTCAATTTTAGCTATTGACTGTTTATCTAATTATCTTCCACTTCCTTGGTTCTACTAGTGTTCCCTTACCTCAAACTCTCATTTACATGTGCCATAATCATCACATACTAGGTTTATCAGAGTTCCTTTGATAACCTTATCTTTTTCTTCATGTATTTTACGTACTTATTAGCTACTTTGTGCACTAATTGACTCTTTATGCCTTGATCATGTAAATCTAAACTTCCTTTCTTTATTTGTGTCCAACACATCTTAATGAAATATTATTGTGCCTCTTCTTCAAGCCTTAAAGGATTTTATCTCTTCATGTATTATCGCATGAGAATTTACATATGTGCCTTGTTTTTTATCATGCACTTATGTGATCTAAAATTATTCACACACATCATTTACCTTAGCCAAAGATAAAAATTTTAGCCTATTTTATTCTTATCCAACTCTTTATGTAATGTGACTCTCCTCTGCCATGAAAATAGACTCTTGGACTATCCATAATAGCCTCTTAAAAATTATATGTTGCACAACTATTCACACTCAATTGGTTTATTTTTTTAGCTGACTAACTCTATTTTTGGGTGATGTAAGATTTGTTAGGTTTAGACCATAATGAATGTAAGAATTGAAGGCACAAAGTGCACACTACATAAACATTAGTCAATCATCATCAATAATTTACTAACAAGACAAGTTACAAATTTATAGGAGTTCAACTATAACTCCTATAATAACTCCTCAAACCACTAACACTAATCTAGGTAGGTTGTTCTAATAACCTTTATTCTCTCCATCTTATTTTCTCTATTAAATTTCTACCTCTATTGAGTTGTATGTATAAATTCTTATTTTCCTCAATTACATAAATATAAATCCTGACCTATCCATATGTAATTATTACACATGTAATAGTTACTTACAATATTTTTACCCTAAGCACCATGTGAGGACTAATTCCTCAACAAGATTGACAATTCACATGGGATGTTCTTGTATTAGATCCCCTAGGTAATTAAAATGTATGCTCATGATTACAAGTAGGTATGAAGTGGTAGAAGAACCCTTTTGGTTGGCTACATATACCAAGGTGTTCCCTCCACTTGATGTGGCATGTGAGTAAGCTCACTCAGTGCTTTATTCTCTTCTAGACCCTTTTTGGGCCATAAACCATTCTCCTACAAGTGTTTTCAACACTTCTACTTTGTATGTAACATGACATCATCCTTGGGAAATTTTATCTATTCCAAATTTATTTTTGTGGACCTTTTCCCACCCTCATTTATTGTGGGCATGTACCCACCTTAATCTCTTGTGGGTCTACACCCACCTTTGTGTATTGTGGGTCTACACCCACCTTCATATTTTTTGGATATTTACCCATATTCATCCATCCACCTCCATTAAAATATATTTATACAATATTATTTATTTATCATGTGTGATTTCCACTTCTTTGTTGTTATGTGCACCTTATTTATTCTCTTATGCATATTTATTAGAAATACATACATTCTATTCTTCCATTTTTTTCACTTGGTATGTTTATGTGGTATTCCCACTATCCTTGTCCCTTTTTAACTCCTCTTGTTTGATTCCCTTTACAATATTAAAGTTTCCATGGGATCCATAAATTTACATCCTCTCTTCTCTCTAATATTGTGATTTGTACTTCATGTACTTGGACTGATATCTTTTCCAATCTCCTTACCTTTTCAGCTTTAGGTAATGGTCTCCTTCTCAGTCCTTAATTGGTACTGATTCATTTTATCAATGGGAAATAAAAATTACACCCTTTGGATCAAATTTGAGTTGATACTCTTCCTCCTATAGTGGCCTTATTGACAATTGCCCAATAAAAAAGTACCCACTTTATTAGATTCAAGTTGATATCGACCAACTCCTTTTAAGAGTTCTTATTTTTATGTAAAATAATTTTTTTTGCCTTTGTAAGATGTAGGTTTAATTTATTCTTCCCATTGTTCATCTTCACACCTTCTTATATGGGCATCACTACGATCTCTGTGCACCTTTCTATGAGAGTCTTTGTGTGCACTTCTATAATATATGTTGTGAGAGAGTTATCCATTCAACATAAAACCTACCTTTACTCATTTTGGTTGGTTCCATCCAACCTTACTCCACTTTTCCTCTCTTCACACTTTCATTCCTAGGCATGATGCTTTATTGTCTCCTAGACAACTTGGGTTCAACTGAGGCTAATACTTCTTTATCTTCTTCCCCTTGAGTCTTAGACAAGTGTCTTGTGCGATTAGGATTGTTATCTTTTATCCCTTCATCCTTGTACATATTTAAGGGTATATATCATGTACTAGTACCTATTATATCTCTATCATCTTGGGTTTATGTGATTTACCCTTACTTTTGTTGTGCTCAACATCCCCTAATTTTTCTATCAAAAACTCTACTTCTCTTTCAATCACACCTTCAACTACCTTTTCTTATCGCACATATTCCAAGGAATTTCTTTTTTCAACTAGGAATATTCTAAAGCCTTCCCTTTATTAGGCTTGGTGACTATTACTTTTCTCCTATCCTCTATAATTTTTTTTTCTTTAGAAGATTCTCCAAGTCACACATAAGAACACTTGTGTGCTTTAGGGTTCCTCTGCATCCTTGTCTCTTTTTAGACCACTTATACATGCTACACTTCATCTTAAACTTATAAAATCTATTGTGGAATGATATATACCTTACCTTCATGGAGATCTTACATCATTCATGGGGTTCTTCTCAACCTCCATTCTAATTTCATGTTGTCTCATCCCACACATCATCTTGTACTGCAACCCTCTTTTTCTCACTTTGATGGCTAGGTTTTGCACATCCCTTCATATATTATTAAATTATTCCCTATCATATGATATGGCCTTTAGGATGCACTATTTGTATTAGAATTTTTTAATCCATATGCTCCCAATCACACACCCTCTTCTTCCCCTTCCATCTCCTTCTCTCTTAGAGATATCTCCAGCTTTTCACTATGTTACCATATAACCTTTTCTATGTGTAATACTCTTTCATGGAGTCCATTACATCCTTTATATTGAAGTAGTGCTTGACATGTAAGACCGAATCCATCATTTATTTAGGGCCTTCTCTACTAGATAACCTTTGTGCATTAGCTTCATGATGATTCTTTATGTACTTATGAATATTCAAGGGTTCTTTTCTTCCATGGGTCTCTCCTCATTTATCTATGGGATCATTCCTCCTAGAATATTTTCTCTCTAACTTTGTTATACTTTCCTATAATGATTTCAACATGAAGGTTATCTCCATCTTATTTGATATTTTTGACTTTGGGTCATGTGTTGTCCTGGCTTCTTGTTGAGCCATCTCTTATACTCCTCATTCTCTTATAATATGCTCTTCATGAAGAAATCCTAACATATTTCAACCAAAAAAATAATTGAAATATGTCATTCCAATTAAATTCATCATATTCAAATACCTACCAGTGTCTTCACCTCAATTATGCTTTAACTACCTCACATTTAGAGATTTATTTGTTTTTCTTCACTTCTTCATCCTATGAAATGATTTACTTACAGTTATTGATATATTAACAATTCTTATCCACACTCTTGTGATTCAATCCTAACCTCGTAATCTCAATGATACCCACTATTTTTCCCTATGTCATAATTATAAGTAGGTGATTTGGACTTAATAACTAATGTTTCAAAGTTTCCTTCATGATCCTATGCAACTCATCAATGCCGAGTGTGTTCCTTATTATTTTCACTCTTTCCCACAATGGAGAATGATGCAACTATAACTACCTCATGTTTTTAGATATGATATTCTTCTTCTTTGATACTAACATCCCTCTTTATTATTCCACCTTTTCATAGTGGAGAGTAATATCCTGCTAGTTTCCTCACATTTGATGATATACCAACTTTCCTTCCACTATATCACTTCCCACTTATAGGTTAATGTTCTCTCCTTGAATTATTTGAAGGTTTTTAACGTTTGTCTAATACCAAACCTATTGAAGTCAGGGCTAGGGGTCCTAGTGAAGTGTGTCTTAACTTCATGACTCTCACAGTTGTTCACAATAGATCTTGCCATTAAAGTTTTTTAATTTATTAAGGTTATCATAAGGATATTTTAAGCTTAAAATCCTTTAAAATGGATCCTTATGGCTATATAAACCATTCATAATATTTGGATCTTACTTCTCACCCATAGTCAAGGCCTAAATTTGATGGTTGTATTTATATTTTTTAGCTATAAAATACTTTCATTCTTTTAGGAGACCATATTAAATATAAGGTAAAATTTAAGGCAAACTGTAAATTTTTAAAGGATTATAATAAATTTATATATTATATTTAATATTTACTCCTACTATGAATTATATTATCATTTGAAAATTAATGCTAAATAAATAATCATCATCAAAAACATACGTGACAGGAAGGGTCAAATGTCAAATTTAGGCCTTATCCATGGCATCCACATACTACCATCTGCTCAAGGCTACAAGACTTATCATCTTTCCAATATTCTTCCCTTTGTGTGATTACTCTAATAGAGTTTCCTTCTTGGCTTCTATGCATGTCAAGGGTAAAGTAAAATATATATATTTATAGTGATCCACACCTGATCACTTAGCCAATCCTTCACATAATCTACTAATATTTACAATCAAAGGGTTTATAAATAGTATGTATGCTCTACATAAATTTGCAAGCTTACTCTAGAATTAGTTTATTTTTTTATGGACCTTAATCCACACACATTTAATAGATGTTGAGTCATATCCATTATAGTATATATCATTGTCTATACTTTTATTTTATTGTTTAATCTATATTACCAACCTAACCTAAGGAAATGCTAAGTGTCAGTCCTCATAACTAATAATTCATCCAACTATCTTCCACTTCCCTAGCTTTTGTGTTATATTTTTATTTTTGCTTGACTCTATTTGCTCTATTCCTCAAACTCTCCTTTTTATGTGCCATCATCATTACTTACTAGGTTCATCTAAGTTCTTTCACTGACCTTATATTTATCTTTGTGCATTCAATGTGTTTTTCAACTACTTTGCACACTACCTAACCCTTTGCACCATGATCACTCAAGTATGAAATTACTTACTTGATTTATGCATCACATCTTTAATGAATTATTCTTGTGTCTCCTCTTCAATCCTTGAATTATTTGAGCTCTTTGCATTTTATCACATGAGACTTTACTTCTTTACCTTGTTTATGGTCTCTATTACCCTTATGTGATCTATAATTCTTCATGCATGTTGTTTGCCTTAGCCTTAACCAAAAAGTGTAACCCATTTTCTTATTATCTGACTCCTATGAAACTTAAATATCTTTCTTCCATGCAAGCATACTTTTGAATTTTCCAAAACAACCTCTTCAAAATATTGTTGTAACATCCTCACTAGGATCGACTTAGAATAATGTGATTTTTTAAAATTTTATCAAAGTATTCTTTCATTAAAATTCACCATGATAATTTAATTAGTGATCCAATTAAAACACACTGAGTGTTTTAACTATCAAATAAGCATGTAAC
>JARHVA010003725.1:342500-390000 GCA_037957365.1 Torreya grandis | reverse complement strand
ACATGGATAAGTCCATTCTTTTGATGTCCTATCATTATCGTATTATATATGTTATATATTCAAAACAACATGTAGATCACTATTATATTCTTTATAATATAATATTATATCTATATAGTTCACCATTACTTAGATATAATATAAGAGTATTTATATACAATTTTCCATAAATTTATACATAACATTATATATTATATTATATTAAATATAACATGCAATTTGATATAAATATCTATATAAATATGTTTGTTATATATCCATTCACTGTATACATATTGATATAAATAACTATATCATTGTTATTTTAGGTTTATAAATACATCACTATATATAAATGCCAATATCTAACAACCACATCAAGCTTCTCAATCCAATACATGCAGATCATTGTTCTTTTGTCAAAGATTTATGCAGAAGTGCGGTAATGTTCAAAATATAAGGAGATTTTTGCAAAGCTAGAGAATTTGTATTTTTAGATGCAGGAAAGAAAAAAATTCCTCTACCACCATAATAAGAAGTTTGCAATTGCATTTGGATTAGTAAATACATCTCTTGTAAGGAGACAACTTGTTAAGATTAGAAGCAAAATTGGTATCCACATTTGTATATATGGTGTACCATATAAAAGTACTATATTTGAGCTCTTATAAAAATTAGAATGATGAACTTGTATAGTTTTTATAATAGCCATAAACAATAGTGTAGATACAGTAACTCAGATAGTTATAAGAGTTATATTGTATACTAATTATAAAATATTTGCACATAAAACTTGATATGGTATCACTATACAAATTCTAGATATTCCCAAGTATCGATATTTATTTTGTATCATTGAAAATATGATAATATATCATCATCCTCATTAGATATTTTAATATCCTCATCCTCATAACATATTCATATATTTTATATCCTCATCTCATCAAATATAATGTTTTAATATAGTATCATATTTTTACTACACATATATCCCTTATATTATTCCAGATAATAAATGTTGTATCACTATACCAACATTAGTGTTTATTTTTATAAGTTAGATATAATATCGATATTTATTGTGGATGGACTTGCACTCTTTCTAAACAAATCACACATTTTGCCAAGGTCTCATATATATGTAGCCTTATACTAAGCGAACTTAAAAAGCTAGTGATACAAAGGGTTTTATCTCTCCTAAATACTTAAGCAAATGCCTTGAGTATTTCACTGGTTTGATTACCAGGATCAAGTTTTAGGTTTTCAAGTACATATAATTCACTGATTCCTTTATACTCATACCAAAAAAAACATGTGACTTCACTACAAAATTTATACACTTATCTATTACTAGTCTACATATATATACACAACTTCTGAGTAGAACACATAATTCAAGGTACCACCTAGGTATAATATTTTAGATGGGACTGTATGAATTGGTTAAATCCTTCTTTCCTCTTTCTCCTACACTGTGCCTCTCCTCCCTTTTACTCAATGCACTAGACTTTTTTCTTCTTCAACTCCTACTCCTCTCCAATTTTCTCTATTTGTCTTTTTCTTATTTTATTTCACTACCCAACTTTCCTTTTTTTTCTTTCTTGCAAAATTTTCATTTTTTCCTTTTTATGTTTTTCTTTTTCATTTTTTTCTATTTTTCTCAAAACTTCTAAGTCGCCAAGCTTTGTTTCCTTTAAATCTCTACCTTTTATTCTATTTGTTTTATGTCATAATTATAATACAATACCATTAATTAATTTATTTTATTTTCTAATTATAATAGAATACAATTGCTTTATTTATTACTAACTTATAAATGCTAAAAATATCAAGATTTTAATAGTAACTAGACTAATATATAAAATCTATTATATTCTTTTAACCAAAATGGTACATAACACATTATTATTCAAATCCAAATATAACAATGTAATCATTGTTATTACTATGTTATTTGAGTTATCTATGTCCTTTTGTCATCTATATATTAAGGTGTTAAATCACATCATGATATTCTCAATATCATAAAGATAACTAGCTTATGTTTTCAACATTACTAAGACATGTTAGTTAGTCTATATATGGTAGTAACCAGATACTTTTTATGCAAATTTACATTCTCAAAAAATACTAATACTATAATAGAATAACGTAATTGTACTACAACATTATAAATTTAAATCTATGCATAATATCCATAGTGCAATCACACGAGATTTATTCTACGTAATTAATAAACTGAGTTAACACACACATACATGATTATCTAAATGTAGATAACATAAAGAACACACTAACACTAATCATTAAAACTATGCATCTAGTGCATGCCATTAATGTGGTGTGTGCAGGGTTCTAGCCATTCCTTTGTCATCCCTAACACCTCTATCTACGTCACCCTATCTAATGATGATCTCCCTCTATCATGATTTGAGGGATAAATCTATCCTACATCAAACTCACAAAAAGAAGGTAGTTATCTGATAACATCATGAAATATATCATATAATACTACTGAAATAATAAATCAACATGATTACAATATAAATAATATACAATACAACTAACTCATCACAATGCAATCATGAAATCAAAATAACATACATATGTCTCATAACAACATATGAGGTACAACTTAGTTGAATAATAATCAAACTTAATTACCAACTATAAATATCCATGGATAATCAAGTAAATTTGCTTAACAAAAAATTAGGATGTAACATCATTCACCCTTAAAGTTGGTCATCATCTCGATGACACTTATTCAAATATAATTTCTAAATTTAAAACATTATTCAACACAAAAATAACATAGTATAAATCATCAAATCAAGCAAATAAATGTGTAAATTGCCTGTAGAACTCATCATAGTCCTCCCAAGTAGCACTATCCTTAGAGTATTGGTCCAACAAGACTTTGCACTGTGACATATTTCTATTACACAAATGAAGTTTGTGAGTTTCAATTACTCTGATTGGTTCTAACATGACCACCTCAAGATCCAAAACCTGCAAAACATTATAATTCAACACATGTAAAGGATCATCTATATACTTTTTAAGATAAGGGACATGGAAGATATTATGTAATAGAGTTAGGGTTGGTAGTAATGCAAGCCTCTATGCTACATGAATGACCACTTATAACACCTTGAAGGGTCAAACATATCTCAATAAAAATTTTACTGACTTCCCAAATTTAATCGATATTTTATGTAGCTTAACCCATAAGAACACTTTATCGCTTGCTAAAAATTGCCTATCTATTTTCTTCAGATTAGCATAGTTTTTTTTCCTATAATTTGCCTCATCCAATCTCTGCTTGATTGATCTAACTTTATCTTTTATTTTTTAAAGTATTTTAGGTCCAATCCTAACTAATTGGTATCCTGCACCTTCTTCCATACAATGCTTCAAAAGGTACCACCTTCAAAACTGATTGGTATGAGTTATTATAAGAAAACTCAACCAATGAAAGATAATCAATCTTCCCACTTATATTGTTGATCCATGCAATACATATTAATAAGATCCTCTAACTCCTAACTAACTCACTTAGTCTAACCATCAATCTTTGAATGATATGTAATTCTAAAGTTTAATTGCGTACCTAAAGTTGAATTCATAGTTACCCAAAATTTAGAAGCCATCTTTAGATCATGATCCAAAATTATCTTCTCTATAAATCTATACAAACCATACACTTTTTTTATGAACCTATTCTTAAGAGTAGGTGCATTATCTATGAAATCACTTGGTATAAAATGAGCCACCTTGGTTAGTTTATCAACTACAACCAAGATCATATTGTGCATATTCCATGATAATGGTAAACCTTGGATAAAATCCATACTAATCACCTACCGCTTACATTCCATTATATCATGAAGATATAACAATCTATCTAGATGTACATGTCTAGATTTTACTCACTAACATTCTAGACAATGTGACATAAAGTCCATTACATCTTTCTTGATTTCCATCTAGAAATATAGTGGTCTAAACTCTGTCATGAGCTTGGTTAGTCCTAGATGTCCTAAATATGGAGAATTATTCAATTCCTTTATCACTTTGCTTCATATATTCTCTCAATCTATCACATACATCCTTCCATTGTATTATAAAAGACCATCATTCTCTAATTCAAATCCTTTATTCCTAATATTTTGAGCATTCTTAGACAATGCTTTCTAACTTGATTATAGAATTTATCTCTTGGTGCGAATTTGATCACTCAATCCCTAAAAGTACTCTTTATAGTGTTTAGGGTTGCTATGTACCTTTTATGACTAAGCACATCAATTATTATATTTCCCTTGTCTTTGAAATAGTTGATATCAAAATCATAATCAGATAATAAATCTAACCAATGTCTTTGATGAGCATTCAATTTTGGTTGAGTGAAGATGTACTTGAGTCCCAAGTTATCAATATTGAACTCAAATGGTTTTCCCAATAGATAATACCTCTAAACTTACAATGCATGCATAATTACTATAAGTGCTAGGTCATGATGGGTATAGTTCACCTCATAAGGCTTCAGCTTCCTTGATTCATAAGATAACACTACACCATCCTACATAAAGAATCCTCCTAGTCCATCCCAAGATACATATGTGATCACTAAAAATTGACTATTGGGGTCAAGAACTCTTAGCATTGGTGATGAATTAAGTTTTATTTTAAATTTTTGAAAAACTAATTCATACTTATCTAACCAGATAAAACTTTGGTTTTTTCATTGCAGAGAAATAATTAGATTAGCTATCCTAAAAAAATTCAGAATGAACTTCTTGTAGTAGCCCACTAATCCCATGAAACTTCTTACCTTATGCACATTATTTAGCACTGGCCATTTCATAATATCTCTAATCTTTGTTAAATCTACCTAGATACTAGTCAGAAAGATAATATGTTCTAGATATTATACTCTTTCCTAGAAAAATGCACACTTAGATAATTTTCCATACAACTTCTACTTTTACAACCATTACAGAACTAGTTCTAGATGTTGAATATGTTCTTCTTCATTATTAGAGTATATAATAATGTCATCAAAGAAGATTAAAATAAAATGATCTAGATAATATTTCAACACATTGTTCATGAGATTCATGTATGCTATTGGAGCATTTATCAATCTAAACGGTAACATTGTGAACTCATAGTGCTCATAACAAGTTATAAAGATTATTTTTGGAATGTACGCATCCCTTATCCTCTATTGATGATATCCTAATCTAAGGTCAATCTTAGAAAATACCATTTTCCCTCACATTTGATCAAAAATATCATCTATACGAGGTAATAGCAACCTATTTTGGTAGTTATCTTATTCAACTTTCTATAATTTATGTAAAGTGGAAGGGTACCATCTTTCTTAACAAAGACAACTAGTGCACCCCATGGTGACACACTTGGTCTAATCAACCCCTTTGACAACAATTCTTGGAATTGAGCCTTTAATTCAACCAATTCAATGGTTGTCATCTTGTATGGGGTCTTAGACTATGGTTTAGATCTAAATATGATATCGATTGAGAAACAAACTCACATTTAAGAGGTAATCTTGAAAATTATTTCAAAAACACATCATGAAATTTAATAAGGAATAGATAATATTTAAGGAATGGTTCCTTATATTCCTCCATTTCATTTATCTTGATGATAAATGCTTGACATCCTTTTCCCTAGGCCTTCTTGAGTTGCATTACATAAATCTGCCTAAGCCTCAACTCTCTTTTTTTGCCCTAAATTTGTGTCTAATTTCCAAAATCATTCAGACACTCAACCTTATTTAGATAAAAATCAACCTTAGACTTATGATTCTAAAGCTAATTGAACACTAGGATCATATCATATGACCCTAGTGGTGTTACATAAAGATCCATTATTGTTGTGAATTTGGGAAACCTAATCTCTGCTTCAACTAAACACTTGTCAACTTTAAATTTTGAAGGACCCTCTCCAGATACTCTAACTTTCACCATTCTCCTTTCTGGTAAATATAAATATATAAAAATATTAGTGGACTCATTAGGTCCTAGAATTTGAGACATATCTCTAATATCACATGTAACATCCCCTCTAAGATAGACTTAAAATAACATGATTTTTTTTAATTTAATCAATACATTTTTTATTAAAATTCACCATGAAAATATAATTAGTGATCCAAATAAAACACACTAAGTATCTTAACTATAATATGAGCATGTAACAACTACCTGTTACTGATCACTAGCTCATATGAAACAAAATATAATTGAATATAAAAAATAATTATAGATTTCTAGCAATGGTTGTTATAAACATGCATCCATTATTGTCATGGTACAATAAGTAAATAATGACATCTCACAGGTATAATATTTCAATAATAATAAATATAATATAATGTATAAGATATAAGACTCCATGGATCATGAGTTTCCTGAACTCTTATATCTATGGCAATCTCAAGTGTAGTATCCAAATAAGTATTATTGTGGGGAGGGAGAGCATCATCTAAGCATTTTTCCACACCAAACATGGACCATTTATCCACTGGACAATCCCTCATTATAGAATTACCCTCCCTTCATTGATGAGTAGATAGTGTTAGTATGAGAATATAAAGAGATAAGATAGTACCTTTGTAATGTATGATTTCTAATAACATGAAGTGTACCATAAATAAATTTGTTCTAACATGATATCGTATAAACATGTAAATCATACATATAAAATAATAATGTATAACATTATTTTGGCCAAAGTTTTTGATAATTATTGATCTTTAGGATCAGTCAAATTCATACAAACCATTTGATTGGATTACCTTCATATGGCATTGGTGATGCTAATAAGCTAGTGAAGTCCATCTCACTACTTAGTACCAACAATGTGAGATTTACCTAATATAAATATAACCAAAAGATTACTTCCTACTAGTAGTCATAAAATATACTAAATACAAGAATAATCAAAATGCATATATTCAGTCTATCAAATATATAAATAAATCTCTACAATATTATTTATCATATAAATAATAAGTAAACAAGTACAATTTATACCAACTGGGTATATTCTATGTTTAGACTGCATACTACTAATTTTTGTAAATAGATTAAAATATGGTATATTTTATAACAAGCAATAATATCATAGTCCATCATTTTTATGTTCACGCTACTCAATTTTAATAGTTAGTCATGATAAACAAATTCATAAATCTCATGAAAAAAATATTCATTCATTTAAACATCTTGTTATATTTTTAGGAGGTTGTATTCTTATAGTTATATTTTCCTATCCCTCAAAATTCTATGATTTATTTTAACAATCCATTAAACTCTAGATATAGGCATACAACCCAATACACCTATATATGTTGTATTTTTATATGAATACTCAAGTCCATATATATACATATATATATATATATAGAGAGAGAGAGAGAGAGAGACACCCTTGTACACATTAAATATATTCATATTATGTTTCACATATAAGTACTTAGCAATATACAAATACTATTTTTGTCACACTAATAATAACTTTGATTTTAAATTCATAAATTAACAATCAAGGTCTAATCACTAAAATTTAACATTTTTCAAACCCTTGTTCCTATTCAAATAGTCTCCATGTCATGATCTATTTATGATAAATAGAGGATAATTTCATGATAGCAAGCAGCTTTGAATATATCAAAGACAAATAGAGGGAACATTTCAAATAACACCTTCTATAGATCAAATATGCAAACAAAATGCAAAAGGTTACATAGTGCACAATTGTCTCTTCTCTCTACCATTTCTATGTGCATCACATATGATGAGAGGATTTCTCATTAGCCACACAACTCACATGCACCAATATACGTTACTTGAATATCCAAATATAATATCACATATAGTAACTACTTACTATAAATTTATAGTATTTTATTGACCATAGTATTGTTATATATGGCTTGGTCCAAAACAATTAATGATGGTTATTGCATCAAAACAATGGATATAATTGACTTATCAATCAAATATGGCTAGGATACCTTAACTAATTCATGGATAAATTTATTCTTAGTCACTAAAACCAATGGAGTGAATGATGGGTAATAACCATCGAAAACAATAATTAACAAATACCATTATTAATTTTGTCAAATTATGGAATTTAGTCAATAGATATAATTGGTATGATGGAGTTAAAATAACAACTAAGCCATATATATTTTTATATCTATAAAATAGTATTTATTATTGTTATCTCAACATAGATAAGTCCATTCTTTCATTGTCTTATCATTGTCCTATTAAATACACTATATATTCAAAACAAAAATATGCAAATCACTATTATATTATATACAGTTTGACATTACTCATATATAATATAAGAATATCTATATACATTTTTATATAACTTTATACATAACATTATATATTATATTATAAATAACATGCAGTCTGCCATAATAGTTCGATATAATATTATATATAATATGCAGTTTGCCATAACAACTTGATATAAATATCAATATAAATCCATTCATTGTATATCCATTCATTGTATACAAATCACTATAAATAACTATATCATTATTATTAGAGGTTTGTATATACATCAATGTATGTAAATGCCAACAACTAACAACCATATCAAGCTTCTCAATCCAATACATGTAGATCAGTGTTCTTTTGTCAAGCATTTATGTAGAAGTGGGGTGATGTTTAAAAGATAACGATATTTTTACAAATCTAGAGAATTTGTATTTTTAGATTTGGGAAAGAGAAACATTCCTCTACCACCATAATGAGAATTTGGCAATTGCATTTGGATTGGTACACACATCTCTTGAAAGGAGATAACTTATTAAGATCAGAAGTGAAATTGGTATCCACATTTGTATATATGACGTACCATATAAAAGTACTATATTTGAGCTCTTATAAAAATCAAAGTGATGAAATTGTATACTTTTTATAATAGCCATAAATAATAATGTAGATACAATAATTTAGATAGTTATAAGAGCTATACTATATACTAATTATTAAATCTTTGCATATAAAAACTAGATACACTATCACTATGTTGGTTGAATATTTTGTCGATCAGCGTACTGATAAACAAAATAGGTCTGATCATCCAAAGTAGGAAGATTGGTTAGCCAAATGTGTAGTTTTACCACATCAAAAGGGGACTAATCTCTCCTCTCATCAAGGGGAGGTTCCCTATATATATATATATATATATATATATATATATATATATATATATATATATAGAAAATAATACTCAAGGGTAGGACAAACCATCCATCTCTCTTTTTTCAGAGATGATGCATGAAAATCAAAAGAGAAATCTTAGGGATAATGACAGAAAGCACTTCTCTTCTTTCATAAGTACCACTCAACAAAACCACAAGAATCTTCCTGGTAGTAATTACAAAATGTAACCAAGGACGTAGTAACTAGCAAATTGAGATGTAACACAAAGTCTCCACCTGAATTGCCCAAGAGTGAGATACGAAGGACAATGAGGGCACAAAGTCATCCCAAGGTCCTTTACATAGAAATAAAAATAAAACACACTAAAGACAATTATGGGGGCACAAAGTCTCTCCACAGTTGACTTCAGGACACCTTCCTGACTACTTTCACTAATTCTGCTTGTTGAATTAAAGGAATAGAAAATATATAATGAAAAAGACATAAGAACAGTTTCCCCAACAATAAAGATATCACAGCACAAATTCTGAAAAGTCACTTGCTTTCTTATTGTCAGGAATCTAGAACAACAAACATGCTCTGATACCAACTGTTAGGAACCCAAGGAAGCACCATTGATTACCAAGCAACTAAACATGCAGAATTAAACCAAAAGTACAAGTAACTAGAATTCAGAAACAACACAGAATATGAGAGACAATACCCAATTGTATTAATACTCTTCTAGAAAAGAATTACAACCAAGAAGATGCCACAGTTCTTCTTCACCTTACCGAGGCTTCCCACACCTCAAGTGTATAGTAATTCACCTTCAAGAGTTCTCTCTCAATTACGGTCCCAACACACAACTCAAACATAGAGTTGGTGTTCACCTCCAACCAGTCAGTATCCACTACTGCCAGTACCACTAGTCAGTATCACTACTGCCAGTACACAAGTGCTCCACGCACTCCAAATTTGAGTACTCCATGCACTCCAAGTAGATCTCCCATGAACTTGCAACAACCTGCAACTCAAATGATCTTACTTTGGAAGGGACTACCTTGCCTTCCTCTTTGCTCTATAACCAAGTACACACCGTACTCCAAGTAGATCCTGCCTGATCTTGCTCCCTGTTGTGTTGCTATCACCTTGATTTTGCTGTCACCTTTAGATCAACTTGGTTTTGCACACCTGTAAACCTTAGACCTTGCACACACAAACACCTGCAGATCAATGATCTTACTTACTATTTAGATCTCCAAATGTGGCCTTGCACACCTGCTGACCAAGATTTTACATGCATAAAGAATCCTTATGATTCTCTAAACCAGCACCCATACTTGGCACTGTGGCACTAGGAGGAACACACCATGCTCTCTTCACACACAAAAGAAGCTAATATTTCCTCTCTTACTCTCTAGCACGCTTTATAATACAGCCCATGAGTCTATTATATAGATCACATGCAAACAATAATTAGACACCTAGTTACAATAATTAGATCCGCAGCTCCAAGACTATAATTAGCTTTCTTCATGTAAATAACTGGTTCGTTAATGAGCTATCTATATAACTCACAGTTCAGAACCACACAGGCGACTGACATCGATCCCTATCTACCTGGGGGTGACTGACATCAGTCAATCCATGACCGACGTCGGTAGCTTCCTATCTCCTGACTGACGTCAATTGGCCTGACTGACACCGGTGACTGTGACACTTAACAACCTCCTCCCTTATTTGCATCAGTGAAGCTTTTAGCTCCACAACCTAACAATCTCTCACTTGGAGATAAATATATGCACTGTACCTATACTTATACACCATCTAATCTATTTCCTGGCTTGTATCCCTCTTCAAGCTCAACCTTGAAGACCAACCACCACAACACCTATGGTGAACCTCCTGTCATCCAAGTAACCTGCCGCATCCGCATCTAAAAACACATGTAGAAAATAACTTGACCCTACATAACATGTGCACCTGCTACTGGTTCCTCTTAGATATCTAAGAATCCACTGAATTGCCCTCTAGTGCTTCTTTCCCAGATCGGCTCCAAACTTTCTGACAGCTCCCACTGCATGGGCAACCTAGGTCTAGTATGCATGTACTTAACCTCATCATGTGAATTAGGACCCTGTTCAATGAACTGTCCAACCATCGGTGTGCTAACCGATATCACACAATCATCCAGAGACAAAATCAACCTGTGATCTCCATGTCTCTAGAACACACTCATGCCAAATAATTTTGCTGCTCCAAATTCCTCATAACATGCCACTAAACTAACCTTACCCTTAGCTCAGCAAGACCCTATATGTCTGAACCTGCACCAAGCTCATCCTCCACATACAGTAACAGGATAATGTCACGACCATCATCCACCTGGTAAGACAAACACAATGGTTACACTGACATTGACTAAAGCCCTACTTTGTCATCCACTTGTCAAACCCTGTACCACTGTCCTGCAACTTCCTCAAGACCATATGACCTAGCCTTTTGTCTCACGTGTCCATTCTCTCTATTCTTTAACTAAGGTATCCATTCATCTTTCAGTGTTTTCTTTTAGCTGGCAACCCTACCAAATCTCCCATTTGGTTTTGCATCTTAATCATGCCATGCTCCCACTATTTCCTGGATCCTTCCTACTTTGCAGTGAGCAACGAGTATAAAGAAGAGAACAATGAATTTGAGGCTTACTTACCCTTTCAGTCCTCCATATGGGTGTTTGAGACTCCTTGATATATTGCTATCCACCCAAAATCCATTACAATGACTGACCTTAGTCACCACACAATCTGCATCCAACTGACGTCAGTTCCCATGTGACTGTCCTTTTTGTCAATGTCAGTTTTCTGACCGACGTCGGTCTTACCTGGTCACCGACATCAGTTTCCTTATCGACGCTGGCAGCCACCCTGCCTGACACCACCAGCTCTGGTCTGCACATGACTAACATCGGCACCTATCTGTTTGATGCCAGTACCCCTTGATCGATGTTGATAACTGTGTTCACCTGTGAGTGATGACATTTTTACCTGTGAGCTCTCCATGGATCAAAACCCTATCCAAACCACCCTACTCAGAGATGTCCAGCCCCATCCACTAATATTTGTCCATCATCTCCTCCAAGAACACCAAGGCTTTCTAGTTCTTAAGTCTGTCAAACACATCTATCTTCCACTTAAGAACATGCATCTCCTTCTTGCCCATGTGACCAAGCCTATAAAGCCACATATTCACAACAGAAGAAGAATCAGTAATATAAGTAGATAGATAAAGGATACTTACTTTGTTACCACTAGCTAATTCAAGTACATCCACTATGAGAGTTCTTGTGCATCTCTCATCACCCAACTTTTCTGAAGAAATTAGCCACATCTTCAAGATTGAGACCTGCATGACCTCCTTCAACACCCATGTGTTGGCTGCCTGCAATTTCAGCTTCACTTCCCCTTTGCCAATTCTTTGGCAAGGCACAACAGCCCCTAAATAAATCTTTTCAAAGTCTCCAAAGACCTTAACATGGAAAAATACTCTATTTTAGACTGCATGGAAAGAGGCAACAGAATCTATAAAACAAGATCTACTTTATCCAAAGAACATCCCAGAGCATCCTGTGCAACAACACCTGTAACGTCTGCTTCTTTAGTTCCTTCATGCTGATCGTCTACCAACCAACAATTTCTCTTTACTTGTTCTTTCTTTCCATAACATTGTAATTGACCATTTGTGCTTTTCAATTCTTCCATTCTTAGCTTACTTTATTTTGTCATTGCTATACTCCCACTCAATCAAAAACCCCTGAGAGTGACCTGTAATCAAACATAAACCTGCTCCCTGCAACTTTAGCTCTGATACCAATTTGTCAGGAATCTAGAACAACAAACATGCTCTGATACCAACTGTTAGGAACCCAAGGAAGCACCATTGCTTACCAAGCAACTAACATGCAGAATTAAATGAGAAGTACAAGTAACTAGAATTCAGAAACAACACAAAATATGAGAGACAATACCTAATTATATTAATACTCTTCCAGAAAAGAATTACAACCAAGAAGATGCCATAGTTCTTCTTCACCTTACAAAGGCTTCCCACACCTCAAGTGTATAGTAATTCACTTTCAAGAGTTCTCTCTCAATTACGGTTCTAACACACAACTCAAACACAGAGTTGGTGTTCACCTCCAACCAATTAGTATCCACTATTGCCAGTACCACTAGTCAGTATCACTACTGCCAGTACACAAGTGCTCCATGCACTCCAAATCTGAGTACTCCACGTACTCCAAGTAGATCTCCTATGAAATTTCAACAACCTGCAACTCAAATGATCTTACTTTGGAAGGGACCACCTTTCCTTCCTCTTTGCTCTAAAACTGAGTACACACCGTACTCCAAGTAGATCCTACCTGATCTTGCTCCCTGTTGTGTTGCTATCACCTTGATTCTGTTGCCACCTACAGATCAACCTGGTTCTACACACCTACAAACCTTAGACCTCACACACACAAAAACCTACAGATCAATGATCTTACTTACCATGTATATCTCCAAACGTGGCCTTGCACACCTGCTAACCAAGATCCTACATACATGAAGAATCTTTTTGATTCTCTAAACCAGCACCCATACTTGGCACTGTGGCACTAGGAGGAACACACCATGCTCTCTTCACACATAGAAGGAGCTAATATTTGCTCTCTTACTCTCTAGAATGTTTTATAATACAGCCCATGAGTCTATTATATAGATCTCATGCATACAATAATTAGACACCTAATTACAATAATTAGATCCGCAGCTCTAACACTATAATTAGCTTTCTTCATGCAAACAACCAGTTCGTTAACAAACTGTCTATAGAACTCACAGTTTGGAATTGCACAGGCGACCGACATCAGTCCCTATCTACCTGGGGGTGACTGACGTCAGCCAATCCATGACTGATGTCAACAACTTTCTGTCTCTTGACTGATGTCAGTTGGCCTGACCAATGCCGGTGACTGTGACACTTAGCAACCTCCTCCCCTGTTTGCATCAGTGAAGCTTTTAGCTCCACAACCTAACAATCTCCCACTTAGAGATAAACAATTACACTGTACCTGTACTTGTACACCATCTAGTCTGTTTCTTGGCTTGCATCCCTCTTCAAGCTCAACCTTGAAGACCAACCACTACAACACCTATGGTGAACCTCCTGTCATCTAAGTAACCTACCACATCCACATCTACAAACACATGTAGAAAATAACTTGACCCTACATAGCATGTGCACCTATTGCTGGTCCCTCTCAGATACCTAAGAATCCACTGAACTACCCTCTTGTGCTTCTTTCCCAGATTGGCTCCAAACTTTTTGACAACGCCCACTGTGTGGGAAACCCAGGTCCATTACACATGTACTTAACCTCATCATGTGAATCAGGACCCTGTTCTGTGAACGGTCCAACCATTAGCATGCTAACCGGTATCACACAATCATTTGGAGATAAAATCAACCTGTGATCTCCATGTCTCTATAACACACTCATGCCAGAGAATTTTGCTGCTCCAAATTCCTCATGACATGCCACTGAACTAACCTTACCCTTAGCTCAGCAAGACCTTGTATGTCTGAACATGCACCAAGCTCATCTTCCACATACAGTAACAGGATAATGTCACAACCATCATCTACCTCGTAAGACAAACACAATGGTTACACTGTCATTGACTAAAGCCCTGCTTTGTCATCCACCTGTCAAACCCTGTACCACTGTCTTGTAGCTTTCTCAAGACCATATGACCTGGCCTTTTGTCTCACGTGTCCATTCTCTCTATTATTTAACTAAGGTATCCATTCATCTTTTAGTGCTTTCTTCTAGCTGGCAACCCTACCAAATCTCCCATTTGGTTCTGCATCCTAATCATGCCATGCTCCCACTGTTTCCTAAATCCTTCCTACTTTGCAGTGAGCAAAGAGTATAAAGAAGAGGAACAATGAATTTGAGGCTTACTTACCCTTTCAGTCCTCCATATGGGCATTTGAGACTCCTTGACAGCTTCCTATCCACCCAAAATCTGTTACAGTGACTGACCTCAATCACCACACAATCTGCATCTGACTGACGGCAGTTCCCATGCAACTGTCTTTTTTATCGACATCAATTTTATGACTGATGTCAGTCTTACCTGGTCACTGACATCAGTTTCCTTACCGACACTGGTAGCCACCTTGCCTGACACCACTAGCTCCAGTCTACACATGACCGACATCGACACCTGTCTATTTGACGCCAGTACCCCTTGACCGACGCTGGTAACTGTGTTCGCTTGTGAGTGATGACTTTTTTACCCGCGAGCTCTCCATGGATCAAAACCCTGTCCAAACTGCCCTACTCAGAGATGTCCAACCCCATCCACTATTTTCTATCTGTCATCTCTTCCAAGAACACCAAGGCTTTCTAGTTCTTAAGTCTGTCAAACACATCTGTCTTCCACTTAAGAACATGCATCTCCTTCTTGCTCATGTGACCAAGCCTACAAAGCCACATCTTCACAACAGAAGAAGAATCAATAATATAAGTAGATAGATAAAGGATACCTACTTTATTACCACCAGCTAATTCAAGTGCATCTGATGTGAGAGTTCTTGTGCATCTCTCATCATCTAACTTTCCTGAAGAAATTAGCCACATCTTCAAGACCAGGACCTGCATGACCTCCTTCAACACCCATGTGTTGGCCACCTGCAATTTCAGCTTCACTTCCCTTTGCCAATTCTTTGGCAAGGCACAACAGCCCCTAAATAAATCTTTCCACAGTCTCCAAAGACCTTAACATGAAAAAATACTCTATTTTGGACTGCATAGAAAGAGGCAACATAATCTATAAAACAAGATTCTACTTTATCCAAAGAACATCCCAGAGCATCCTGTGCAATAACACCTGCAACATCTGCTTTTTTAGTTCCTTCATGCTGATCTTCTACCAACCAATAATTTCTCTTTACCTGCTCTTTCTTTCCATAACACCATAATTGACCATTTGTGATTTTCAATTCCTCCATTCTTAGCTTACTTTTTTCTGTCATTGCTATACTCCCACTCAATCAAAAACCCCTGAGAGTGACCTGTAATCAAACACAAACTTGCTCCCTGCAACCTTAGCTTTGATACTAATTTGTCAAGAATCTAGAACAACAAACATGATCTGATACCAATTGTTAGGAACCCAAGGAAGCACCATTGATTACCAAGCAACTAAACATGCAAAATTAAACCAGAAGTACAAGTAACTAGAATTCAAAAACAACACAGAATATGAGAGACAATACCTAATTATATTAATACTCTTCTAGAAAAGAATTACAACCAAGAAGATGCCATAGTTCTTCTTCACCTTACAGAGGCTTCCCACACCTCAAGTTTACAGTAATTCACCTTCAAGAGTTCTCTCTCAATTACGGTCCCAACACACAACTCAAACACAGAGTTGGTGTTCACCTCCAACCAGTCAGTATCCACCACTAATAGTACCACTAATCAGTATCACTACTACCAGTACACAAGTGCTCCACACACTCCAAATCTGAGTACTCCACACACTCCAAGTAGATCTCCCATGAACTTGCAACAACTTGCAACTCAAATGATCTTACTTTGGAAGGGACTATCTTGCCTTTCTCTTTGCTCTATAACTGAGTACACACCATACTCTATGTAGATCTTGCCTGCTCTTGCTCCCTATTGTGTTGCTGTCACCTTAATTCTGCTGCCACGTGTAGATAAACTTGGTTCTACACACCTACAAACCTTAGACCTTGCACACACAAACACCTGCAGATCAATGATCTTACTTACCATGTAGATCTCTAAATGTGGCCTTGCACACCTGCTGACCAAGATCCTACATACATGAAGAATCTTTCTGATTCTCCAAACTAGCACCTATACTTGGCACTGTGGCACTAGGAAGAACACACCATGCTCTCTTCACACACAGAAAGAGTTAATATTTGCTCTCTTACTCTCTAGCATGCTTTACAATACAACCCATGAGTCTATTATATAGATCTCATGCAAACAATAATTAGACACTTAATTACAATAATTAGATCCGTAGCTCCAAGACTATAATTAGCCTTCTTCATGCAAACAACTAGTTTGTTAACAAAATGTCTGTAGAACTCACAGTTCAGAACCGCACAGGTGACCGACGTCAGTCCCTGTCTACCTGGGAGTGATCGACATCGGCCGATCCATGATCAACGTCGACAGCTTCCTGTCTCCACCTTACCGATGTCGGTTGGCCTGATCGATGCTGATGACTATGACACTCAGCAACCTCCTCCCCTGTTTGCATCAGTGAAGCTTTTAGCTCCACAACCTAACACTTATTCTAATAACAAAATATGATCAACAATCTGAGCTCAAAGTCTTAGTAATGCCTTTCAATTTGGGTAGAGTTTTATTTTTGATAATCAGAGAGAGAGAGATATATAAAATAGTAGAAGAGACTCCTTTATATAGCCTCTTCAAGAAAGACTTGGGAATAGTAACACATCATGTTGCATTGAATTTTGTTAATAAGACATGCTAGAATTTAGGGGCATTTACCCATTTACTTTTCTCAAGGCAAAGAAATAGGTCACGCTATTGAGTGTTTACATACTTCAATGTCCACCTGGCGATCTACTTCTAGAAACATATCTGATGCATAAATGTTTCTAGTCCTTCCTCATCATTCCTCCTTTCTTGTTATTTGAATCGAGTCCTAGATTCAATTTGATGCTCTATTTCTTAGTCACTTTCTGTTGGTCTTTAGCAATTGATGCATAGCACATTCTGCTACAAAATAGATGAAGACACGTGGCAACTTCCATGGGACTCTGAGAGATGCTTATTAAAAGAGGCTTTGAAACCTATTAGAAACTCAAAAGCATGGGTGTAGACACTTGTCATTCTTTGTGAAGTTATAATGGGAAAGGTGGCAGCTTTTGCTTGTCTTTTGATAACCCTGTGGAGGATGACACTTGGCAGCATTGCGTGTTTCCTATTTTTTTGGACTTTTCCTTTGGATAAAAAATTTGAATAAATTCTTTCAGACAATTTATCCAAAGGAATTTCCTCTTTATCAGTTTTTATATGGGAACTTTTTTGAAGAAAATCCCTTTGCTCTTTTGGCCTTTGAATTGGTCCATTTGCTTCCTTCCTGCACTCCACAAGGGTTGTTTGAGCTCCAAATTAGCCTTTCAAGTTTTTGCAATGGTTCACTTCAGCTTTTTAGTGTCCTCTAAAAGGGTTGTTTGTCCCTTAGAAATTTGCCTTAGTCAATTTTATGTGAATCTCAACATGTGACACGTGGCAACATCTATTGAACTTGTATAAGCTTTGGATTCCTTTTGAGTGTCCTACGGAAGATGACATGTGGCAACTTCTATCACATTCTAGAAATACTATAGAAACATGTGGGACTCATTTGGATTCATGCAGATGATGCCACTTGGCGTGTTTCACTTAACTTACAAAGGACACGTGGCAGCTTTTGCTGCTCTAAAAAACAAAGTGAAATGAGGCTTAGAAGATGACACATGGCAGCATCCACTAGGTTCTATTAGGCTTTTATTTTAGTCTATTTATTTCCTTCCTTACTCACTTTTGCCTCAGAAATTCCCTTTGCAAGGGCACTTGTGTCTTTGATGCTTGGGGCACTCCTTTGAACTTATCGCTTGAACTGACCGATTGAACCAATTTTGGTTCAATGGTTCATTCCCTTGTTTCTATTGGCTGCTTGAACCAAGATTCTTTGAAACAAGCCTCGTTGAACCCGTTGAACCTTTTGAACCTGATTGAGCACGTCCTGAAAATGACTGTCAAAAACTTGTTCTTTTGATTGAACCTGCCTGTAGAAACCTTTGACTAAAAAAGCTTGAGAATAATACCAATTTTGAAAGCTTAGAAAAAAAAATTGAAATGGGAAGAGATATTTTGGTCTTGTAAGACCAAAATAGCTTATATGTTGTCCCAAAAATGAGTGACATTTTTTGGGTACAATAGCTAGCTCCAGTTGGAGAACTTCTATCAATTGTAAAAAAAATTGAAGGGAGTAGAATCCACAATCTCTAGTGTCTTCATGTGTACCATTGGGATACGAAGTAATGTTACCCAAAAATGAAAGGCATAAAAAATGTAAACAAACAAAACAAAATAGAATTAAAAACTATACAAATATACATATGTATAGATGAAATGATTTGATACTTCAAGAGTTGAAGTGTTTCAAATGCTGCCCACTGTGAGATAGAGAAAAGAGTGTGCCATCTTGATATTTTAGCAGAAAGCTATTTTCACCATTGTGTTGATGAATTATAAATGGGCCTCTCTAAAGGGAGTCGAACTTTCCATGCATCCCTTTTGGTTCTCTCCTTTTGTCTCACAGCAGGACTTGATCCCCAATCTAAAAATCATGATTTTTGGCCTTTTGGTCATAGAATTTCTTTACTAGACTTTGATGAGAAGCAATTCAGTCCACCACCATGGTTCTCTATTTATCTAGCTCAGCCAGACACATGATTCTCTTATCAAGAGAGCTTTCATATGTCTGATCTTTAATTACCTTTGCCAATTTCAAGGTTGGCAATTCTAAGGTGATTGGTATCTCAACATTGATACCATAAAGAAGTTGAAAAGGAGACATACCAATTTCCCTCTTTGGTGTGATTCTGTCTAACCATAGAATATCAACCAATGCTTTATGCCATGTCCTTTGATTTTCATCTGCTAGTTTCTTGATGATATTTACCAAGTTCTTATTGCTTGATTCAGCTTGTCCATTCCCTTATGAAAAATAATCAAAATAATGGGAGAGTGTAATTCCATAATAGAAATAAAATTGTGTAATCTCTTAGGAGGTGAAACAAGCTGCATTGTCAATAACAATTTTGATTGAAACTCCAAATCTAGAATGATATTCTCCTTGAGGAAATTGCATACAACTTCTAAAGTAACATGCTTAGTTGGGATTGCTTCTACCCACTTGGTGAAATAGTCAGTTGTTGTAATGATATAATCATGTCCAACACTTAAAGATGGGTTTATAGTCCTAATAAAATCAATCCCCCATTATTGGAAAGGTTCTTCTATGATCATTGGCTTGAGAGGTAGGGCAATTAACTTGGGTCTTCCAACAAATTGTTGGCAGAGTTCACATTTTTTCACCCACTTATATGCATCTTGGAAAAGAGTTGGCCAGTAATACCTGGCTCATAAAATCTTGTGAGCAGTCACAAGAGTAGAAAAATGTCATCCATAGGCTAGATTGTGAAAAGATTTTAAAATTTGGCTTTGCTACTTTTTATCTACACAGCGAAGGAATACTCCATTTATGCTTCTCTTGTACAGGCCATTTTTCCAAAGGATAAAATTGATAGCTTTCAACGTGATAGTCCTCTTTTCTTTATAAGACAAATGAGTAAAACATTCACCATAAGTAAGAAAATGAGCAATACCTGACTACCACTCATTGGTAGTGGAGACAAAAAGGACTGTTGGTGTGTCTTCCACTTCAGCTTCTTTATGTTGTGTATCTTTTGCCTTGTTATCAGTAATTAATTGGCATAGGCCTTTGCCCCTTACCAACTTTGTTGGCTTGATGTCTAGATCAAACTCTTAGATCTTTACAATCCAATTGCCTCTTTTTGTCTCAAACTCTTGCTAAGTTAACATGGACTTGACTGTAGTGTCAGGAACTAAGGCAGTAGTGTGTGAATTCATGATATAGAAGTGGAAATGCTTGACTGCTTTCACCACTACATAGGCATGCTTTTTTATGTTTGAATATTTCAGGTCATGGGCTTTGAGAGGGCAACTCAAAAAAGAAATGAGAGATTCCATATCTTCTTTGTCCTATTGAACAAGAATTGCTGAAAGCATGTGTTCAGAAGCATAGCTATATATGATGAAATCTTTGTTGTAATCTAGACAAACCAAGGTAGGGGCATGGGCAATGACAGTCTTGATATCCTAAAATGCTAACTTGTCTTCTTTAGTCCAGCTATAGGTGGTCTTCCCTTTCATCATATTCACAATGTGTCTAGTCTTCTCAGCAAATTTGGAGATGAACCTCCGTAAGAAATTCACCTTTCCAAAGAAAGAGTGAATAGCATTTTTACTTGTAGGCAAATTAAGCTCTTGAATAGACTTGAGTCTTTCTGAGTCAATCTTTATGTCTTCTTTAGACACAATGTGTCTGAGGAGTTTCCCCTCTGTTACTCCAAAAATAGACTTCTTAGGGTTCAAGGAAATACCATTCTAGCGGCAACTCTCCAACACTTGTTGCAAGTGGCGTACATGATCAGAATGGTGCTTTGAAAAAATAGTTAAGTCATCAAGGTATACCACTATGAATTTACCTATCTCATCTTTGAAAGCCAGGTCCATTGCTCTCTGAAAGGTGGCACCATCATTTATCAATCCAAAAGGCATTCTTCTATATGCAAATGTACCCCAAGGTGTGGTGAATGCAGTCTTGTGTTGGTCTACTTCAACAACTTCAACTTGATTATATCCTGAGAATCCATCTAGCATTGATAACATCTCTGAACCTGTCACTATTTGAAGCACTTGATCCATGATTGGCAAAGGATAATTATCTTTTAAAGAAGACTGATTCAGATTCCTAAAATCTACACAAATGTGAATTTCACCACTCTTCTTCCTTACAGGCACTATGTTTTCAATCCACATGGAATGATGGATTGGGAAGATTATTCTATCATTTAACTTTTTTTGTATCTTAGATAGAATAGTACATGATATTTTTAGATTGTACTGTCTAGATTTTTGCTTATAGGGCATTGAGTCAGCCTTGAGAGGAATGTCATGACAGCTTTACTCAGGTCTGAGAGACTTTAGGTCATCATAAGAATATGCTAAGACATCCATGTATTTACAGAGTAAAGTCGTGAACTTGAATCTTCATTCAAGGGTGCAGCACTTGCCAATGTTAACCATCTTGGGATTTTCTTTAGTATTTAGATTTACTTGATCGAATCCCTGAGAGAAGCTTGAATCTATTTGTTATTATTTGATGAATCTATCATGCTTGTCAAATAGTTTTTAAGAGAAACCAGGACTTTGGGAATTTTATTTTCTTTTAGCTATAAGAATTCTTCATTTATATCTGAACTAGATTCAGAGGTTGATTCATACTTTTGATGTTCACTGCCTTCAAAATGTAGTTGTTCAAAATTGTCTTTTCATTCTAGAAAGGCAATGATTTGATGATCATCATTAAATACTTGCCAATGATCAGTATTGTTAGGAACACTTGGTCTAGAAACTAGCTCAATAGTATACCTATCTTCTTTGAAATTTGAGTGAAGAATTAAGAGAGTTCTTGAAACAGCAAGTGCATCAGCGTTGTCATTAGATTCCCTAGGTATGGTAGAAATGTTGAAAGCATCAAAGCTTTCAATTTGGTCACAAACCAAGTTGTGGTAGTGGCGTAATCTTTCATTCTTGATTTGGTATAAATTTCTCACCTGACAAACCACTAATTTAGCATCCCCTTTGGCATGAAGAAATTAGATGCCTGTCTTGAGCAGCCTTCAATCCAAGCAATAGAGATTCATATTCAGCTGTATTGTTAGTGTTGCTAAATTATAATTTGTAAGATGAAGGAAACATATCTCCTTGAGGAGATATCAACACAATCTCAGCTCTCAAACTAGTAGAGGAGCAATTGCCATCAAATTCTAGAGTCCATACTTCATCAAACACTAATTTTTCTTTAGATTTTCCTTCATTAGAGAGGAGAGATCCTTCTTCATTTGTATTGCAACCTACTATATTTTATGTTGTTCCAGTTGTGAACTAATTTTTGGGGTGACACTTTTAAGAATTTTATTAGATGCTTCATGAACTTTGTTTGTAAATAGAAAGTAGTTACCCATACCTAAAGATTCAAAAAAAATTTGAGCTTCAGGGGCTGATGTTTGGGTGACCACGTATTTTGCCTCTTTTTTAAGGAGCAATTTCTTCATTACGCCTTTGATAGGGATCCTTGCCTCAGATAGGGCCATGCTTAGTTCTCCTCCCATGTCCTTGTAGAAATTTTATCCAAGCAAAATGCCATAGGACACTGGGATGTCAGCCACCAAGACAATCATCTTGATTCTCTTGTCTAAAAAGGTTGCAAATGCAAATTGGGCATCTTTGATTTGCCCCAGCAATGGTACTTGCTTGTTCTCCATAGACAAATATATCCCAAATGTCTTGGTTAGTGTGAGACCAAGAGATTTAGATACTTTAGTAGGCATGAGATTATCAGATGCGCCTGAGTCTATAGTACAATTACTTGGCTTGTGACCATTTATTAATAGAGAAACATAGAAAGGTTCTATTTTCCCAGAGGCAGTTGGAGGAGTAATGACAAGATTATTTGGAATGGGCATGTTCTGTGGGGGATTAAGAGTTACCTTTTTAGCTTCTTGTTCTACAGAGATGATTTGGCTCTTGACACATTGGACCAACTTATCCAATTGATCAAGATTGGACTGCAAATATTTAAATTTAGACATTTATATTTTGGCCTTTTTAATATGATCAATTATGTCAAATGGCTAAATTAAGCTAGGTACAGAGAAAAATATTTCAACTTTTTGGGTTTTAGGAGGGATGGGAGGAGGGTTGGTTTGTGAAATTGAAGTAGAAGGTGAAGGTGAAATTGATGTACTTACCTTTTGGGTGATCACCAGATCCTTTGACTGGAAAGGCAGAGTGGTTCCATGCTTAGCAATTGTAATTGCTAGTTGAGGTTGCTCCTCTGTCTTTCTTTTATCAGCTTATTAGATTGATTGGTTCTTAGATCTGGTAAACACTACATATGATTCATCAATAACTTCTCTTTTGCTTTTGGGTTTATCCTCGTAATTTAGGAAACCAATGTAGGAGTTTCTAGCTGGTTCTTTTTGGTTTTCTACAAGGAGATCAGCATCATTTTTTTGATTCAATTCAGGCTGAAAAGAGAAATCTGATTCTACTTCAAGATATTCCATTGCTGAATTGGTTGGAAGAGCTTCAAGGGCAAGTTTCCCTTGTGGGAGAGGAAGATGATTTTGTTGCCTTTGATTCTTGGCAGCATTTCCCTGATATGACTAATTTTGAAATGTCCTTAGAATATCTCTGTATGAAGGAGTAGAAGACATTCCTTGCACCATTTGCTTTTTGAGAGCAAGCAACTCATTTGCCAACTTCTACACCATTGGATCAGTGGTGCCTGTAGATGAATATTCAAAAGATGATGAGGGTCTATTTTTATTTGGATCTCTTCTTATCTTCCTTGCTAAGATGAGATCATCTTCTACCTCAGTGGCCAAATGTTGAGCTTCAGCAAGATCTATTTGACCAGCACATCTCAAAAGAAAACTCACTTTAGGTAACTGAGAATTAATGAAGAAGCATTTGAGATTCTTAGCTGTAGGTCAAGCAATTACAAGAATTCTATTCTTTAGTTTGTCAAATTTGGCTATGAAGTCCCTCATTGGTTCATGAGGTTCTTTCTTCATCTATGTGAGTTGAGCTAGAACGGCATTTGCATCTTTTACAAGTTTGAATCTGGCTTCAAACTTAGCTTTTAGGGTATTCCAATCAATTACTGACCGAGCCTATAGATGATAAAACCAATCTGCAGCAGCACCTTGTAATGTTTCTACAAATACCCTGACTACTATATCTTCAAATTCTACTCCAATTATGCCACAGGCTATACTGAAGGCTACAATGTGTTCATCAGGATGAACTTTTTCATCACCATAGAATTTGAGTAAATTCTTTCTTGAACTACGTGGGAGCTCATGTAGAGGTGGAGTAAGATTGAGAGGACCAAAAAAATTACCCCAGGGGCCTTGAGCTGCCATTATATGACTATTAAAATGAGGAATAAAAAATCTTAGAGGGGTAATTATTGGCAAAGCTTTATCAAGAGCAGAAGTAGATACTTCGCTTGGTAATGGAGACCTAACTTTAGTAGGAGGAAATCTCTTGGTTTGTTGGAGGCGAGATGGTGAAGGAAATGGATCAAAATTACTTTGTTGTACCAACTCGAATATAGGGTCAACAATACCTTTGGCCCTTTGGCTTTGTGTATACCTTGAATCTACCAGATTTTGAAACAAAAATAAAAAAGAATTGACCTTGCTTTAATTTGAAGCTTGAAGTTTTAAACTACGCATTCTTTCCCAATTGGTGTGGAGGTGAATGGTAAGGTTATAATGATAATGGGTAAAACACAAAAATGGAATGGAGTCTATAATGGATAATGGTAGAGATTGGTTCAATCTAAAACTTGAGGTTTCAGAATGCACACAACTATGATCCCCAGTAGAGTCGCCAAAAATTGTTGGTTAAATATTTTATCGATCAATGTACTGATAAACAAAATAAGTCTAATCATCCAAAGTAGGAAGATTGGTCAACCAAATGTGTAGTTTTACCACATCAAAAGGGGACTAATCTCTCCTCTCATCAAGGGGAGGTTCCTTATAAATATGCCATATATATATATATATATATGTATATGTATGTATAAACATAAAATAATACTCAAGGGTAGGACAAACCATCCATCTCTCTTTTTTTAGAGATGATGCGTGAAAATCAAAGGAGAAATCTTAGGGATAATGACAGAAAGCACTCTTCTTCTTTTAGAAGTAGCATTCAAAAAACAACAAGAATCTTCCTGGTAATAATTACAAAATGTAACCAAGGATGTAGTAACTAGCAAATTGAGATGTAACACAAAGTCTCCACCTGAATTGCCCAAGAGTGAGATACGAAGGACAATGAGGGCATAAATTCATCCCAAGATCCTTTACATAGAAATAAATGTTAGGAACTTGGAGTATAATTGATTACTTTTGTATAAGCAACTAAGCACAAAATTGAACCAGAATTAATAAGTAACTAGAAATCAGAAACAACAAATAATAGGAGATACAAGAAACAACCAATCTTGTATTAAACTCTTCCAGAATACAATGAAGAAATCTCACTCTTTCCACACCTTTTGGGTGTATATTATTTCTCTCAAGAGTTCTCTCTCTCAATCAATTACAATCAACTCAATAACTGAGTTGTTATTCCCTTGCTTCAGTTGATCTTCTTGATCTTGTACCTTGCAGATCTAATTGACCTTGCTTGCTTGCTTATAATACATGCCCCATGGGTCTCTTAAATAGGATCCAAGGCATACAATAATTAGAAACACAGACTCAAGACTAAAATTAGTCTTTACATGCAAACACTCTGTCTTCCTAAAATTAAAACAAATTTAATTCTGGAAATGCATGCAAATGCACACACACAAATGACCAACGCTAGTCACTGTCAGTCTACATATGACTGATGTTGGCCGATCCCTAACTGATGTCAATTAGATCTAATCCATGCCTGACCAATGTCGATGATACTACTGATGCCAGTTACTGTTTAAGTCCAACAACCTCTACATTTGCATAACAATGAAGCTTTATGCAAATGAAGCTTTTAACTCCACAACTTAACAATCTCCCACTTAGAGATAAACAGCTGCACCTGTACCTATACAACAACATCCTCTATCTTGTTTCTCTAGCTTATTTCTCCCTCTTCAAATTCAATCTTGAAGACCAAAAAAATTTGAATGAAGATTCAACTTCTCCTTTATTACCAGCGTTGTTAACATATCTGTAGGGTTTTTATCCGTATGGATCTTTTTCAGCTTCAACTGTCCATCCTCCAATACCTGTCGAATGAAGTGGTACCTAAGCTGTATATGTTTGGTTCTTGAATGAAAGGCTGAATTCTTTGCCAAGTGAATTACACTTTGACTATCACTGTACAATCTACAACTCTCTTGCTCCTTTCTCAACTCTTCCATGAACCGTGTCATCCATATCATTTCCTTGCTAGCCTCTGTGACTGCAATGTATTATGCCTCTGTAGTAGATAAGGCAACAACCTTTTGCAACTTTGAAATCTAGCTAACTGCCATTCCACCAATAGTGAACACATATCCTATGGTGCTTCTCCTGCCATCTAAGTCACCTGCCATATCTGAATCTATCTGAATCTACATACCCATGTAGAGAAATGCTTAACCCTACATAGCATAAATACCTACTGCTGGTCTCTCTCAAATATCTGAGAATCCACTGAACTGCTTTCCAGTGTTCTTTTCCTGGATTGGCCATAAACTTGCTGACAACTCCCACTACTTGGGCAATATCAGGTCTAGTACATACCATTGCATACATTAAGCTCCCAACTGTTGAAGCATATAGAACTTTGCTCATGTACTCAAACTCATCATGTGATTTAGGACACTGCTCTTTCCTCAACTTGAAGTGTCTAGCCATAGGTGTGCTTACCAGTTTTGCATCCTACATATAGAACCTCTCCAACACCTTATTCACATAATCCTCTTGAGACAAAATCAGCTTGTAATTTTTCCTATCTCTCTTAATACTCATGCCAAAGATTTTATTTGTTGCTCCTAAATCTTTCATGGCAAATGTGTGAGCTAATTTTACCTTTAGCTTAGTAATTACCTGTATGTGTGAACTTGCAACAAGCATATCATCTACATACAATAATAGGATAATATAACTACCATTATCTAATCTGATAAAATAAACACAATAGTCAGATTGACATTTACTAAAGCCATGCTCTGTCATAAACCTGTCAAACCTTAAATACCACTATCTTGGAGCTTGCTTAAGACCATATAAGCTTTTCTTCAACTTGCACACAAGTTTCTCCTTACCTTTGACCTCAAAACCTTCCGAATGATCCATATATATCTCTTCATCCAAATCTCTATGAAGAAACATTGTCTTAACATCAAGCTGCTCAAGATGCAAATCTTCAATAACAACTAAAGACAATACAGTCTAAATAGAAGTCATCTTTACTACAGGAGAAAAGATTTCACCAAAGTCAATACCTAGTTTCTGTGCAAATCCCTTTACTACCAACCTGGCCTTATGTCTCATTTGTCTATTCTCTCCTTCCTTTAACCTATACACCCATTTGTTTTTCAGTGCTTTCTTTTCGGCTGGAAACTTAACCAAATCCCACATTTGGTTCTTTTCCAAGGAATCAATTTCCTCATTCAGCCATGCTCCCACTGTTTCCTAGATTCTACCTGCATTGCCTCATCAAAACTTTTTGGTTCTCCACCATCAGTGAGCAACACGTAGTATAAAGAAGGGGAATAATGAATTGGAGGTTTACTTACCCTTTCAGTCCTCCTTATGGGCATTTGAGACTTATTTACAGCTTGTTGTCTGCCCAAATTCTCTGTCAGTGACTGATCCCAGTCAACTCTCAGTCTACACCTGACCGACATCAGTTCCACCTGACTGACTTGACTTACGTCGATTACTATCTGACTGACATCAGTTCTTGCTTGATTGCTGATGTCAAATACCTAATCGACATCGGTCTTTGTGTTTTCTTGTGAGTGATGATTTTTACCCGCGAGCTCATTTTGGATCATTACCTCATCCAAATCAAGATTGCCCTGCTCAAAATTATTCAACCTCTTGAGCTGATCACTGTACATCACCTTCTCATTGAAAACTACATCAAGGCTTCTAATAATTTGGTTAGTTTCTAAATTCCACAACCGGAATCTGAAATCTCCAAAGCCATAACCAATGAAAGTGCATCGCATAGATTTAGCATCCAGCTTCTTTCTATTTTTTTATCAACGTACACAAAAGCTTCAGAACCAAAAACTCTGAGAAATGAAAGATCTACCTTTTTACCTGTCCAAGCCTCTTCTAGAATTCCACCATCCAGAGCAGTAGAAGGTCCTCTGTTAATCAGGTAAACTATAATATCTATAGCTTCTGCCCAAAACTTTAAGGGCAAACCAGCATGCAACCTCATACTCCGTGCATGCCCCATTATTGTTTTATTCATCCTTTCAGCAACTCCATTTTGCTAAGGTATCCTTGGAACCATCCTTTCCCTATGTATTCCACTTATAGAATAGTAACTATCAAATTTATTGTTGTAGTACTCACCATCATTTTTAGATCTAAGGCACTTCAATCTCAACCCTGTTTCATTCTCGACCAAAGCTTTCTATTTCTTAAATGTGTCAAAAACATCAGATTTTCTCTTTATGCAATAAACCCATACCTTTCTTATAGCATCATCAATGAAAAAAACATAATACTGTGATCCTCCAATAAAATCTACCTGAGTTGGTCCCCACACATCTGTGTGAACAAGCTCCAACTTGTGCTCCTTCTTTATTGACCCAGTCTTAAGAAACCTCACTTTCTTCTATTTCCCAAAAATACAATGCTCATAGAAATCTAGATCTATGCAATTCAAATCTAAAAGATTACCTTTTGACTTAAGAACATTCATTCCCTTCTCACTCATGTGACCAAGCTTATAGTGCCACATCTTTGCATCTACATCTGAAGTAGATAAAATAGAAGGAGAATAATTAGTAACACAAGTAGATAGATAAAGTGTACCTACTCTCTTACCTCTTGCTAATACAAGTGCACCCATGGAAACTTTCCAAGATTTTGCTGTGAGAGTTACTATGCAACTCTCATCACCCAACTTTTCTATAGAAATCAGATTCCTCTTCAAGATGGGTACATGTATGACATCTTTCAACACCCATGTGTTTCCATTCTATAATTTCAACTGCACTTTTCCTTTGCCAACAATCTGACAAGGCTCACCATCCCCTAAATAAACTTTTCCAAAATCTCCATGGACATAATCATTGAAAAATTCTCTATTTGGGGTTGCATGGAAAGAAGCACCAGAACCTACCAAAAAAAATATAAGAGCATCATGTGTAACAATACCTGCAACATTTGCTTCCTTATTACTTTCTTGCTAATTTTCTTTGTTATCCTTCAACCAACAGTCTTTCTTTGCATGCCCTTTCTTTCCACAATTCCAGCAGATTATACCTCCATTTTTGGATTTAGATCTCCTTCCCATCTTTGACCTTGATTTCTTTTGCTTGCCCTTCTCTATTTGCCTTCCCCTGCTTTCAATACTTAAAGCATTACCTAATGTTTCTTTTGTGCTTTTCCTATGAATTTCTTCATTCAACATTACACTAACAACATCATCAACTTTCAAGATATTTGAAGCAGATGCAATATTGCTAATAGCCATTACCAAGCTATGCTAACTTTTAGGTAAAGAGCATAAGATCAAGAGAGCTTTAATTTCATCATTAAAAACTATTTTGATTGAATTTAACTGATTTACAATTTTATGGAAATCATTAAGATGACTATATACAGATCCACCTTCCTGCATTTGCAAACTAAATAATTACTTCATAAGATATACCTTATTCGAAGCTAAAGTTTTTTCATATAAGTTTGCTAGAGTATCTATTAACTCTATCATTGTCTTTGCCTATGATAAATTAGAAATCACAAAAGATGCCAGGCTCAACCTTATAGATCCAAGAGCCTTTCTATCAAGAACATTCCATTCTTCATCTTGCATATTTGTGGGCTTACTTGAAACCCCACTCAACGATAAAAATAGATCTTTCTTATACAGATAATCTTCTATCTACATCCTCCATAATTGATAATTCTTGCCATTGAATTTCTCCATTCTTAGTTTACTTTCTTCTGCCATTGCTTTACTCCCACTCAAACAGAAACCCCTGTGAGTGAACCTGTAATCAACAAACACTAACCTACTCTACCACTTGTTAGTGATCCTAGCTCTAATAACAGTTGTTAGGAACTTGGAGTATAATTGATTACTTTTGTATAAGCAACTAAGCACGAAATTGAACCATAAGTAATAAGTAACTAGAAATCAGAAACAACAAATAATAGGAGATACAAGAAACAACCAATCTTGTATTAAACTCTTCTAGAATACAATGAAGAAATCTCACTCTTCCCACACCTCTTGGGTGTATAGTATTTCTCTCAAGAGTTCTCTCTCTCAATCAATTACAATCAACTCAATAACCGAGTTGTTATTTCCTTGCTTCAACTGATCTTCTTGATCTTGCACCTTGCAGATCTAATTGACCTTGCTTACTTGCTTGCTTACAATACATGCCCCATGGGTCTCTTAAATAGGATCCAAGGCATACAATAATTAGAAACATAGACTCAAGAATAAAATTAGTCTTTACATGCAAACACTCTATCCTTCTAAAATTAGAACAAATCTAATTCTATAAATGCATGTAAATGCACACACACAGGTGACCGACACCAGTCGCTGTCGGTCTGCATATGACCGATGTCAGCCAATCCCTGACTGATGTCAGTTGGATCTAATCCATGCCTGATTGATGTCAGTGATACTGCCAATGCCAGTTACTGGCTAAGCCTAACAACCTCCACATTTGCATAACAATGAAGCTTTTAGTTCCACAACTTAACAATAAAAAGAAAACACACTAAAGATAATTATGGGGGCACAAAGTCTCTCCATAGTTGACTTTAGGACACCTTCCTAACTACTTTCACTAATTTTTCTTGTTGAATTAAAGGAACAAAAAATATATTAAGAAAAAAGACATAAGAACAGTTTTCGCAACAACAAAGATATCACAACACAAAGTCTGAAAAATCTCTCTCTCTAATTATCAGAAACAAAACTTTGCCCAAATTGAAAGGCATTACTGAGACTTTGAGCTCAGATTGTTGATCATATTTTGTTATTGGAATAAGAAAGCAAGTGACTTTTCAAACTTTGTGTTGTGATATCTTTATTGTTGAGGAAACTATTCTTATGTCTTTTTCCTTAATATATTTTTTGTTCTTTTAATTCAACAAGCAGAATTAGTGAAAGTAGTTAGGAAGGTGTCCTGAAGTCAACTATGGAGAGACTTTGTGCCCCCATAATTGTCTTTAGTGTTTTTTCTTTTTATTTTTGTGTAAAGGACCTTGGGATGACTTTGTGCCCTCATTGTCCTTCGTATCTCACTCTTGGGCAATTCAGGTGGAGACTTTGTGTTACATCTCAATTTGCTAGTTACTACGTCCTTGGTTACATTTTGCAATTACTACCAGGAAGAATCCTGTGGTTTTGCTGAATGGTACTTCTGAAAGAAGAGGAGTGTTTTCTATCATTATCCCTAAGATTTCTCTTTTGATTTGCACACATCATCTCTGAAGAAAGAGAGATGGATGGTTTGTCCTACCCTTGAGTATTATTTTCTGTTTATATATATATATATATATATATATATATATATATATATATATATATATATATATATATATATAGGGAACCTTCCCTTGATGAGAGAAGAATTTAGTCCCCTTTTGATGTGGTAAAACTACACATTTGGCTGACCAATCTTCCTACTTTGGATGATCAGACCTATTTTGTTTATCAGTACGCTAATCAACAAATATTCAACCAACACACCATACAAATTATAGATATTCCCAAGTATCAATATTTATTTTGTATCATTGAAAATATGATAATATATCCTCATCCTCATAAGACATTCAAATATTTTATATCCTCATCCTCATCAGATATAATGTTTTAATATAGTATCATATTTTTGATATACAAATATCCCTTATATTTATTCCAAATAATAAAATTTGTATTGCTATACCAACATTAGTGTTCAATTTTCAAAGTTAGATATAATATTGATATTTATTGTTGATGGAATTGTACTCTTTCTGAGCAAACTACACCATCTTCTAAAGTCTCATATATACACAGTCCTATGCTAAGTGGAATTTAAAATTTAGTGATACATATTATTTTGTATCTCCTAAATACTTACCGCAGATACCTTGCTTATTTCATTGGTTTTATTACTAGGATCAGGTTTTAGGTTGTCAAATACATACAGTTTGCTTATTCTTTTATACTCATACCACAAAAAATATGTGACTTCATTATAGAATTTATACACTTATTTATTACCATTCTAGATATATAAATACAATTCTAAGTGAAACACATAATTTAAGGCACCACCTACTTGGTATAAGCTTTTAGATGGGATGGTATGAACTGGTTAAATTATCCTTCCTTCTTACTCCTACACCGTGCCTCTCCTCCATTTTCCTCTATGCATTGCACTTTTTTCTTCCTCAACTCCTACTCCTCTCCAATTCGCTCTATGTTTCTTCTTCTTATTCTATTCAGCCACCCAACTTTCCTTTTTTTCTTTCCTATAAAAGCTTCTTTTTTTCTTTTTTTTAATGTTTTTTTTCTATTTTTCTCAAAACTTCTAAGTCACCAAACTTTCTTTCCTTTAAAGCTCTACCTTTTGTTCTATTCATTTAATGTCATAATTATAATACAACACCATTACTTAATTTATTTTATTTTCTAAGTATAATAAAATACAATTGCTTTATTTATTATTAATCTAGAAATGCTAACAATATCAAGATTTTAATAGTAATTAGACTAATATATAAAGTTTATTATATTATTTTATTTAAAATAGTAAATAACATGTTATTATTCAAATCTGAATTATATCAATGTAATCATCATTATTACTACATTATCTAAGTTACCTATGTCATTTTGTCATATGTGTGTGTGTGTGTGTGTGTGTGTGTGTGTGCACACACACACACACACACACACACACACATATTGGCATTAAATCACATAATGATATTCCTGATATCATAAAGATAACTAGATTATGTTCTCAACATTACTAAGACATGTTAGTTAGTTTGCATACGGTAGTAATCATATAATATTTATGTAAATTTACATTCTCAAAAAATATTAACAATTATAACTATAATAACATAACGTAATCATACTACAACATTATAAATTAAAACCTACACATAATATCAATAATGCAATCACACAAGATTTATTTTACATAAGCAATAAATTGAACTAACACACACACACACACACAATTATCTAAATGAACATAACATAAATAATGTACTAATTCTAATCATCAAAACTATGTATATAATGAGTGCCATTAATGTGGTTTGTGTAGGGTTCTAATCGTTCTTCTATCATCCCCTGACAACTCCATCTACCTCACCCTCTCTGATGATGCTCTCCTTCCATCATGTTTCTAAGGGATAAATATATCTTGCATCAAATTCATGATAAGAAGGTAGTTATCCTATAATATCATGACATATATCATAAAATATTATATAAATAATAAATCAACATGATCATAATTTAAATAATTTACTATACAACTAACTCATATCAATGTAATCATGAAATCAAAGCAACATACATCTATCCCATAATAGCGTATGACTTACAACTTAGTTTAATAATAATCAAATCAAATTACCAACTATAAATATCCATGGATAATTAGATAAATTTACTTAGTGAGAAATCAGGGTGCAACAATTGCAATGTGTAACTATGCATACTTAGTTGGTTTATTACTCCAGTTGATTGACTCTATTTTTAAGTGATGTAAGATTTTCAATTCATCTAGGATGTTCCTATATCAACTCTAACCACACATAAATCACATGGACTGACATTTCAAAAGATAATAATTGATATTGGTACTATTAAACATCAAGGCCTAACTTAAACTGTGATGTCAAGAGTGCAATCCATGTAAAACTTTTGTATTTAACCTCCATTTTATTTTAATGAATATACAAAAATGTAAGATGAAGTGTATATCAACATGAAGATATATCAACATGAGGAAAAAATTAATAACAATGTCTTCATTTCTCTTGTTCCATCTATTTTTGCAGTGCGCCTCCCTCATATAATTGCTAGTAATATAATTTAATCTATATAATTATTGAAAGGTCTATGAGTTTGAATTATGTTATTATATATAAGTTGAAAGTTAAGGTGATTTTGAAATAATTATTTATTCCATATGATTAAGAAAAGCATCGATATTTATTAATTTAAAAAAATTATTGAATAAGTTGTAAAGCTTATTTCTACCTTTGAAAATATTTCTTATAAACAATGCTACCATGAGATTAAATGTAGAGTTGATATTTTGGCTAAAGTTGGTATAAATTATTAATTAAGGCTCTTCAATTGTAACAAACAAGGGCCATGTTGTGGCTTTAGTACCTACCATAGGTTTGGGGGGATGGAAAAATCCATTAAAGTTTACACTGGTTGGTAATCTGATAAATCCTATGGCTTATTGTTTCAAGAAATGCCAAAAATGTAAATTACATAATATAGCACAAGCAAACACAAGTGAGGTGGTATATTACATTCAATATATGCATTTACATACTATTTTCTCTATATTTTTTTGTATATATGGAAGGGGGTCAAGGTTTTTTGGAAATAAAAAAACACTTTTTTCCATATATGAATTTTTTTTTGCATATATGGAAGGGGATCAGGGTTTTTTGGAAATAAAAAAACACTTTTTTCCATATATGAAAAGATTCAGAGGGTCCATCTCAATTTTTACATTCGATATATACATTACCATACTATTTTTTACATTTTTTTCCACATACAAAAAGAGTTAGAGGATCCATAGCAATTTCAATTTCATGACAACCCTTGCTTTGGAGGCATTGTAGGCTTTGTTATGTTGTGCCTATTCTACGCAATTTTTTTTTGAAGTTTCTTATGTAACCATTTGTGGGTTCTCACCAAAACTGTTGTGGTTTGTCCTTTTATGTGTTATATTCCCCTTATTGATGATTTCATGGGTGGAAAAAGTGCAATCACACCTTTCTCAACATACTGATAGTCAATCATATTTGTCATGTCGTCAACTATGATATTGGGAACTCATTCAATGGTGTAGGTTTTAGTTTGATTAATATTCATTTAGCTTCAACTTATTTTTACCAGTTCATATTCATCAATATTGTCACCCAATAGTCTTATGGGTGAGGTGCATGTTTGTATGTAGGACCAATGCTTAGATTTATTTTCACAAAGTTTTTAGTGTCAAAAGAAAATATATTGGGATAAGAATGGAGGTTGAACTAAGATATTTTTTATTCAATTTTTGACACATCATATATTGTTTCACATAAAAAGTGAGCCAATGAAATAGAGAACAATGCATGTATTGTGTCCTTGTCTTTCCAAAAAAATTGGACCACAACTAGCTCCTTGCATAGCTCTATCGGTATGATTTTGTTATTTGCCAATTGTGGTAGTTATAGAGGATATATTTTGAATCCTCTGACTCTAATGTATGTGAATTTTTGAAATTGAATGTAGTAACTATCATATTGGTTAATCAGAGTAGTTGCTTCTTTGCTTATTATTTTTTCCCAATCCTCATTTAGAGTTTGTATTGCTTACATTGTGAATGCATAATTTACTCTCTTGAAATGTTTATTACTCTCTACCAAATTTAGTTATGGATAAAATTCATATACCTGGGTAGTGAGAGTAATGTGACCTTGTTATGAGATCCCCACATACATCCTCTTAGATGCCAATGCATATACCAGATACAAAGTCATGAAGAATTGGTTTGTATAATTTACATTCACCAATTAGTTATGCAGAGAATCATTAATCACTTGTCCCCAATCTATGAATTGATTTATAGCATAGATAATATGCATTGGCATGAACATCCATAGATAAAATATTTGGGAATTTTTTTTGCCTACTACACAGTTTAGGAGAGTGATGATATCAAAAACCACCTCTTTAAAGTTTGAGCTGAACAAGCTAACTGGTAATTGTGAGATATAGGGCCCCTTATCCTTTATCCTTGATTTTTTTATTACTACCATATATTTATTTTGGTTCACATCCCAATATTTTTTCTTGTGACAAGTGATCATGTTGACATAAGTCTCATGTACTAGGATTCTCATAGTTATTGCCATGGATTCTCCATCAATCATATCCATCAGTTCCCATTGTTTGATTTTATTTATCTAATCTAGGGGTGTTAATGTGATGCACAAGAAAACATAGGGCCCTAACATTACATAGATGCTGGGAAGGCAACTACCTAGGAAAGGTCATTGTCAAGAAAACAAACTGTCAATGCACTTGTATTCTTTGCATGCAACCTAGCATGGAATTCGTGGAGGTCATGTCTGACCTATGAGTCACCTATTTTGGAAATATTGCTATCCAACACTAGTAGTGGTTTTCACCCCATATATTTTTACTTCATGTTCTCATGTTACAAATATTACAAACTTACTTCATGCAAACATTGCTATAAAAAAATTAACACTTAGTGTTCATAGTTCTATGTTCAGAGAATTGTGGTTGATACATATACATTAAATATAAAGATTTTCAATATCTATACAAGTATTTTTGAGCAATAAAAAAATCCAATTGTCTATTATAATCAATGTGTGGTTTGTAAAGGCTAGAAAATTTTGATCATTGAGAGTAGTGTTAATGATATGGAGGAGGTTATAGGTTGAGGCATGGGACAAAGATGTTTTGTCAAAATAATAAATAATGGTGAAAGGGATTAAGCCAATAAAAATAATAAAAATTAGGGTTAAAAATTATTTCTATATTTTGTTTGTATATATAAAGAAATAGAGTAGTCAAAATGGAGAGATAGATTTAGAGGAAAAAAATTGTAGTTTCCCAGAGTTATGGTTAATTTGTAAGCAAACACTAAATGACAATTCTATATTTCAACCTTGTGGATTATGTGTAATGATAATGAAATATGTGTAGGACCTAGTCATGTTTCTATTATCTAACACAAAAACATGCACTCTTTACAAATAATATAACAATGAAATTACCCTTCTAAGTGAAGTTTGGAGCTCAATAATGAGCAACACACTTAAAAATAAAAAGAAAGAAAAATATTTATATTAAAAGAAAGAAGTTGTTTATAAAAATCCTAAGCTTCACAATAGTCAGTACACAATCCTTATAAGGAAATAAAATGTACCTTGCTTAAAAAATAGAATACACACACACACACACACACACCCACACACACACACACACACACACACACACATATTCACTCCAAAGTGGTGTCCAAACTCATAAGATAATAATTTGAACATATAATATTACTCATCTATTTTTTCTATAGTGGAATCTCTACAACCAATATATATAGTAGGTCCCTATTAAATAAATAAAGCTTTTGTAACAACATAAAGGATAAATTAAAAAATTCAACTTTTCCTATAGTAATACCTAGCTGATCTAGAGAACTTTAAAAAAAATGTATATGTACATCTCCATAATTGAGCCTATCTATTCATAAGTTCAAGCCTCCCCAAATGCTTGATCAAACTAAGGATTTGACCATGGGGTGAGTAACCTCAAAATCCATCACAATCTAGAGCATATTACTAGCAAAAATAGAAGCAATGTTTGAGCTCATCTTATTTTTCCATACTGTATGAAGATATTCATATCAAAAACCCACCTTAATGACATCAAGAACATCCCCATTAGGAGCCTAAAAGATCAACCTTAGCCTTCTATCTGACACACACTCCCAAAAATCCATTTCTATTTTTTCAACCCTCAAGTAGAGAACTAAGTCAATTAGAGCAAGTTGTTACATGAAGAAAATAATTTCCATGAGCTCACTCCCACCCAAATCACCATTTTTCTAAGGTAATGAAAAAAAGGGAACTGAGCACCAAACCAACTCAGATAAACCAAATAAAAAACAAAGCATGCATCATTAAAATCAACATGCCAAGCAGAAGATCACACTAGGCTACATTGATTAATTATGAATGTGATAATCCTTGAGAGCAAAGATGCAACTCAAACACATCATGTCAAATGATGACCCCAACTAAATGACCTTAAAATTATTACCATTAATTTAATTGATCAATTCAATTATTGACCATGAATCAAACTCCTTATTTCTAGAAAATTTACATGACCATTAGCTTCCCATTATCAATGAGAATTTGACTAAGATGTGAAAGAATCTAATAAGGGCCAAGCATTCCCCAATATATTATTAATGTTCCATGCTTTAGCATGCTGATTATGTAAAGTTGACATGATCACCATTGAGTTCCCTCAATGATCAAGTGCTCAATATCGCATTGGTGAGCCATCTCAAGACCAAAACTTGTTGTTTGGGATTCTGTCTCATTATTAGTTCTATTTGAAAATTGTCAACATTGCTCTTAATAAAGAATTAGAGAAATCTCTCAAAATGTACCCCATAACAATGCCATCAAAGTTAAGCTTAAAACACCCCACAAAAGAGGGAATCTAAACTACATTGTCATGCTTCAATGAGGTGTTCTCACCTATGCTTGACCCGTTAACAAGGTAGGATATGACACATTATTATTATTTGATTATAATGTAATAAATAATATGTTTTGACATTTAAAGACATTTACATAATTTTTAAAAAAAAGTTAAATTCATTAATTATTTTTTAACTTAATTTTCATTTAGAAATAAGACACATTATTATTCTTTGACTTGTAGGCCTTGAGGTGTAGCTCACTTGACCTTGGTAGCATGTAAAGACAGTCTTGGTTGTGGGTTTGACTCTCGACTTAAATTATGATGGGTTAAGGCCCCATGTCACAGTGCCCCAATAATTGTAGGAGGGTCCTACCTTGTATTAGACCAGTTGGCTCTAGGTACTGAGTCGGTCAACCTCAATCCCCTCGAGTTAAAAAAAATGAAAAATAAAAATAAATAAAATAATAAAAATAACTCCTTAAAAGGGTTGAGGATCATTTATCTTGAAGTGTGGGAAATTTAGTAGTATTTGTTAGATTCTTTATGCAGGCATGTTATGGATAGAAATCTATCTTTTTCTCATTTATTTATTTGATGCATTTTTATGTCAAATGTTTCCTTGCCCTATATTTTTTTATATCGTGCCATATTTTCTCTGTCTATTTTTTGTGTCATCTATATAAATTTGTATTCTTTCAATAATGGCTATGGGAGAGTGTTGTATAAACCCTAAAAAAGATGTGTCTAATGTTAGAGAATGTTATTTACCTTAGCTCATGTTCACCTAGATACTTTATTATTCCCACCCATTTATGTGTGGATATTTCATTTATCTTATTTTATATATTATAAATATTACTTATTTATATTTTAGATATTATGGGGATAATTTATAATCATTTTTATCATTTACAAATAGTTATTTCTTAGTCTTATGTTTGATCTCTAACTTGATCTCTTAGTTAGGATTGATCACTTAGCTTGATCTCTTAGTTAGGATTGATCACTTAAATTGATCTCTTAGTTAATATTGATCACTTAGCTTGATCTCTTAGTTAGGATTGATCTTCCTTGCCTACATATGCAAGGCTCATTCATTATATTTAGATGAAAGCTATGGAGATGAACCTCTAGATGGAAGCTTTGGAGATATAGAGGATTTATCATTATATGTTCTATTAGTGTATAATATACTGAGGTATTATTTGAGAAATGCATCAATGGATTTTATTGTGGTAATATTTTATATATTTTACCCTAGGTGAGAGTTTTCTAAACTCTTTCATGGTATCAAAACGGTCCCTAACAACCATTACTCAACATCTTAACTTCTCCTTAGCATCTATTTTTGTAAGAATTTATTTTTTTATATTTTTTACTGTAGGTAATTTTAGAGATTCAAAGAGTAAATAAAAGCTCACAAATGTATCCATGTTATTTAGGAAAGACATGATCACTTCAAATTTCATCCCATTTGGATGTTATAGGCAAAATCTACAAGTTTTTTGTAAAAATGTTTTTTGGTTAAAAATGACTGTTCTTTTTTAGATTATGAGAAAATTGTAGATGATCTCTTAGAATTTTTTTGGTTTTTGTGTGCTTTGTTTTCTAATATACAGAACATTTTAAAATTTAAAATTTTATTAAGAATTACAAAAGCTATCATAGTTTTACTGAGCATTGGTATTTTAAAAATACAACTTTTCTTTATTTAATTGTGAGAAAAATGTAATTGATCACTCAATATTATTTTTGGGTTTTGTACACCTTTTTCTCAGATTTTTGGAAAATATTTAAATTTAAAATTTCATTAAGAATTAAAAAAATTATCATAATTTTACCGATCAGTACTATTCAAAACAAAAATTCATATGGGAAGATATTTTTATTAATTTTTTTAAAATAATATCCTTGAATGATTTTTTGATTGTTTTTATTAAAAAAACAATTTTTGTATGTGAGAATAAGAATATATTATATTGCTTGGACATATACCTTTTTTTATCACATTTGTTGAAGAACAGAGGGCGAGGTCCAATTTGGCAGGTGGCCAAACCCCTTCACAAACAAACAAACTTTCTCTTTCATTGGTTTTAACATTTTGATTTCAATCCTAGCTACATTTTTGACTGAGTTTGAAGTTATTTTGTAAGCTAGCTCACATTTTACTATTGTGTGTTTTTTTATCCACTCCTATGCAAGCATCTTCATCTACCATTTCTATTTAATTTGGGATGGATTTCAGATCACTTATGACTGTATCATCATTCTTTGTGAGGATTTTACCATCATGGTTATTTCATTGTTTAGATGCCCTCATAAAAATATTTTAGTGCACTCATGCTCATTTATCCATAAACTCGCAGATGTATTTTTGACATAGCCCAACGTCTTGTATTGTTTGAGTACATTTTTTATGCCACTTGTGTTTTTGGCCCGCATTGCTCCCTTGTTTTTGGAGTAACTCTCATGATTTGTGATGACTTCTTCGATAGGTTGATAGTCTCATTATTTAGAGATATTATGGTGTATATAGTGTCTTCCTTATTTTCATTTGGTATTTTTGTGTATGGAAAATATTGAATTTGCACTAAATTATAAATTTATATGTGGGTTTGCTTTTACAGCCTAGTCTACCTTCATGTGTGTGCACCTTAGTTTTTTTGCCCTATATTATTTTAGTTGTTAGTCTCTCCCATCATCACCAGAGCTATATTCTTGAGAGTTTTATCTACTTTTTCTAAATCTTTATTTTGTGCATGGGTATCTTATTCAAGCACTTTGTTTTTTAGAACCCACATAAAGATTGTTATGTCTTACTGGCATTCTTGGTGACTTTTTATGTAGTGATATCAGTGTGTCAACACCATCATTCTTTGTGCTCATTTTTCACTATTTTTAGTCTACTTATTTATAGACTTTCATTGCCATATTCTCATAATTTAACATTGAGAGAGGGTGTTTAGGCAATGCTTCCTTGAGTTCATCATTTTACTTAATATTTTGGAGTGTAGTATTCATATTTAGTTATCCTCGTATTCAACACTATTCTTAATTCAAATTGATGATCACAATGACTCAACATACATGTATTCTGGCAAGATGGATTGGCATCCATAGGGACACTTGTCTTCACACTATATTTTTTATAGGAACCTCATCAGGGCTTATTGTCAAAACCCATGTCATTATTTTCTCTCTTTTTTTTTTTTTTTTGGGGGGGGTGTTTATTTTCATATGAGTTTTCTCTCTTTCTCTACTTTATGAGAGATTTTTTCATGGATATATTGTACATGGGCATCTAATCAAGCCTTGTTTCTAAGACTCATATTTTAGATATGCCACTCTATTGTTGGCCTCTAGCTTTACTTGAGGGAGAGTGTTAAAATAGGTTATTTATCTTAGCTCATGTTCACCTATGTACTTTATTATTCCCACCCATTTATGTGTGGATATTTCATTTATCTTATTTTAGATATTATGAGATATTACATTTTTATATTTTAGATATTATGGGGATAATTTATAGTTATTTCTATCTTTTGAAGATAGTTATCTCTTAGTCTTAGGTTTGATCTCTATCTTGATCTTTAGTTATAATTGATCACTTAGTTTGATCTCTTAGTTAGGATTGATCTTCCTTTCCTATATATGCAAGGTCCATTCATTGTATTTAGATAAAAGTTATGAAGATGGAGCTCTAGATGGAAGCTTTAGAGATATAGAGTATTTATCAGTGTATATTTTATTTGTGTATAATATACTGAGGTATTATTTAAGCAATGCGTCAATGGATTTTACAATGGTAATGGTTTGTAGATTTAACCCTAGGTGAGAGTTTTCTAAACGCTTTCATCCAATATTTAAAAAAATGTTTTCATAAAAAATCTCATACTAATCAGTTTATCAAGGGCCCTCTCTTTGATGAAAATCTCTCTCAATTTTTCAACTTATCCCCCTCAATAAAGGGATCTTAGGCTCAAATTGCACTTTTGATGCAAGTAGAGCTTGAATTAATGAAAGTTTATGGTCATGTTTTCATATGTTCATCCAACATGTTGTTCATAATAAAATTAAAAACACAGTAAAAAATTTGGTGCTTTCAATGATAAGTGTTGTTCTCCAAAACATTATGCATTAGAAATGAAGTTGATTCTTTGTGTGTCAAATGTGCTTCAAAACTATGCTCAACTTTATTATGATTATTAAATTAATCTAATTTCATTTGTGACTTTAATTTATAAAATCAGTTAAATTTTTTTTAAAAAAAATTAAAATTAAAATTAATTAATATCATTAACTAATCCCTATCAAGCTAGGACTCTATGATTCACCCAAATGATTTTTTTTTGATAAAAATAAAAATAAAGTTTTATTTTATAAATACTAAAGCTTTGAAATATAAAGACATGGAATATGATCTTTCATAAGTGCACCCCTTATTTTATCTTTCAAAAGTTTCAAATTTGAAATATGTTTGCATTGATTGTAATTTATTTCTTATTTTACATGTACATTGAAGGTATGATATTGTTTTATGTGTATTGAATGCATTTTAGTTCACCACCATTTGCACTATATCATTTTTACACATATATATATATATATCATTTTCCATAATCACATTTCTAACATTTTTATCAATACATACACTGTGCTTAAAAGTATGTTAGGAATATGATCTTTAATTAAATTCTAACTTGAAATATGTTTGCATTAATTACAATTTATTTCTTATTTTATGTGTATATTGAAGGCATGGTATCGTTTTATGTGTATTCAATGCATTTTTGTTCACCACCATTTGCATCATATCTTTTGTACATATCTATCATTTTCTATAATCACATTTTTAGTATTTTTTTATCAACACATATACACTATGCTTGAAAGTATGTTGAGGAATAAAATAACTATGCATCATTTCCCCCAACTATATCACTATCTTATTTTGCATCCTTCCCTGAGGTGTATCATTACTTCACCATGCATCATTCCCTCGATAGAAATTATGAAAGAGAAACTATGCACACTATGTGTATCTATTGTGAATGATATCTACTCTAAAATGCATAAAAGTGTGTTTCTTGAGCTAATAAATTTGTATTTTTAGTGAAAATAAATGAGGGCACATTGGGTGTATCTATTGTGAGGGATATCCACTGTAAAATGCAAAAAATAAATTTTCTTGAACAAACAAATTAGGACACACTATGCATTCCTATAATAAATGTTATTTATTGTGAATATTTTTTTACACTTAAAATTAATTATCTCTAAGTTTTCTTTGGTAGAACTAAATCTATATGAAGTTAATTATCTATAAGTGAGGACCATTTGTTAAAAGGAATCGCCTATATCATATACATCTATAATTTGTCCCTTGACATTATGGTTATTTCATCATTTGTAAGAAGTGATTTTATCATGGAAAATTTGAAATGGTACCCTCATTGGTAGATTTGTTCTATGTCCTTGGTCAATAATATACATTACCTCAATATGAATATGTTGTAAATTACCTCTCTTAAGTTACTTGATTGTGAATCCTGTACATTTTAGGAATCCATTTATAGTGTATCTTCATACAATTATCAATTTAGAGTAGTCCCTATATTTATTAGTATAATCATGTTAGAAAATATTTATCCTAACTCTTTTATTTTGTATTGAGTGCTATTAAAATAAAATTTTGGACACATATGCTTTGTAAGTCATCCTGAGAGATAATTTTAATTATCCTACATATATGGGAAATAATTTGTCTTTATTTGAATTAATTTAATTAGAGAACATAGAAAAGAGTAAAAACTATATTTATCTCTTTTTAATAATGCATCACATATTCTACATTTCTGTTTTTAGATGAATTATTTTAGGAAGATTCATATCATCTAGTATTAGACGTCCTTCCAAGACCATATTTCATAGTATAATTAGGGTTTTAATGGATTGTAATGACTATCCACAATAATCTCTCACCTTATCATACGAGATCTTGGTGACCAAAAAATGGTAACAAAATTATGGGTATTGAGAATATTTACCTTATTTTTTGTTATTATTTTATTTTTAATTTAAGTTGAAAATCTTGTATTGATGGTTTTCAAACATATTAAAATAGATATCATTTTTGGCTACATATACAAAATTTGGTGTGAAGTGAGGTGGGATTCAACCCATCATCACAGGCTTCAAGAAAACATTTATATATGGCCTTGAGCTTCCATGTACCTTTAGTTATATCGAAAGATTACACAATTTTTTTAAAACCTAGCCATAAGTAGCCATGAGAATTTACTTGCATCATAATTTAGAGATGAAATAGTGGGATATAAGATGGTTTAATCCTCCATGGTTAGTGCTTTGAAAAATTGGGTTGACACTATTTACAAATAGGATAAATATATTTGTGATTCTATGGACCAGACACACTTTGTAGTGAACCCTCTATATTATAAGCTTAATTATGATAAGCCTAGGCATCCATGAAGTGTGAGGAATCCACCACTTATTTTTTTACTTGACTGGTAGTTATTAAGGATAGAGGGGTAAGAAATTTTTGGGTCACTTCTCTTGCAAACAATGTATGATACAATGATTCTAAGCAAATTTCAACCAATAAAGCAATTTTTCAAAAAAAATCTAGAATTTTTTCCATCATCAAGTCACATTTTCCATTATGATCCACTTGTTGAGTTGATCCTTTTGATTTATAACTATCATAAACTTTCTAATAGACCTCAATATCATAATAATAGTGTAAAAACATGGTTCACAAGACTTAGAAAGGCTTACTATTATGATCATACTTGTGGGAATCAACTAAATAGAATAACAATATGCAAAAAATAGTGGATTAATCAATGAATTTAGAAATATTTGTAAACATTTATTTCATTTAGATATCATAAGCCTCTTCAAGGGGAAATCTCATTAAGATCAAAGCTTAGATTATAAAATATATATCCATTTTCCTTTCATTAAAATAGCAATATATAAGCATTATAATCCCAACCCAATCATCCTAGCAACACTAACCCTAATATATAAGGGTCGACCTTACATAGAAATAGGTACCAGAGATAATTAGCTAATTACAACTATTATAATGTGAAAATAATATATGGTTACATTTTTAGGGCCATAACATGCCCTCCCCCTTTAAATATATTTATCCTAAAATATCAAGATATAGAAACTATTGGAAAGGTTTAAAAGTGGTGTCTTCTCATCATAATCCTTGACATTGGACTAGAACATCAGTGATGGATCAATTCCATAATGATTGTGTATGTTTGTCTAAAATAACCTTAAATTGAAGGATGATGGAGATCTATTCATAAAAATCAATAAGGTTCCTTTAATCATGAACACATTGTTGAAGTACCTTGTCCAAACATGACACATGAAAGACATAATGAATCTTGAAAGATGAAAGTAGGTGTAACTTGTACATGACTTTCCCTAATTTTTGTAGTACTTGATATGGTCCATAGAATATGAAAGTTAACTTCTCACTAACTTTAAGCTTAAATAGATTATTCCTACATAGATCTAAGTGTATAAAAACCATGCCCCCCATGGTGAATGAGTGCACTAAATGGTGTTGATCTGCTTTCTTGATGCAAGAGCATCACAGACATAAGGTAATATTGGGTCATTTAAGAGTTCTACTATTCATGTGCACAAGTGTTCAATCATAACTAAGTCAAATAAGGAATCAAGTCCACAAGTTTGGATGATAAAATTAAGCATGTGTAAGTCAATGAGCACACATACATCTCTCTGATGTGTGAAGGATATTTTTGGTAAGAAGTATATGGATAGACATAGATTCCAAGAGTATCCATAGTGAAAAAAAATCTTGCATTATTTTTGGACTTATAGTACTATTTATTAAATAAATGCCAAAGTGTTTGAGCACACCAAGGAAAGAGAATGAGAATATACACAAAGTGTCATCATGTGGATTTTAGATACAATAATCATGCACGTATTGATCAATGCATGTAAATTTCACTCTAATGCACAAAGAGAGGAATTTAGTAGGAAGTTTGATAAATTCAAACATGAATTGACATGGTGCCACATCATTTTTATAGGGATTCATAACTATTAAAATTTAAAT